>CM050168.1:100789508-101204508 GCA_027410445.1 Discoglossus pictus
ATATATATATATATATATGATGTATTGTGTGTGTGTGTGTGTGTGTGAGGTGTGTGTGTAATGTGCAGAGTGTATATATATATATATATATATATATATATATATATATATAACACAATGCTTTAAAATACGTAAAGTCGATTAATATATTAATGTATTATATATTTCATTATTATACACCAAACAGCATTAGCTCACTTACAATTTCATTGCCGTCATTTTTTGACGGGCAAGTCGCTAGTCAATACATAACTTTAAAAATGGATTGTATATATTTTTAACTAAAAAGGGCATTCAGGGCTATCCTGGATAATTAGATGGAGAGTATTGATCCAGGGAGGAATCAGATCGCCAGTATCTAGGGTCAGGAAGGAATTCATTTTTCACTTGTTTTTTTTTTCTGTTTGCCTTCCTCTGGATCAATTAACAATTATTCTGCATATTGTAGATCAGAGGATATCTTAAAAGGTTGATCTTGATGGGCTAAAAGTATTTTTTCAATCTTAATTACTATGAATTAGTGGACTCAAATGGACTGAATAATGATGGAATAATTTAAATTTGAATTGAAGTCAAGCATTTAACATCACAGTGATCCAAGTCTATGCTCCAACCTTGGATGCTGAAGAGGCCAAAGTTGTCCAATGCTATGAGTTTCTTCAACACTTCCTAGATATTATAAACAAGAAAATATGTTACTCTAATCACAGTAGAATGCTAAAGTAGGGAACCAATAAATCTGAAATATAAAATGAATCAGGTCAGAGATTAGTACAATTCTGTCAAGCTAATTCTCTGGTCATAGTAAACACTCTTCCAACAGCCTAAGAGATGGAGTTTTGAAAGTAGGACAGGGAAAAGGGAAAGTGAAAGTTAGTGGAGATAGGAAACAATTTGTCCAACTGAATGCAGAGGATAGCAAGATGAGACAAGGCGAAATTCAATAATGAGTGATGTAAAGAGAAAGAGGAAGATGGGAAACAGAATGGGAAAGTCAAGAGATCTCTTCAAGAAAATTGGGGATCTCAAGGGAACATCTCATGCCAAAGTGGGCAGGACAAAATACAAACATGGTAGAGACATTACAAAAGCAGATCCGATAAGAAGAGGTTGACAGGATACACAGAAGATCTATACAAGACTGCAGTAGTTGATATAACCTAGCTAACTATGTTGCTTGCATTATGCCAACAAATTTGGAAAAATCAACAGTGGCTAGTCTGCTCCTTTTTATGTGATATATTTTCTGTGCTTACTATATATTTTATTCAGATGTATCCATAGCCAGCCTGGCATGGAGCACAACTATTGTAGATTAGCTTTTGATCAGTTCAGCAATTCTACTAGAACACTAAAATGCTACTGTACATTAAGGAAATCATTTTTGGAATGTTTTACCAATAGATGTTGTACATTATAAAGAAAAAAAGAGAAAAAATATCGCTATGTAATGTACTGGCAATTTACAAATAAAAGTTAGTAATAATAATATCCATTCAATCTCCAAACTATAATAAATTCATCTAAATTACAGCAATCAGCACGCTACAGTACAGTCTGTCAATCACTCCATTGGTATCCCATAGCCTCCATTACTACTTACTAACAGTGCACTTCTTTATAACTCTGCCCATGTCTCCAAATACTCCACAAACTGTCCAATTCTCTCTGCTCATGATCTGCCTTTTTCTGCCACCTACAGGCCTTTCCTTGGACTGCACCTCCGTGCCTCTATCTGTCAGACTTTCTCCTTGTTTCAGAGCTATAAAGGCTCACTTAAATATATATTTTTAAAGAAACCTAATAACCACAGTCTGCACACTCTGTTGTGTCCAGTAACTACAGCCCAGTGGCTCAAGCACTGTTCATCATGCATCTGTGAAGCTCATTGCTCATATTCGTCGATCGCCCTGAGACTTTGGGCCTTATTCAATTGCAAGCCTGCAGATTACGTGATACAGGCCAGATGTCTGCGGGCTTGAAATTTGCTACAACTACAGCGCGAATCAATTGAACAAGCCCGCAATTTATGGCCCGAGAGCCTTTAACCCGTAAACATGCAAGTAGCATTTCAGAGCATGATAATGATCAATTAAGCAAGGCCGTAACTACCGATTTAGACACAGTCAATAGTAAATGAGACCGTCATCATTACGTCAGTAAAACTGGAGGTTAAACATCAATCAATTAGTCTTTAGAGGTCCCATATGCGATCGGACTCGCAATCCGGCAATGCACAAAATAATAAGAATGAATGGTGATACTGTTCTAGTCCATGGGTGTCCTGACATATATTAACTCATTGATTCCCGAGATTGATATAACACAGAAAGAAAACATTAAAAAAAAAGTATTGAAGCAGATTTGTGAGCTTGAGACTGTTGTGCAATTAATTCTAACATCTTTCATCTCTTTCCCTGTCTTTTAAAGTGCTGTATTGTTTTTTGTATTTGCATAAATTGCATAACTGATTAACCCCCTTGCGAGTCCTATCTGGTACCTGTAGGATTTTCTTCTAAACTTGCCATTAAAAGATGTGAAAACAATTGTGGGCTTGAGGAGTTTTTAAACTAGTAGGTGGTGGGGGAGGGACTAGATGAATGTAATGGGGTAGAAAATGTAGAGGGGATAAGGGATGAATTAACGACTCATGGGGAGGAGATGGGGGAAGGTTATAATAGTTAATAGGGAGGTATTACTAAGTAACTTAAGTACAGAGACAGTATTAGGTCCTCTCCTTTAAACATTTTTATTAATGACTTAGAGGTGGGACTGGAAAGTCGTGTCATCAGCAAAAATGCAGACGCTAAGTTGTGCAAGGTAATTACATCAGATAATAATGTACTTTCCCTCCAAAGGGATTTACATAAAATAGAGGAATGGGCATTTAAATGGCAGATAAGATTTAATATGAATAAATGTAAAGTTATGCATCTGGGAAGGAAAAATAGCCATGCAATTTATAATCTTAATGGAGCAAATCTAGGTGTATCAGATATTGAAAGGGATTTGGGAATGCTTGTGGACAACCACCTAGGTAACAGTGCTCAAAGCTAAGCAGCAGCTGCAAAGGCAAATACACTATTAGCATATATATGTATATTACAATTAATTCTGCCACTATACAAATCCCTAGTACGCCCTCATTTGGAATATGGAGTACAATTTTGGGCACCAATTCATAAAAAGGACATTTTAGAGCTGGAAAAGTTACAGAGGAGGGCAACAAAACTAATAAGGGGAATGGAGGGGCTAAGGTTTGAACTAAGACTAACCAAACTAAGCTCATTTTCTCTGGAAAAAAAGTTGTCTAAGAGGAGAAATGATAACCTTACATAAATATATCCAGGGTCAATACAAGGCTTTGTCAAGTGAACTTTTTGTGCCAAGAGGTTTTTAACTGACAAGAGGACATCCTTTGAGGTTAGAAGTAAAAATATTCCACCTTAAAGAAAGAAAAGGGTTCTTCACAGTAAGGGTGATTAATCTGTGGAATTCTCTACCAAAAGGAGGTGTTGACAGCAGATTTGATAGATAACTTTAAAAGGGGACTGGATTATTTCTAATTAAAAAGGGCATTCAGGGTTATCGTGGATAATTAGAGAGAGAGTATTGATCCAGGGAGGAATTCGATCGCCAGTATCTGGAATCAGGAAGGCATACGATAGGCAAAATCTCACTTGGGTTTTGTTTTTTGTTTTTTTGCCTTCCTCTGGATCAATCAATTAATTAGCAACTAATCTACATATTGCAGATCAGAGGAGATCTTCCAAGGTTGAACTTGATGGACTGAAAGTCTTTTTCCAACCTCAATTACTATGTTACTATGCAATTGTAGCAATTGAATAGCGATTTTCGATTTTCACGGTTCTAACTTTTGCGGACTTGAAAGATCAAAGGCTTAGATGCGCTGTAAGTTACGATTTTCAGCCTGTAACACGTAGATCGTTTGCGGCTCGCTAAAAGACGCCAATTGAATAGCAAATTAGTTTACGGGCTACACTATGGGCTCCAGTAACAAACAATTGCTCAATTGAGTAGAGGCCAGTCCACAAGGACAAATAATAATGAGGATAATTTAACACTTAATAACACTTAACACTTAATAACTTAAACATACCACTACAATTAGCCACAATTGAGGGACTTGATTAAAATCAGTACACAACTAGATACAAATTAACAGCCTTATTAAATTGCAATTCTGTGAATTCTAAAGGGCTCTATACAAGCACATAGCATATTTTTTTTACAGAAGTTTTCAGTTTGTGAAGACCTTGCTTTTGGATAGAGTTTCACTGACTAAAAACTTCTGTAAAAAAAATATGCTATGGGCGTATATAGAGCCCTTTAGAATTTGTAAAATTGCAATTTAATAAGGCGGTTAGTGTGTAACCCTGTTCATACTATTCCAAATCTCTGGTATCTTCAAATGTTAATTGTAAATACTTCTTGTATTTCTGTATACCTTATAATTTGTTGTGATGTATTTATTGCTCCAACTATGCTTTAATGCACCATTGAAAAAAGAGCTACAGGATATGTTGGCACTTTGGGCTATAACAGTAAGTGAACTTGTCATGTAGTTAGCCCAAATATAATATTTTAACCACAGATGAACTGTTGCAATACACTATAAACCAGCATGATAAAAAAAAACAGATTATAGATACTATTCTATTGTATCTGCCCGTGTCCATAGTTTGTCAGTGCAGACTCTTTAATCTGTGTGCTGCCTTGGAGCTTTTAAATCCATATAGGCAACTTGTGCTGCCCTCTGCTGGTCACATGTATATGTTTATTAAATGTACTGTATTCATGTATTTAAAATATGCTCTTTTGAACAACTACATTTGAAAACAGGCAACATATTTTTTAACATTAATAATTAAAATAAAATACAGCCTTTAATTTATTACCTTTTCTATGCACTTATGCTGCAGTGGGGGGAGACTTTGTTAGTACAGTGTGCGTAAATCTGGACAGTTGAAATGCGCAACTAGACTAACAGTCTTTTCATTGGGACTAATAGGAAAAATAGAGAAAAGAAACAGACCTGTAAAAAATGGATGCCTGAGGTAAAGCAAAACTGCATATAACTGAATAGCTTAATTTCTAAGAAAAGTTTAACCATAGAAAAAGAGAAACATAGGTTTGGTGGTACATAAGAACCAAAAAGGGAATACTTTGAAGGCAGAGTGAGCTTCTATCCAGACGGTGATATAACAAACACTAATTGGATTCCTGCCATCATGAACAGAATCTTCAAAAATATAACAAACCCCAAAATAGATCCCTGACATCATGAACAGAGACTTCAAAAAATCAGATTTTCCCAGAAATGTTCTATGTCTAGTTTGGTACATAGTTGACAAACAAGTAACTTTTTGTGAACTATGGTGTTTGTTCATGCATTAATAGCAAGAGACATTTGCTTTTATTCCTAACAGGATTATATATTTTGGAGGGATATTGGATACAGGTAATATATCGATTCGGCTCTATTGAAAAAATGCTACTAGGATTAGCCATTTAATAGAAGGACTAAATAGTCCCAGTAGAAAACCCTTTTAGGCATCAGGCCAGTGGTGGGCCATAGGCGGGACCAGATTAAGATCTGTAGAGGCCCTGAGAATTGAAAAGATTTAGGTGCCTCCATATATATCTAATTCAAAACATAAACAATAATAAACTGTTATAATATATGGCCCTAACCTCTATTATTACTATTTTATTCTTTTTTTATTACTGTATATATATATATATATATATATATATATATATATATATATATATACACACATACACTGTATATATGTGTGTGTGTGTATGTTTTTATCATTTTTTGTGGTAGCTCATTTTTATTGAACCTAGTTCAGCTGTACCATTTGCAGTTTTGCACATATGGTTCATGGTACTTCCAGCAATGGAAACTCTCTGTGGTGCCCCTTTTCTCTTGATACCCTTAGCACATGCTTATTTTGCTTAATGGTTAATCCAGCCCTGGCCATAGGTAGGCCGGGGCCTAATGAAACCTTGGGCTGCTTCAGAGAGTGAGAGAGCAGGTCACTTGTCAAGAATACAGAATCCATTTTATCTCTCCACAACTAGAAAATCACTCTCCAAAACATGTATCCTCATTACCGATACCTGACTAATTAATAAACCTCTATCTCTCTCCCACAGTGATATTAACATTTTTGCTATGCGTAAAACAAAAAGCTGAAAACTACTGTGCTTCCCTTTTAAAGGTATATATAAGTGAGCTGGATTATGAATGCATCTGATAGGAGATTTTATAGTGTCTGCAAAAAAAAAAATTGCATGAAAAAATTCCAAAGTAAACACTTAAACCGAAGTTTGCTGGTTTTCTTGCTTATGCAAAGAGTTTTCTCTCAATGTTGACACCCCCAAAAATTCCTAGGGATTATTAGCATGTTTTATACAATGTTTCTTTTTTGCCTGGAGATTTACAGGCATGCTCAGTTGGCACCTGAAGTCTGCCCTACTGTGGGAAGTCACATGATCTCAGACACTTTCCTTTCCTTTAATGTTATTTCCTTCCTTTACTGAATATGTAAAGCTGTGATATAATGTATTGAGCTCTGCCGTGAACACTATCTAATGCAGTGTTATTTCTTGTGTTCTGTCTTTGACTATTGTGTAATGCTGTGTTATTTATTGTGTACTGTCTGTGAGTATTGTGTAATTCTGTGTTATTTCTTGTGTTCTGTCTGTGAGTATTGTGTAATGCTGTGTTATTTCTTGTGTTCTGTCTGTGAGACTATTGCATAATTTATATTTTTAGAGTCTGTGACCATATCATCTTATAAAAAGGTTTGTGATATACTTTGACTGTCACATCAAATCAAAATGTATTTAGTTGTGTTCAACTTTTCTTGCTTTATCATTGTTTTGTCTAAACATAAGCTTATTTAGATATTTATGTGTGTTTATTCAGGTCAGACCTAACTACACTGCTTATCAACCCCTCCCACAACTCTCTTTTGCCATCCAGTGTCACAGCTGCTTGCCGATTTGCTGAAAAGCCAACCAGCATGCGCATGTGCTGCATAATGGATATCTTATTAAAAATGAGATATCTTTTATGCAAATCACAGTTGCTGGGGGTGTCTAAATCACCCCCAGCACATTTTTTATTATATTGCAAAAACGGTTTGCATGTTTTCATGCAAACTCTTTTGCTAGGTGGGTTATGATGCATTCTACAGGATGCATTCATAATCCACTTAATTTACATATACTTTTAAGGACGTGGGGGCCATATAGTTGATCCTTCAAATGAAACAGATTGTCACTGCTTCAGACAGACTAGTAAATAGAAATGAGCAGGATACAAGTAGGATTTGCAAAAAAAGATATTTAAAAAAAATGCTTTTATGCTTATGGGCACACCCCTTTGTTAGAATGAAGGGAATTTGAACCATTGCTCCAACATTTTTCAGAAATATATTTGTTGAAGCTTAAAAACTAAAGCTAATGGGTTTTGTTTTCAGGGAGTTATGGATAATATTTCAGATTGCAGTTAGGGTAAGGTCTATGGTTAGTGTTTGGTTAGGGCCCCTGTACAATGAAAACAAATATATTTATTTGAAAACTGAAACTTTCACTAAGAGCATAAAGTCATACAGCTGATTTTTCATTAGAAAAAAAAAATAGATTCCTCTACAGGACCCTGGAGGGATCCATGATATATTGGTGAAAGTTGTATGTGTGTTTACATTTCTGTAGAGCAAGCAGTTCTTGTATATACTGATACAAGCAGACTGCTCCTGGGCCTATAATAATAATAATAACAACAATAGTATAATGGCTTATATCTGGCAAAAATAATACAGTGTAATAATAGTAATACCCCTGTACTGTAATAATAAGTTATAGGAACTATTGTGCTCTTTTGTTTAATTCAAACACAAAAAAAAACTCACACAAAAACCTTTGGGAGCCCGTTCTTAAGTAGGGATTGTTTGTAAGTCGAGTCGTTTGTACCCTGGGGATCGACTGTTTATATGTCTATGTGGAGAGAAGATTCTGTCTGTAAGTGTACCTGGCACTTTCTGACTGTATTCTACATAAACAAATATACACTTACCACTTTCTATACAGATATGTGGTAAAATTATGAAGTGATAAAGCAAGAGGAAAGGATAAGTAGTAACTGGGTCACTGGAGGGTGCACAAATCTGACCAGGCCTAGGGCAGCATAACACTTCAGTGTAATTCTCAGTGTACACTTTACATACTTCTAATAAGCCTCCTTAAAGACAGAGTCTCACCTTCTGGAGCCTCCTCCTTTCTTGCAGTTCTGTTTCATGTATGTCGCTTGTTTCACAGCTGTGACCTAAAGCCCTGCCCACAAGGGACTTCACACTACCATCATAATGCCGCTGCATGCAGGCAGCACAGCAACATGAGACAGCCAGATGAGACAGTGGTAGTGTATAGGCGTGGCCTTAGGCCACAACTCTGACCAGTGAGCAGCTGTAGGACATTCAACAGCAACTCACTATACATTTATTGATTTATCATGCTTTTGTTTTTTTACTGTAGGGGTTTTCTCATAATAATGAATTTACATTATTATGAAAAACATAATTGTACACAACACACTATTTTAAAATGTTACTTTTAAAGTTATATTACATTTAACTTACTGTCATTCATTTAAAAAAAAAAAAAAAACATTTTAACATTACAAAAAGTTTGGTTTGCATGGAAAATGGCTGCCCTAACAGTTAAAAATGTTCTTTTAACCCGTGTAAAAACAGTTTGTAAAATTGAGGACCACTTTCTAATTTTATTAATCTTCAGCCACTAGAGGGAGTAATTGATGACTGATAATTACGTGGCTCCTACAGGAAAACTCACAGCAAGTTCTTATAAGCACCCTTTGAATCTATTCTATGGCTCTTGCAAAAAACTAATATATGAATTCTACTGACTCTCACCCAAGGGAGTTTCCCGTAGCTCTCTATCTCTAATGCAAGCTCTCAACCTGCCTTATGTATAACTGTAGGAGACTCCAAGTATGAAACTCAATAGTCTCCATAGCAATGCTACAGAATGGTACCTACTAACCCTACACTAGCCCTAGCATCCTCACACCCATATCCCTATATATCTTTCTATATAAACCATCCTGTAGAATAACCCACCTAGCAAAATTTGTTTGCCTGAAAAAATGTAGACATTTTTTGCAGAAAATAAAAAAATGTGCTGGGGGTGATGTAGACACCCCCAGCAACTGATATTTGCATACTGGATATCTAACTTTTAATGAGATATCCAATAAGCAGCATATGCGCATGCTGATTGGCTAAAGGAAAGGAAAGTGTCTGAAACCATGTGACTTCCCACAGTAGGGCAGACTATACCCAGGCCAAAAAGAAACATTGTATAAGTGATGCTAATTATCCCTGGGAATTTCTGGGGATGTCAACATTGAGAGAAAAGAGTTTGCAAAAGCAAGAAATTCAGCAAATTTCAGGCTAACGGTTTAACTATTTACTTTGGAATTTTTTCATGCAAACAATTTTTTTCAGACACAATAAATTATCCTCGATCAGATGAATAAATAACCCGGCTCACTTTCATATACCTTTAATAACCAGTCAGATTTTTTGCAACAACTCTGAGTAAATAGGTTAATATGGCATTCTGATCTAGTGATTTTAATTATGTTACCTAGTTACAAAGTTACATAGTAATTTACAGCCTTATTAAATTGTGATTCATTAAATTTAAAAGGGCTCTATTTAAGCACATAGCATATTTTTTACAGAAGTTTTTAGTTAGTAAATACCTTGATTTTGGATAGACGTTCACTAACTAAAAACTTCTGTAAAAAAATATGCTGTGTGCTTAAATAGAGCCCTTTTCAATTTGGCGAATTGCAATTTAATAAGGCTGTTAGGTTGAAAAAAGACTTTAGTCCATCAAGTTCAACCTTTTTAGATATCTGATCTGAAATATGCGGATTTATTGTTAATTGATCCAGAGGAAGGCAAACAGAAAAAAAAACCCAGTGAAACTTTGGCAATTGTCTCAAAAGGGAAAAAATATAAAATTCCTTTCTAACCCCAGATACTGGAGATCGGATTTTTCCCTGGATCAATACTTCCTCTCTATTTATCCAGGAGAGCCCTTAATGCCCATTTTATTTAAAAATATATACAAGCCCTTTTTAAAGTTATCTATCGAATCCACTGTCACCACCTCCTTTGGTAGAGAATTCCACAAATTAACTACCCTTACTGTGAAGAACCCTTTTCTTTCTTATAGGTGAAATCTTTTTACTTCTAACCTCAAGGGATGTCCCCTTGTCAGTTAAAAACGTCTTGGCACAAAACGTTTCCTTGGCAAAGCCTTGTATTGACCCTGGATATTGTTACATAGTAATTAAGGTTGAAAAAAGACTTTTGGTTCATCAATTTTAACCTTTTAAGATCTCCTCTGATCTGCAATATGCGGATTAGTTATTAATTAATTAGTTGTTAATTAATTAATAATAGTATAGTATTTGAGGTTAAATAAAGACTGTTAGTCCATCAAGTTCAGCGTTTTTAGTTCTCTCTTGATCTTTTTAATATGTGGACTATTTGATATTAATTGTTATCCAGAAGAAGGCAAACAGAAAAAAAAAACATCAGATCAACCCTAGGGATGTTTATTCAATACATTCAACTTATGCACTGGGTTTTCAGTGTAAATTTATTATAATTTTACTGTCAGTTCATCTCGGCTGTGCTCAAATTATTATATTTAATAGATGGATTTCCAGTTTCCATTATGTAAGTGTGTTTAATATCTTATTTTCTAATATATGAATTTTATAAGACATTAAGAGGAAAACCAACACTTTTTAAAATGCTTTAAAGCATTAGGTTATTTTTCAGGAGAAAAAAAGAGAAACACAGGAACAAGACTGGCATGAAAAGGGCTAAAGAGTCACTGTAGTTCTATATTTAAGACACTGTCTTTGGAACAACTACACTTACTACTACTTATAATCCTGTTCAAGTAGACATGGTCTTGTATATTATCCTTTATTAACCCTTTTAAAAGCTTCTCCACTACAGAAGTGAGGCTCACTAGTCTATAATTCCCCAAATTTGCTCTTGCTCCCTTTTTGAATATAGGTATCACATCTGCTTTTCGACAGTCATCTGGTGGAGACCCTGTTTTTAGTGAATCTTCAAAGATTATAGTTGGTGGTTTGGCTATTACAGAACCCAGCTCCCTCAGTACCCGTGGATGTATTCCATCAGGACCTGGGGCTTTACTAACATTTATTTTTTAAAGCTCTTTTGGATTTCTTCCTGCATTAACCAATTATTTGGTGTAGGTAGTGTAGCACTATTATGCTCCAGTGTCCCAACCACTGGTACCGCCCTTGTGTAAAATGAAGAAAAGAACCTGTTTAGCTCATCTGCCTTTTCCTGATCACTAATTATCAGTTGCCCTGTGTCACATTATAATATTCCTACAGCTTCCTTCCTGGCCTTCTTGCCCTTAATATATTTAAACAATATTTTTGGTAAGTCATACAAATTTTTCATTTTCTAGTTTAGCCAGTCTAAAAGTGAAACTTTGCCAATTGTCTCAAAAGGGAAAAAAATGTATTCCTTCCTTACCCAAGATACTGGCGATCAGATTCCTCCCTGGATCAATACTCCCTCCCTAATTAACCAGGATAACCCTGAATAACATTTTTTATAAAAAAATATATCCAATCCCCTTTTAAAGTTATCTATCAAATCCACTGTTACCACCTCCTTTGGTAGAGAATTCCACCGATTAATCACCATTACTGTGAAGAACCCTTTTCTTTCCTTAAGGTGAAATCTTTTTACTTCTAACTTCAAAGGATGTCCTCCTGTCAGTTGAAAACTCTTGGCAAAAAAGTACACTTGACAAAGCTTTATACTGACCCTGGATGTATTTATGTAATCATATCACCGCTTAGACACCTTTTTTTCTAGAGAAAATAAGTTTAATTTGGTTAGTCTTTCTTCATATCTTAGCCCCTCCATTCCCCTTATTATTTTTGTTGTCCTTCTCTGTAGTTTTTCCA
Organism: Discoglossus pictus; assembly: GCA_027410445.1. Classification (NCBI taxonomy): domain Eukaryota; kingdom Metazoa; phylum Chordata; class Amphibia; order Anura; family Alytidae; genus Discoglossus; species Discoglossus pictus. The sequence goes on from CM050168.1 coordinate 100,801,603, forward strand.
CATATAAAAAGTGTCCAAAATTGTACACAAATTCCAAATGAGGGCGTACTAGGGATTTGTATAGTGGCAGAATTATATTTGCTTCCCTTGCTTCTATACCCTTCTTAATACTTGCTAATATTTCACTTGCCTTAGCAGCTGCTGCTTGGCATTGAGCACTGTTACCTAGGTGATTGTCCACAAGCACTCCCAAATCCCTTTCCATATCTGATACCCCTAAATTGCATGGCTATTTTTCCTTCCTAAATGCATAACTTTACATTTATTCCTATGAAATCTTATCATACATTTAGTTGCCCATTTCTCTAATTAAATCCCTTGGAGGGAAAGTACATCCTTTTCTGATTTAATTACCTTGCACAACTTTGTGTCATGAGCAAAAATGGAGACAATACCTTCCAGTCCTACGTCATTAATAAATATGTTAAAAGGGAGAGGACCTAATACTGATGCCTGAGAAACCCCACTTATCACATTAGTCCATTCTGCGTATGTTTAATTTACAACAGCCCTTTAATGCATGTCTTTTAGCCAGTTCTCAATCCATGAGCAGATATTTAGAGCAATTCACGCATCCCTTAGTTTGCACAATAGTCTTCCATGTGGCACTGTATCAAAAGCCTTTGCAAAATCCAAAATGACTACATCCACCAAGTTGCCTTGATCCAAGTTCCTACTAACCTCCTCATAGAAACTAATTAGATTTGTTTGACATGACCTATCCCTCATAAATCCATGTTGACTCCTATTTGTAATCCTGTTCAAATAGACATATTATTGCATATTATGAATTAGTTACCCTTCTAAAAGCTTTCCCACTACAGACGTGAGACTCACTGATCTATAATTCTCCAGATTTGCTCTTGCTCCCTTCTAGGTATAGGTATCACATATGCTTTTCACCAGTCATCGTGTGGCGCCTCTTTGTTGAGTGAATCTTGAAAAATTATATATAATGGTTTGGCTATTACAGAGCCCAGTTCTCTCAGTCCCCTACCACCAAAACCTGTCTGTTGCTCTGCCTATTCTGCCCTCCCTCTCCTTCAGTAGAACTGTTCTCCTGGCTGTTAGAGGGAACAGCTCTATCTGGCATTGCTATTCCTGAATGGACATCCCCAACAGTTACACTCAATCTGGCAAATATGTTGTGTTTGTCAGATCAGAATTGGCTTGCCTACTCCTCCTTTGTTTCCCCTTGTAGCTGTAACCCAGTTACCTCCCTGGACATCCTCACTAGCCCCATCTCCACCCTCCATGCTAGGCCCAGCTAAACTGTGCTCTGTGAGCACCAACTCCCTTTCCAGTGCAGCAATATCAGTAAGTGCTGCAATTCTCCTCTCCGGTTCTCCAATTTGAGCTTCCAGAGAGGCAACATGCTCACACCTGTCACAGAGGTATGAACCCAGGATCATCTTTTCCAGTAGTGCATACATATGACAGGATGTACACTGAGTGAGGTTGCCACTGGACTGACTCATAATTACCAATTACAAAATTCAGTGGGGAAAAAAAAAATAGACAAAAAGAAAAACACTACAATTTGCCCTCTTTTCTTTAAATTCCTACACTTATACTCAAACTGCACTTAACGCTAGAACTGTTCACAGGCTCACAAGATCGCACCTTCCCCTGTTTAAATGAGATTCTGACTACTCACCTGTACAAAATCAGTGCACACAGCAAATAAACACACTACTTGCCAGAAGTAAGTCAGTTACAATAATGCTGCAGTGGAATTTAGGAGTTTGTTTTCTGCTGATCAACTTTCAGAGGAGGGAGAAGACTTACATTTAAAAGGCTGTATTTATTTATTTAAAACTATTATTTAATAACATGCTATAACTGTAACACATGATTGACCCTTTAAAGGGCGCTGTAAACTAACCTTTGCACTATTTAGCATAAAGACAGCTTTCCTGATGCACCCACAATTACAGATTGTAATCTCTTATCAATTAAAAATGCTGGCCCCAGGAGCATGCCCAGTATTCTATTTTGCCGTTAACATGTACTGAAGACAATAGACCTAAAGCCTAATTGGATCATCAGTAATTATTATTATTAATATTATTAACAAGATATTAGAGTCTGTGCTGGTGGGTGACTGAACTCTAAATATTACAAACTTCAGTTGTAGAAGGGAGTTATCAGAATGTAATTTATTCCAACTCTTAAGGCCACTAGCGCTTGGGTGATGTGTAGAGAAAAATAGATAACGTTGTCCAATTAGTATGGATGATGCTATTGCCGGTCTTCCGTTTTAGAGATGTGCGGCTATTTCTCTGGACACTGTTCGATATCTTAAACTTCAAATTTTTTTTTTAAATAGACTTTTATTAGAAGGCAATGCACAATAAAACATTTAACACAACTGTATTTAGTCAGTTAAGATACGCTAACATTCGCAGTACAATAGTTTCCCATCATTAACTGACTAGGCCTTCCATTTTTCCTTTTTTAGTTATTAAGGTAACATGAGTCACAGTTAACATTTCAATTGAAATAACATAACATAAAGTAAAGAAAATAAATAATAAAAATAAAAAATTAGAGAAGAGAGAGAAAAAAGAAAAAAAAAAACAACAACGCAAGGTAAAACATCCAGTAAGCGCAAATTAAAGAGAGAAAGCTACAAATATCAGGTTTAATAACTAGACCATTACACTGCTATCTTCGCATAAAGTACAGGGCTAATCCAGTGCATCCGCCCTTATGAGCCCTCAACACATACCTCGTTAAGACATCCCAATACAACTGACACCCACCTCCATCGCTCCGTCAGTAGATTTCCGGACCCCCCTCGCCTCCAGCTCCTCCACCAGATCTCCTTTGCCAAAGTGTAAAGATTGTATGATGTGATATGTTATCATACTAAGGGAATACTGAATGAAGAAGCCAACCAGGGTTCCCAAATTGCCTGAAATTGGGCAATGTCGTCTAGTATGATATAAGTTAATCGCTCATTTATAAGTAAATGATTGATCTTACTAATCACCTCTGTAAAGTTAAGAGTCTCTTTCTTCCAACTCCTGGCCATGTGTGTCTTAGTAGCTACCGCCATTAATTGATATAGTTTATTCTGTGTTTTAGATAAATCCTCAACTCGAATCCCCAGCAGGCAGGATTCCATCGAGGGCGTTAACTGCCTTGTTGAAAAGTGTGGAAGCTAATTGGTCTAATTGCCCCCAGATTTTCTGAGCGGATGGACATGACCACCATATGTGTATGTGATCCCCTATGTTTTGGCACCCCCTAAAGCATTTATTGCTTTCTGATGGTTTAAACTTCTGTAATTTGTCAGGTGTACAGTAAACTCTATGCAAAACCTTAATGGACGTCTCCAGTAGAGCCGAATTAAGAGAGCCTCTAGAGAGACTGGAACAGGATTCTGACCATCTACCCCAGTCCCACTCCACCCCAAGATCCCTCTCCCACTGTGTAAAATACCTGGGTTTTTGGACGCTAGTGAAGTTAAGAAAGGTGTCATATAGTGAGCCCAGAATCCCCTTGGTAAGGGGTAGGCTTTTGCATATAACGGACATCCAGGAGGCCCTAGGATGCCCAAGTTCTCTTGAACTCTTACTGACCAGGCTCCTAATTTTCAGGTAATTATAGAATTCTGTGACAGGTAGGTCGTGGGTTGTACAGAATTGGTCGTACGTCAGCAAACTATCGTTCATAAACCAGTTCCCTACTCGGTCTAAGTTTCTAGAAGTCCGCCAAAATTTAGATATGTCATTCGAGTCTGCCAAAATTTGTGGGAAAGACATGACTGACATCATCGGGGATAGCCCTGTAGGAAGTAACCGCCTGGATTTAGAATTGGCCCACCCCCATGCACGAAGGGTTTCTGAAATCATAGGATTTTGATGAGTTGTGAATGGGGCTAGTTCTTTTGGGATCCAAATCAGCTTATCCCAACTGTGTGGGAACATTTGCTGATTTTCCATAAAAACCCAGGCTGGTTGGTGTGTTCTAGAGTGTGCCCTGGGAAGGTGGGCCAATTGAGCGGCTTTAAGATAAAGCTTTAAATTTGGGCAACCAAGTCCACCTCTATTTTTCTGCCTAAACATCACCTGTCTAGAGATACGAGGGCGCTTATTTCCCCATATGAACCTGAACTTATTATTCTGGAACCTATCAAGGTCTGTAGGTGAAATTGAGACGGGGATGGTTCGAAAGAGATACAGAACTTTGGGTAGAATGCTCATTTTAGCCGCCGCTATGCGACCCGTCCAAGAAATGTTATAGTTCGTCCATCTCTGCATGTCTTCGGTCAAGGACTTGTATATAGGTGGGCAATTAGCCTTATATAGGTCAGCTATATTAGAAGTAAGTTTGACTCCTAGATATTTTACATGACGTGCGGGCCAGACAAAATTATAGTCAGATTTGAGAGAGTCAATCTCCGATTGCACCATACCCAACCCCATCGCCTCCGTTTTCCCTATATTTAATTTAAGACCTGAGATATTACTAAATTCGGTTATAGTTGACATAAGAGCTGGGATCGATTGAAGGGGCTTGGTCAAGGTGCACAATATATCATCAGCAAAAAGAGAGCATTTAAAGTGCTGGTGGCCCACTGAAATCCCAAATATGCCTGCATGAGATCTAATCGCCTGCGCAAGAGGTTCCATGGCAAGCGCGAACAGCAATGGTGAGAGTGGGCACCCCTGCCTGGTCCCTCTATGAATTTGGATATTTGCCCTGCGCTCTCCTGGCAGCTTCAAGTTGGCTGTTGGGGAGTTATAGTAGCTCCTTAGTAAGTTAATGAAGCGTCCCCTAAATCCAAACTTGTCAAGTATTTTGTATAAATACGGCCATTCAACCGTATCAAAAGCCTTTTCAATGTCCAGAGCTAGAAGACACATTGGGGTATGAGATTTATGTGCTATATACTGAGAATTTAAGACCCTCCTGACATTGTCCCCTGCTTCTCTGAAAGGGATAAACCCCGCCTGATCCTTATGAATTAAGTCTGGTAAAAATTTAGATATACGGTTAGCCATAATTTTGGCTAAGATCTTGACATCTCCATTAATCAGCGAGATAGGACGATAGTTTTTAGTCTCCAGATTATCCCTACCCTCTTTAGGAAATACGACTATGTCAGCTTGATTTAGTTCAGGGGGCATAGATTCCCCATTCAATATGGCATTGAAGAGCAGCGTTAAATAGGGGGTAAGCAGGTGTTCAAATTTTTTGTAGTATAGGTTTGTGAGGCTGTCCGGCCCTGGGGATTTACCTAATTTAAGACCTTGTATAGTAGATCTAACCTCCTCATGAGAAAACTCCGCATTCAAGTCAGTCAGATGGTGATCTAATAACACGGGAAGGTCCTGAGTGCTAAGAAATGAGTGTATGTCTGCCTCACTGCATTGAGACTGGGAGGAGTACATTTGTTGATAAAAATTTTGAAATGCCTTTTGAATGTCACTAGGGCTATATGAGATGTGGCCATCAGCCATCCTAATCTGAGTGGTTCTATGTTGTGAAAATATATTGCTAAGCCTTCTAGCCAGAAGAGAATCTGGCTTATTTGCCTTCCAATAATAAAGATGCTTTGTCCTTCTCATCGCCTGCTCAGTACGATGTGACAGTATGCCATCTAGCTCTAACCTGGTTTTATCAATTAGCTTACGTCCCGTGGGAGAGGGATTTTGTTGGTTTGATCTCTCCAGTCTCTTTAATGTCGCCGTTAGGTCTGCCTCCTTCTGCCTAAGAACTTTTCTCTGGGAGGAGGCCAGCTTAATACAGGTTCCCCTGATATAGGCTTTATGGGTGACCCAAAGCCAGCCGGCTCCGGTCTCAGGGGAGACATTAGTCTCAAAAAAGACCCCTAAGTCTTTGGCTATTGTTTCCCTGCTACTTGGGTTAGATAACAGGGACTCATTCATTCTCCAAGTATAGGGGAGTCGTAAATTAGGGCCCAAGTCCACCTCAATAAGTACCAGGGAGTGATCCGACCAGGGGCAGGGGACAATTTCAGATTTTAAGATCGAGTCAAATAAATATGAACTAGTAAGGAAAGTGTCGATCCGAGAATAAGTCAAATGGGTTGGAGAAAAAAATTTATATTCTCTATCCCCTGGGTGAAGCCCCCTCCAGGCATCAACCAACCCCAATCTGTTAAGTAGAAGCTTAATCCTTTTTATTTTGTTGGAAAATCTACAACTAGCAGGGGTCCCTGACCTGTCTAAAGTCAGATCTAGAGTAAGATTTAGATCCCCCCCAATTATCAATCTTCCCAGGTCTTGAGACTCAATTCTCTTCAATAAGGAGATCAGAACCGTGTAGGGAGAGGTTTTAGGAGAGTACAGGGAGACTAGTGTAGTTCTAACCCCCCCAATCATGCCAGTCACCATAACATAGTTACCCTCCCCATCTATCTTTGTGTTCTCTACCTGGAAAGAGAAGTTTTTATGTAGCAAAATTGCACACCCCGCTCTCTTAGTGGGGAGAGTAGCCAGGAAATAAGTGGGATATTCCTTGTGCAAGAATGTAGGCTTGTTGTCCTGAGAGAAGTGAGTTTCCTGCATGAAGATGATTGCGGGTTTGTGTTTTTTATAAAATGTGAAGGCTTTCCTCCTCTTAAAGGGGGAGTTAAATCCCTTCACGTTATGGGTTAGCAGAGTATACTTAGAGGTAGCCATTACAAATTACGAGTAAGACCCTAGCTGTGTGTGTCATTACCTGATAGCTGGTGCCATACGAAGCAAGACGGAAGGGAGCCCGGAAAGCCAACCTCTGCCAAGAGAGCCGGTTAGCAGCTGTCAGGGGTGTCGTCCTGCCATTAAACAGAAATTTAAATGCAGAAGAGAAGAGGGTTAGCTTTAGGCCATTAAGGTAAAAACATTTAAATAAGCAGATAAGCAGTGTCAAGTTTACAGTTAGCAGTTCTGTAAGGCTATAACTACGAAGTTGTTGAACTAAAAACATAAAAACATGAAATAACAATCACTTTTTACTAGTACTCCTCCTCCGAGATTCTAAGCAAGGAGAAGAATTCGTCCACTTAAGGTGGGAACACAGTCCAGCAGGCTGTACAATCAATAATAAACTTATATCCTAAACTACACAACCTTCTGAATTAAGGCTTAAGGCAAAAATAGGTTAACATCTAACATTCTATTTGGCATCACAAATTTTGTTATGAAATTCTGCTCCAGGTAGAATCTAATCCGGACGTGAGCTCGCCCTTGGGTCAGCCATTTGACTAGCATCCCCTGTGCAGGCCTTGTGTCCAGCACCTTGACCCCTTGCACTGTCCAGAGTAAGTTTCATTCCCCCCTGAGGAGAGACTTGTTTACTGTGGACTTGGGCTGCCACCAGCGTCCATTGTCTCTTAGGGATAGGCGGTTGAGATTGCTCTTGCCGCGTTTCCTGCATTTCCCCAGAGTAAAGCTGTAAGCGATGTAGCACCGACAGGCAGTCCTCCAGTGTACGCGTAGTGTAAGTCGTGCCCTTAAAATTGAAGGAGAGGGCAAATGGAAAGTTCCATCGGTACTGAATTTTGTGGTGAAGCAAAATTGTAAGAGCCGGTTTCATTAGCCTCCTTTTGTTAAGGGTGTCAGGAGACAGGTCGGCATAGATCTGCAAAGGGGAGTTGTCCGGGCCCTTAACAGCGTGCAGCTTCCTTGTAGCCGAGAGTAGAGTGTCTCTAGCTTGCTGCCTCAGAAATCTGACAATGACATCTTTCGGGGCATCCGGACTCCTCATGCCTCCTAAAGCTCTATGAGTTCGCTCAATTTCCCACATGCTTTCATCCTGATCAGGAAGAATTGCAGCCACAGTGTCTCTTAGGTATTGGGTTAGATCTTGTATGGCACTTGGTATGCCGCGGATGCGTATGTTGTGGCGGCGAGAGCGGTTTTCCAGGTCCTCTATCTTATCTGCGAGTTCAGAAACCTGGTAAGTGTTTTGAGCTATCGATGTCCTGTCCTTTTCCTGAGCCTCCGCCAATTGGTCTGTCATATCTTCCAAAAGTTGGGTATGCTGACCCAATTCCCTCAGATCCTGTCTCAGGGGATCAATCGCCTTAGCCAAGAGTCTTTCAATCGTAGCCACAGCCTTGGCTGATAGATCTAGTTGCTGGTGGGATCCCTTGGGCCGCCCTTCCTGATCCGAATCTTCGGAGCGTTCAGAAAGAGAGTCTGCCAGGGGTGGGCGCTGAGTCGCTCTTGGCAAAAAATGATCTTGTATACCCTTGGCCGGGGTGGCCCGTTTGGGTTTCGGCATCTTGGCCGTGAGGTTAAATGTGTCGGCAAGATTCCCACTGTTAAATCAATAGAGAGGATGCAAAGAGCCAAAGCAGTGAATGCTGGGCCCGACCAACTACTGCCTCCGCTAGGGAAGGTATGCCAGTTCCATAGATGTAGTTAAGATGTCTGCTATAAGCATTGCTGAACTATGTCCCCATTTAGCTCTCAGCCCATGGTAGGGGCGTGCCCCTAAGTTAGGGTCAGTAGTTGTCAGGAATTCCTCAAGCAATCTCTATATAGCGATGAGAGTCAGAGTTGCCAAGAAGTTCCAGGGATACTGTAATAGCTTATAGGAGCCAGCTTGATTATCGTAGCTTCTCAAGTGCTGATTGGAGTAAGGCAAAACAATGTTGAACCCTGCATGCAACTTGCGCCGGCTTGTATACCAGCTTTGCTCCCAATGAGAGCGCCGTGCTCACCTGCCTGTTGTTCACAGATAGCCAAAGTCTTGCTGTAGGATTCCAAGTGGCCACCAGGCGGCAGTGCAGTTATAGAAATGCAAACAGTTCAACACAGTCCTTGTAGCTGCTATATTGCCAGAATGCACTTATAAAATAATCTCACAAGCACTTATGAATTCAACAATCCTGTGTATTCACTTGGATATATGTAAAGATAGAATTCAGCGATATACCAATTAACTCTTGCACAATCCACTTGCACAGTCCACTCAAGGGGGCAGGGTGGTAGGATAGCAGGTTTGCAGGATATCAGGATAGTAGGGTAGCAGGGTAGCAGGTTAGCAGGGTAGCAGGGTAGCAGGGTAGGGAGGGAGCACTTGCCTTTATGCCCCTGTGCTGGATCTGTTGTGGCTTCTCTCTCCCCTCCTGGATAAGAAGGGGCACAGCAGTGTGATGATTGCAGGGGCGTCTGCTGTTAGGAGGCTAGATTGCCCTCCCTATACAGGTTACAGGGCTGCCACGGGTGTTAAAAGGGCCAGCGCCCCAAGATGGCGGCTCCGCCAGTTTTTGCCGCTCCTGTGCTTGCCTCCCCCTCTGTCCCCCGCTCCTACCTTCCACCAGGTATCCCCAGCCGAGCACTGGGCCTCCAGGCCGCTCCAGGATCCTTGTCCAGGGACTCCCCAGCCAGGCACAGGGCCTCCAGGCCGCTTCAAGGGTGCAGGGGTTAATTTGCTGTCCAGGACCGCGGGGGGCAGCTCCCGCCACCTCGCCCCGACACTCCACTTCCTCCCGCAGTCTGCCCGATGCGGCGAACTCAGTGGGACCGGAGTACCCAGTCCTTCAGTGCCTTCCTACTCCTCCAAGGCCCGGGTGCACTGGATCGGGGGTCTCCAGGGCCCTGCGGCCAATGTTGCGGCGGTCTCCTAGGCCCTTGTAGGTCCCCGCAGCTCCCATGGTCGTGCCCAAACCCCCACTTGTTGGGTATGAAACTGCTCCTCTATGAGAGCAGATGGGGTAGCAATGATGATGGGGCCAATTGGGGTATTATTTAGCCCAAAATTCGGGCTTTACAGAGCCCTTTCCAGCAGAGCTCCTGCGTGGCACGTCTGCACAACTTCAATTTTAGCTTACATTTTTTTTTAACATTGGATTGAATAAAGAACTTTTGCCGATATTTTTTAATTACATTTTATTTGGAACCTATGCTGCCAACATAAATCTTGGGGCACACCATCTCCCATACCCAAGCTTTACGTTAACTGCACATGTAGTGGTGAAATATCTTATATCATATTTGTTTTCTTTAATAAATTAGTATATTTAGTGGTGGACAAAAATAACTCAGGAGCCAGAGAGGTTGTTATTAGAAGCTCTGTTCCTTCCTCTCCTGTAGACAGGCATCTTAGCATATAATATAAATGGTTGCCAGCATGGGGCCCCCCTTTCATAGTGGGTCCCTAATAGAAGTACCCCTGATTAGAATGTCATTAATAATGCAGATACGTGTCATTGGTTGTAACACATTTCTTTACCCATCTCCACTGCCCAGAAACGTATATTTTCTATTCAGGTGTCTAATACTAATAGAACTAAAAGGCAAATGCCTGCTGCCATTAAAGTAAAATGTAATAATATAATTAAAATATAAAAAAGTTGGATTTATTTATTTATTTAAAAGTATTATATAATAGAATGCTAAAAGGTCACACCAATTTTAAAAATATGTTTATTATAAAACTATTTAGAAGTTTATATGCATTCATGTACAAGCTTACTTTCTGAAGATTAATGTAGTGTTACATTATTATAAATAATACAATTATAGATATTGAACATGCACATTATAAAGACTCTGAAAGTATAATTTTGTTCAACTTATTACTAGTAGGTATTCATAGGCAACTGAATAATTACATGCATAAATATACATATTTTTAAACAAATTGTTTTAAGAAAAATGTACTTTTAAAATGTAATAGGATGAGCTTCTGCTTCCCACCAATTAAATACAACTTTTAACGTATTACATAATTGCAGACTCCTTTTATTGAGCTGGGAGGGTTACTAAGCATTATTCTATAATACACCAATTTCTACAGAGCACGCATCTATTGTTCATAAAGATCATTTTTACACAATGAGGTTAATGAAGTCAGTGTTGAATAAAATGGGTGGCAGAGAAGCTCCTCCTAGCCTGCAAAATACACATTTATAAAATATTCAATACTGGAATTTAATATTAAACAGTTTTGAAAATAATATTTTTCATTAATTTTAAACATTTTCACTGCTCACTTCTTAGTGTTTTCTATTTTGCCCTCATGTACCCTTCAAACCCAATATGTCTATGGCTAAGAGCAAAGGGACTGGCAACAAGCTGTTCTGCTTGTTTTTGCATCTTTAGATGCACTGCAGACCAAGCAAAATCACTTTAATTAATGCTGCAGAAAATAGCAACAGATACACAGCAGTTCTATTGGCTGATATTGGTTTGGGCTGCAGTGCATCAGTCCTTGCCCACTTTATTCTGATCCATGATTATGTAGATGTGGAAGGGCTGCAAAAGGGCAACATGGAAAATCCTGCTGATGAGCAATACAGATTTTTATATGGAAATAAAATGTTTTCCTGACCTATTTTCAAACGTTACATGCTTTACTTGATTTTACAAATAAATTGCAAAATTGTATTAAGTAACTACAGTGCCTTTAAATTGAAAAATATCTACTTTCAGTGACTTTATGATTTATGCAAAAAATGGCAATGATTCACATTCGCAATCCTCTTTAACATAGCTTTTTTTGTGTGAAACAAGAAAATTATTATACAAGTTATAGGCGATATTGTCACATTTCAAACATAAATCTTATGAAAATGGATGTAAAAAATAAATCATGTAAAAAATGGTAAAATAAACAATGAACATATTTCCTATTAACCTAGTGAAGGTGATGAGAATATAAAGGGATGTTCCCCCAAACACAAGTTACTTTTATATGAAAGAAGATATTTACAAACTTTAAAATTGATGCATCTTTCACTTATTTAAGTTTTTATATAACCCAGATAATGCTTAAAGGTATATGCAAGTGAGCTGGGTTATGAATGCATCTGATAGAGGAGAACTAGTGGTGTATGAAAACATTTTTTGCATGAAAACATCCCAAAATAAACATTAATTAGCTTACCTTGAAGTTAGCAAAATGTCCTATGGTTTTTGGCATTTGCATTTTATCGGGTACACCCCTAGAAAACATACATTGTATCATTCTTCACCTCAGTGGCTTCTGACATGTGCTCAGTACAAGAACTGCAACAGTGACTTTCTGTGCTCTGTACCAGAAAGGTGAAAATGTGTATCTTGCTGTATTTCCTGTGGGTACACTGCTGTATTTCAGGTGTGTACCCAGCTTATGTAAGCATCCTGTGGGTGTGTACCACTGGATTTGGCTTTTTTGCAAGCAACTTTGTAAGTAAACTGAACCTTTCTATATAACAAATGTTTTCATACACTACTAATGCTCCTCTATCAGATGCATTCATAACCCAGCTCACTTGCATAAACCTTTAAATTGTTCTAATGGCTGTGTTGAGCTTCATTCACTAGGCAGGTACTGCAAGAACAAAGAAAGCACCCTGTAAATAGCAACAAACGCTCCTAGCTGCAACCACAAACTGTAAACTTATTTCTATGGTTTCTCTGGACATTATAATGTCATAGGGAAAAAATGGCAAATGTATTACTGCTGTGAAAACAGTATTGGTAATGGTCTTGCAATAAGATTTCATTAATGTATTTATTTAGTAACTGATCAGAACTAAAATCAGGAAAATATATTCAGTTTGACTTTAAAAAATGAAGTTTGGAATGTACCAAGGTTTGGAGTGTTCCAAGGTCTTGCTAAGTTGCACCCCATATTATATGCCCAGGGGATGAGAGATCTGCCCAGGAGGTTGTCCTAATTTTTTGACTAGTTTTGGTTGTGGGACGTGTCCACAGCAGGAACGGAGTCAGACAAAAACTTACAGTGGATATAAAAAGTCTACACACCCCTGTTAAAATGTCGGGTTTCTGTGCTGTAAAAAAATGAATCCGATTGAAAATCTGTGGGGTGATCTGAAGAGGGCTGTGCACAGGAGATGCACTCGCAATCTGACAGATTTGGAGTGTTTTTGCAAAGAAGAGTGGGCAAATCTTGCCAAGTCAAAATGTGCCATGCTGATAGACTCATACCCAAAAAGACTGCTGTAATAAAATCAAAAGGTGCTTCAACAAAATATTAGTTTAAGGGTGTGCATACTTATGCAACCATATTATTTTATTTTGCTATTTTTTCTTCCCTCCACCTAAAAGATTTCAGTTTGTTTTTCAATTGAGTTGTACAGTTTATAGGTCACATTAAAGGTGGAAAAAGTTCTGAAATGATTTATCTTTGTCTCATTTTTTTACAGCACAGAAACCTGACATTTTAACAGGGGTGTGTAGACTTTTAATATCCACTGTATATCATTACAGCCTCCAGGACAGATCCTTACCCACTCCTTGACACCTGATAAAGGGTGGAGAGAAACAGATCTGTCGAAAATCTACAAATTCAAATATAAGTTTTAAAAGCTAAATTGTATTTTTTCAAGTATTTATAGAAATGAACCCCTGTGGTATGAGCACTACAGTGGTCTTTTAAAGGAAGAACTACATATGTGTGTAGTATGTTCCAAACTAACAGTACTAGCAGCTGTGTAAATTATAAACTTATACTTATTTTTTAGAGAAAATAAGATTTGAAAATTCTGTTTATATATAGAAGATTCCATCATGTCTGATATAAACACTATCAGCCTTATTAAATTGCGATTTGGCCAATTGAAAATGGCTCTATATAAGCACAGAGCATATTTGTTTACAGAAGTTTTTAGTTATTGAAGACCTTGCTTTTGGATAGAAGTTCACTAACTAAAAACTTCTGTAAAAAATATATGCTCTGTGCTTATATAGAGCCCTATTCAATTGGCCAAATCGCAATTTAATAAGGCTGTATATGGATATATACAGGGACAAACAGGTGAATCAATGTTTATGATTTTCTAATTAAAACTATTATTTTTTACTTTTTTCTATACCTAATTATCTTTTTAAAAAGTATTAACATTTCCAGACACATATATTTTTGCCACTGTACTGTGGGTTGTGCCCCACTTCATAAGAAAGTAACTTGTGTTTAGGTGATACCTCCCCTTTAATGAGCTCAGCTTGTAATGCAGCTAGCACAACTCCTGCTACACGTTACACGCAAAGTGGAATATGCTCCATGAAAGCCGCCCAATGCATCACTGACTGTGGACAAAAAGGTGGTTGGTCTGGCAGGCACCATTGTTCCATCCAGTGAGCTTCCAGCAGCAACCTCCTTTATATGATCCTGCTCTGCTTGTTCATTTTCTGTTGGTTCTGTCTTCTGTGGCTTGTCTTCTGAAGGGGTGTTCAATTTCTGTGAGCTTTTATGTACTATAATAGACATGACAAAATAACATATACACAATTAGTTATACAGTGTCAGATTTAATATTAGGTAGTGTAGGCAGTGGACACAAATAGAGACTTTTTCTCTTTGTACAGAAACCATTTTGGGAAGGAAAGATACATACTGGGAATTGCAGTTGTTTGCGGTGATACATGATATAAACTGTAGGCAAAAAGAACAACTAGCAGAATTTTTGGGGGGGGGGGTCTGACATCAATCACTCAGCTTGTTCTTGGTAAGATCACAGAACTTCTATGTGAGGATCAACTGACTTCATGGCAGCCAGTGGCATATTTACATGGTATCAATTAAGCCTTAGCTATATCTCTACCAGTGTAAACAGCATATATATATATATATATATATATATATATATATATATATATATAGAGAGAGAGAGAGAGAGAGAGAGAGAGAGAAAGAGAGAGATAGATAGATAGAGATAGAGAGAGAGAGAGAGAGAGAGAGAGAGAGAGAGATATCACATATATCACATATATAGTTGTCAGTGTGGGGAACGTTGCATTCCCGTCCCTCGCAAGCTTTTGCATCCCTCCCTCGCAAGCAGTTGAGGCATGTGGAGTTACCAACACCCGACGGGGGCTGACCTGGCTGCGAAGGCGCTCATCGCAAGGCCCCAAGGGCTCGCTTCACCCCCCAGCTGCAATGAGCGCCATAGGCACTCATCGCGAGGCCCACTGTGTCTCCTCCCTCCTTTGCCCTTATCCTTCTCCTCCCCCTTATGCTCCTCCTCCCTTTCCCCCTCTCCAATTACCTCCCCCTCTCCCTCCAATTACATGCCTATCCCCTTTCCCTCTCTTACTGTGATGCGATGAGCTCCTGCTGCTCTCTCCCCTGCAGCGCTTCTTCTGGCTGCGTCCAACCGGCATATGCTAATGATGTGACGTGGACACAGCCAGAAGACGCGCTGCAGGGAACAGAGCACCAGGGGGTTAATCGCATCACAGTAAGAGAGGGGAAAGGGGATAGGGAGGTAATTGGAGAGGGGGAAAGGGAAGAGTAGGATAAGGGGGAAGGAGGAGGAGGGGAAGGAGGGAGGAGGATAAGGGGAAAGGGAGGAGGAGGATAAGGAAGGAAAGGGAAGAGGATAAGGGGGAAGGGGGGGAAGAGGGGGGAAAGAGACATGGGAGGGAGAGGGGGAAGAGACACAGGGGATGGAGAGGGGGAGAGACACAGGGAAGGGAGATGGGGGAAAGAGACACGGGAGGGAGAGAGGGGGTAAAGAGAGATAATGGAGGGCGAGGGCTGAAAAGAGACACAGGGGAGGGAGAGGGGTGGAATGAGACACAGGGGAGGGAGTGGGGTGGAAACAGACAAAGGGGAGGGAGAGGGGGGGGAAAAGGGCCAAAGGGGAGGGGGAAAGAGACATGGGGGAGGGCGAGAGGAGGAAGAGACACAGGGAAGGGAGAGGGGGGGAAAGAGACACAGAGGAGGGAGAGGGAGGAAAGACACAGGGGAGAGGGGGAATAGAAACAGGGGAGGGAGAATGGGGAGAGACACAGGGTAAGGAGAGGGGGGAAAGAGACGGAAGGGAGGTGGGAGAAACACAGGGGATGGAGAGGGGGAAAAGGAGGCAAAGGAGAGAGAGAAAGGAGACACAAAGGAGGGAGAGGAGGGGGAAAGGAGACTCATGATGAGCACCGAAGGTGCTCAGTGCGGGACTTGTGATGAGCGCCGAAGGTGCTCACATTGGGTGGCAAACAGTATTGCCACGCTTAAAATTTTATTCCCATCATTTTTGACGGGCAAGTAGCTAATATATATATATAATATATATAATATATATATATACATTGTGGGCACATTTGTGTGTCCCAGCTCAACTTCCCAGAATGCAGTGTAATAACTGTTTTTCTCGGAACTCTGAGCTGGAAGCAGGTTTTTTTTACTTGCTTTAGACATTCAAATGTGAACACAGATGTACTATTTATTTACTGTACTACTGTACGGTGGAGGGCTTCTATCGCTCTTTTGCCCACCATGTTATAAATGATTGTTGTGGTGAACTACCAACTTATAATTTCCACAACACAGGCTGAGATTCCACTCCATGCTGATGATAGCCAGTAAGCTTGAAACAGTTGTACATGGATTGGATTCTCAGCTTGTGTTTATTCCAACCTTGGCTTTGCATTAAAGCTGTGTAATACAGCATACATAAGCTTAAAGGAAGCCATATTTGATAATGGCTACGGAATGAAGAGCGAGGCATTTGTGGGCACATTTGTGTGTCCCAGCTCAACTTCCCAGAATGCGGTGTAATAACTGTTTTTCTCTGAACTCTGAGCTGGAATCAGGTTTTTTAACTTGCTTTAGACATTCAAATGTGAACACAGATGTACTTTTTATTTACTATAGATATATCTATATATATATATATATATACTGTACCCTTAGATTGTAAGTTTGCGAGTTTTCAATCTTGTGTCAGTGCCTTGGAAACAAGCTCTATGTACATTTGATTTTATGCTCAAAAACAGGGACCTGCGCGATATAAATAAAGATAATAATAATAATAATAATAATAATACTGTATATATATATATATATATATATATATATATGTGGCTCGGGTCCATCTCTCGCCCCGCCTCTTCCGTGGGTGGAGCCCTCCGCTGTTTCATACATAGTCAATCCGTCTCTAGCCCCGCCTCTTTTAAGGCGGAGCTCTCTGCAGCTTTATAAGCGCTTCCTGTATGCACCTCAGCTCATTTGGCTCTGTGTCATGCAGGGTACTGCTGCTTCTGTCTGTGGCTCCTTCATTTGTTTTTTGGCCCTTTTCTAATCTCGCACTTGAGCTGTTTGCATCTCTGCTCATTCTGACTCTACGTCCTGCAGTATGCTTCTCAGCTCTATCGTCTAACTATGCCTGTCCTTTTTCTTATTCACCTCTCTCTGCCATCCTCAGCTCTCTCATTTCAGCACCTGTGCATATCTCCTCGAGTTATCCTGACTTCCTTAATCTTTCCCGCTACAGATCTGGGCCTGAACCTACTTGTCTATGCCCTTGTTTACATCCAAGGTAGCACTTCAGCTTCCCTACGACCCATTCACATGGTTTCCGGCCCAAATCTACTAAACTTCTACCCTGCTTATGCTCTCTTATATACCTTCTCCATGCACCACTTCTGTCACCTCTATAAATACTATGGAGAGCCTCCTGCCGTGCAGATTCTGGCTCCGTTTTTTGCCAGAATGGGCACTCTCATTGCTAGAGAGTGATTGTTCGTCTCAAGGTAAGTTATCCCGACTTCCTTACGTTTTCCTACTATAGATCTGAGCCCGAACCTACTTGTGTATGCCACTTATCTACGTCCAAGATGGCACTTCCTTCGCCTATTCATGTGGTTTCTGGTCCATATCTACTAAACGCCTACTCTCCTTACGCTCTCTACTCGGCCCCCTCTGAGGACCTCTTTGGTCACCTTCGTAAATTCTGTACTTGCTTTCTCCAGACACCACCTCAATCAGGCTTTCATAGTCTCATTTGCTAGGCTCAATCACACTTGCAAGCCACATCAGCCTTTGTTTGGCTCCTTCTCAATCACGCTTTCATAGTCGCACTTGACTTTGCTAGGCATCATCATACTCGCAAGCCCCACATCAACCTTCGCTAGGCTCCACCGCCATCACTCCTTCTCTTTTCATGTATTGCCTAATACACTTCCACTCCAGTGGCTTCCTCCACAGTGGCTGCTGTTCCCGGGTGTATCAGCAGTCCTTGCTTCGCGCAAAGACTCATCTGGCCCCCTGAGCAGGCTGGTTGTCCATGGTTCTTATCGCTACCCCGATCGTTCGACCATTGGGAAAGGGCCCCTCCCCCAAATGCCAGATAACATTCTTTACCTGGCCATATATATATACTATATATATATATATAGTGGGGGGGGGGGGGGGAAGTATTTGATCCCCTGTTCATTTTGAGCGTTTGTCCGCTGACAAAGAAATTATCACTCTATAATTTTAATGGTAGGTGCATTTTAACAGTGCGAGACAGAATAACAAAAAAAACAAGAAAAACGCATGTCAAAATAAGTAATAATTTGATTTGCAGGTTAATGAGGAAAAGTATTGGACCCCTTCGACTTAGCACTTGGTGGCAAAACCCTTGTTGGCAATCACAGAGGTCAGACGTTTCTTGTAGTTGCCCACCAGGTTTGCACACATCTCAGCAGGGATTTTTTCCCACTCCTCTTTGTAGATCCTCTCCAAGTCATTAAGGTTTCAAGGCCGATGTTTGGCAACTCAAACCTTCAGCTCCCTGCACATATGTTTTATGGGATTAAGGTCTGGAGACTGGCTAGGCCACTGCAGGACCTTAATGTGCTTCTTCTTAAGCCACTCCTTGTTGCCTTGGCTATGTGTTTTGGGTCATTGTCATGCTGGAATACCCATCCACAACCCATTTTCAATGCCCTAGCTGAGGGAAGTAGGTTCTCGCCCAAGATTGGACGGTACATGACCCGTCCATCTTCCCTTTGATGCGGTGCAGTTGTCCTGTCCCCTTAGCAGAAAAACACCCCCAAATCTTAATGTTTCCACCTCCATGTTGGACGGTGGGGATGGTGTTCAAGGGGATATAGACAGCATTTCTCCTCATCCAAACAAGGCGAGTTGAGTTGATGCCAAAGAGCTTGATTTTGGTCTCATCTGACCACAACACTTTCACCCAGTTCTCCTCTGAATCATTCAGATGTTCATTGGCAAACTTCAGACGGGCCTGTACATGTGCCTTCTTGAGCAGGGGGACCTTGCGTGCACTGCAGGATTTCAGTCCTTCATGGCGTAGTGTGTTACCAATTGTTTTCCTGATGACTATTGTCCTAGTTGCCTTGAGATCCTCCCGTGTAGATCTGGGCTGATTCCTCACCGTTCTCATGATCATTGAAACTCCACAAGGTGAGATCTTGCATGGAGCATCAGACCGAGGGAGACTGGCAGTTATTTTGTGTTTCTTCCATTTGCGAATAATTGCACCAACCGTTGTCACCTTCTCACCAAGCTGCTTAGCGATAGTCTTGTAGCCCATTCCAGCCTTGTGTAGGTCTACAAAATATTGTCCCTGACATCCTTGGACAGCTCTTTGGTCTTGGACATGGTGCAGAGTTTGGAATCTGATTGATTGCTTTTGTGGACTGTTGTCTTTTATACAGGTAACAAATTGACATTAGGAGCACTCCCTTCAAGAGAGTACTCCTAATCTCAGCTCTTTACCTGTATAAAATACACCTGGGAGCCAGAAATCTTTCTAAATGATAGGGGATCAAATACTTATTTTCCTCACTGACCTGCAAATCAATTTCTAACTTTGTTGACATGTGTTTTTCTTGTTTGCTTTTTTTGTTATTCTGTCTCTCACTGTTAAAATACACCTGTCATTAAAATTATAGGTCATTTCTTTGTCAGTAGTCAAACGTTCAAAATCAGCTGGGGATCAAATACCCCCCCCCCCCCCCCCTGTATATATGTATGTGTGTGTATATATATATATATATATATATATATATATATATATATATATATATATATATACATTCATAAATTAACATATACACATACTGTATAATCAGAGGTGGAAAAACGGGCTACGTAATCCATGTACTAGGTTTCTAACAATTCTGCCTGTTATCTGGAAAATACATATATCCAAAAATAGCAATTTCCTACATTGCTCCCTTAAAACCTATGCACGCTGTATTAAACAGCTTTAAAGCAAAGCACCAGGTTGTATTTTGCATAAGAGCAAGAATATTTTGGTTTGTGCTTTGCTTAAAAGCTGTTTAATACAGCGGGCATAGGCTTTAAGGGAGCAATGTAAAATAGAAAATGAAAAATTAATCGCAAAAGAGAGTAAGACTAACCCTAAAATATTTTTTAAGTATATTAATAGGAAGAAGGTGAGGAAGGAAGCTATAGGAACATTACAATGTGACACTGGCCATCTGAAAATTAGTGACCAGGAAAAGGCAGATGAGCTAAATAGGTTATTTTCTTAGGTAT
Organism: Discoglossus pictus; assembly: GCA_027410445.1. Classification (NCBI taxonomy): domain Eukaryota; kingdom Metazoa; phylum Chordata; class Amphibia; order Anura; family Alytidae; genus Discoglossus; species Discoglossus pictus. The sequence goes on from CM050168.1 coordinate 100,821,808, forward strand.
ACACAAGGGAGGTACCAGTGGTTAGGACACTGAAACATAACGGGGCTACAGTACCTTTGCCAAATAATTGGTTAACACAGGAAGTAATGCAAAAGACGTTGGAAAAAATAAATGTTAATAAAGACCTGTGTCCTGATGGAATACATCCACGGGTACTGAGGGAACTGGGTTCTGTAATAGCCAAACCATTATATTTAATTTTTCAAGATTCACTCAACACAGGGTCTTTACCAGATGACTGGAGAAAAGCAGATGAGATACCTGTATTTAAAAAGGGAGCAAGAGCAAATTCAGGGAATTATAGACCAGTGAGCCTCACTTCTGCAGTGGGGAAGCTTTTAGAAGGGTTAATAAGGGATAATATACAAGAAAATGCCTATTTGAACAGGATTAGAAGTAGGAGTCAACATGGATTTATGAGGGATAGGTCATGTCAAACAAATCTAATTAGTTTCTATGAGGAGGTTAGTAGGAACCTGGATCAAGGCAACTCAGTGGATGTAGTCTTTTTGGATTTTGCAAAGGCTTTTGATACAGTGCCACATGGGAGACTATTGGGCAAACTAAGAGATACAGGAATTGCAGTAAATATCTGCTCATGGATTGAGAGCTGGCTAAAAGACAGGAAGCAAAGGGTTGTTGTAAATGGAACATACTCCGATTAGGCTAATGTGGTAAGTGGGGTTCCTCAGGGTTCAGTATTAGGTCCTCTCCTTTTTAACATATTTATTAATGACTTAGAGGTGGGATTGGAGTGTGGTGTCTCCATTTTCGCTGATGACACGAAGTTGTGCAAGGTAATTAAATCAGATAATGATGTGCTTTAGCCATGCAATTTATAATCTTAATGGAGCAAATCTAGGTGTATCAGATATTGAAAGGGATTTGGGAGTGCTTGTGGACAACCACCTAGGTAACAGTGCTCAAAGCCAAGCAGCAGCTGCAAAGGCAAATAAAATATTAGCATGTATTAAGAAGGGTATAGAAGCAAGGGAAGCAAATATAATTCTGCCACTATACAAATCTAATTTGGAATATTGAGTACAATTTTGGGCACCACTTCTTAAAAAGGACATTTTAGAGCTGGAAAAGGTACAGAGGAGGGCAACAAAATGAATAAGGGGAATGAAGGTGCTAGGTTATGAAGAAAGACTAACCAAATTAAACTTATTTTCTCTAGAAAAAAGGTGTGTAAAAGGAGATATGATTACCTTATATAAATACTTCCAGGGTCAGTATAAAGATTTGTCAAGGGAGCTTTTTGTGCCAAGAGGTTTTCAACTGACAAGAGGACATCCCTTGAGGTTAGAAGTAAAAAGATTCCACCTTAAAGAAAGAAAAGGATTCTTCACAGTAAGGGTGGTTAATCTGTGGAATTCTCTACCAGAGGAGGTGGTGACAGCGGATTCGATAGATAACTTTAATAGGGGACTGGATTTATTTCTAATTATCATGGATTATCATGGATAATTAGAGAGACAGTATTGATCCAGGGACAAATCCGATCGCCAGTACCTGGGGTCAGAAGATTTTTTTTTTTTTCCCTTTGAGACGATTGGCTAAGTCTCACTTGTTTGTTTTTTTGTGTTTTGTTTGCCTTCCTGAATTAATTAATAATTAAAAAAAAAATAAAAAAAAAATAATTGATTAATAATTAACAACTAATTAATTAATATTTAATCCGCATATAGCAGATCAGAGGAGATCTTAAAAGGTTGAACTTGATGGACTGAAAGTCTTTTTTCAACCTTAATTACTATGGGCCTCATTCTATTAGCGGCCGTAAATCGGCCGTAAGGCTGCGATTCCTTGCGGGGGTTCTGTTAACTCGCGATTCTATTATACGGCCCCGCAACGATCTCCTTTTACGGCCGGCCGCATATCTTGGAACCGGCCGTAAGCTGTGAAATATAAAAACTCAAAAATAAATTCAAGCCTGCACTGTACAGCTCTGTAAATGCTAGGGATCATATTCGGGGACATGAGGATTAAAAGGAACCCACTCTCAAGCTTGCACATCAGCCCAAACCCAAGTTCAAATTAACTGTTTATTTTCCGGCTGCGGCGTGGGCATGTCTGAGGTGCTCCAAGCACTCTGGACTTTTTACATGGATATTTTACGGATATTAAAAATAAAATATTTTACGGATTTGAGTATAGGATAATTATGTGCTATTTTTTCTAACACCTAAAATCCCTTTATAGTCTTCTCAAAGTGCAGGATGGCTTTATTTGAGCTATTTTATGTGCTTAATTGGTGCTAGCGGGACCTCTTTCCTGCAAGTAAGCAGAGGCTCGTTTTTAGCCTTGCAGAGATGTTTCCCGGAGCAATTGAATTGCAAATAGGAATTTCTTACGGCCGAAACTCTTGCGGCCGTTTTAGACCAACGGCTTTCCTCTGGCGCAATCGTCCGCAAGAGATAGCAAGGCACCGGCTGCAAGCCTGCCGGAGCCTCCGGCCATAAGGGAATAGAATAGCAGAATAGCTTGCGGCCGGTCCTTGCGGCCCCGCAACGGCTGCGGCCGCTAATAGAATGAGGCCCTATGTAACTATATAGCTATGTAACTATGTAATGTAGAAAATTGCTATTTTTGGTTTTTAAAGAGTGAGGTTCTCATTTGCATGTCCCCACCTTTTAGACACGCAAATGGGTTTGTTAATATATTATTAGTTTTATTTATATATATATATATATATATATATATATATATATATATATATACAAATAACATTAAAAGTGCTAAAATAAAAAAAATATTTACTATATAGTATAAAAACAGTTATAATGGAATCATAATGTTGCGTAACCCCATCAGTGATCTCCCAGGCATGCATATGTCTCGAGCATAAAGCTGTGCATGTAATATCACCAATAATGTTAAAACTATATATTTTTCTTAACAATTTGACTTGGGTTGTGAGGATCATACTTCTTGCTTCTCTTTTTAGGAGACTTCTCTCCAAAATGAGAACTTATTTGTGATTGCCATTCCGTAATACATTCCGTAAACAATAAAGATTCAGATTATCTGCAAAAATGTAATATCTGTGTACACTTACATGTTTCCTTCAGAAACTTTGTTGATATATATGTATATATATACAACTGTGTTTTTGGGTGGTTTATGCATCAATACATTGGTGTAATAAATAAACTATACTTACTCGGTTGTGACTCCGCAGCAACCTCATCCACTAACTTGCACTTTTTTGTGTTAGGGGTGGGATCTTCTAAAATTATTAAACACCAGGAAACATGAATATAAGATTAGGTGGACTTTTTAAAAATATCAAAACAACTTCATATTTATAAGCATTTTCATCATAAACAATATGTTATTCTGTGGTCTCTTTGAAATAAAGTGGATGTAAATCTTATATGAAAATTACAATGAGGTACAATTTGAATAAATAAACCTTAAAACATTGTAAGTAAAACTAATTTTCTGACTGAAGAGGCCCTTTAATCAGGGAAGGAGCTACCAGGGGTGCAGGGCCCTCCTCTGGGGGTTGTGGGAATAGTGCTGTGTATTTTTTTTATGGGCAAAAGGATTAAGTTTTATAAGGGAAAAGGAATAATACAATTCTGGGAAAAATGCTGCTAGTGCAATTAAAAATTGAGCACCATTTCTAGGACTGAAAAAAATATATAAATGAATATAGATGTCCATAGATAACAAAATGTGTATAATTAAGTGCAAGAGGTAAAACAATGTCAATATCCTATAACACGCTAGGAGGAGATAGCTGACACGTCAGATGACCAAATGAACAATTATATATACATAAATAAGGCCTCAATGAATGCTGCCCACATATACACATAATGTGTTCTATATTAATGCATTCATGCAATCCTCATATGCAATATGTTTTCTAATCCCAGTATTGCTAGTGATAGGGATGGTACACAGAATAACAAAATAGTGCACTAAAACAAAAATGTATTAAAATACAGAGAGGAGAGAGAACAAGTGTGCAGAAGGTCTCCAAAACAAAAAAAGAATCAAAAAAGTTAGTAATATGCAAGGCAGGTCTATTGAAGGGAATAGAGTGATTTAGAAATCCATATTTATCACTTAATACATCATTATACCTCAAAACATATGGTTTGTCTGTCCAAAGTGAAGGTGCATCAATGTCCCTTAGAGCATCAATATGAACAAAATATTTGCGGTTGGTTGAATCAAGCCTGCCTGTGGGCTTAAAGCCTAACACTAGGTAGACCCTGCACACCATCTCCCTCTGGTCCCGATGGTCCATTTCGCACTGATTATGGGCTTATTCATGGGCTAGGGAATGTTTAGAGTGAGGCCTAATTAAGGCCTAGTTACTTCCGGATTCCATTTAAATTATTATTGGGGGAGACTTTAATCTTACACTCAACCCTGTTCTAGATGGATCCAAGGGAAAACAGGATAACCAATATACTAACAAGAGATGAGAGATGGGACTAAATCTAGAACTCCAGCAATTGGAAATAAGTAACCAAAATAACCCCACTCTGTAAATTAGGTGACAAATAGATGCGGTTAGAATTAAACTAGACCTTCTTTTATCAGAAGAGACAGAGAAAGCCCTTAGATGGACGGAGCAAAAATATTATAGTAAAATAAACAAATCGGATACCTGGTTATCTAGGAAATTAAAAGCGACACATGCTCAATCCAAAAATTTTCAAATAAAGATCCCAAATGGTCAAGTTACAGCCAATCCAACAAAGATCCAAGAAGTATTTGAAGCCTTCTACACAAAATGATATAGTGCCACACCAAATATAAATACACGCAAAATTCAGGCCTTCCTCCAAACTTTAGATCTTCCGTCCTTGACGTCTAATCACTAAATGGTAATATTTTGGTAAAAGAGGTTAAAAAAGCAATTCAAAAATCTAAAGCGGGAAAATCCCCTGGCCCAGATGGGTTTTCCAATCAATATTATAAAACATACATAGATACGCTGGCCCCACATCTTGCTTAGTTTTTTTAACGCAATCATGGCAGGTGACCAAGTCCCCCTGGAACTTAATTGGGCCGAAATTGTGCTCTTCCCTAAAGAAGACAAGGATTTAATGGAGCCAAAAAATTATAGACATATATCCCTTTTGAATTGTGATATAAAAATTCTGGCCACGATAATGGCAGACAGAATATTGGACTTTCTACCACAACTAATTCACAAAGATCAAGTAGGATTTATCCCGGTCCGACAAGCAGGGAACAACATTCGAAAAATCTTGCACCTGATTCACTACAATAAAATAACCAAAATTCAGGCCTGTCTATTGGCCCTCGACATAGAGAAGGTCTTTGACTGGAATAGCCGTACCTCATGGCTTCAATAACTATATTTGGTTTTAAGGGAAAATTCCTCAACCTAATTAAGACCTATTATAACCGTCTCAGGGCAACATTGAAACTTCCAGGGAAAGAAAAGCCGGTCATTTCCATACAGAGAGGCACGAGACAAGGTTGTCCCCTTTCCGCGCTTCTCTTTGCCTAAGATATGGAACCAATAGGGCCATACGGGGAGTCTTTAATGGGTAAAACCAGTTTAAGATTTCACTATTTGCTGACAGCCTTTTGTGCTCCATAACGGGCCGACACTATCAATTCCTCCCTTAATGCATCTACTAGGATAATTTGGTCTCCTTTCAGGACTCAAAATCAATTTAGAAAAGACTGAGGCCCTAACACTAGACCTTCAAGCAAAGGAAATGTAAGCACTATCAGATATTTTTAAATTTAGGTGGTCACACACACATATTAAATACCTAGGAATCAGTCTGACACCCAAGTTACAAGACTTGTACAAAGCCAACGATATCCTCAAGAAGGAACTTAATATCTAGGCCAAATTCAAAATATCCTGACTAGGGAGGATAAAAGCTATACAAATGAATGTTTTATCCTGACTAATGTATTTATTTAGAACCCTGCCCATCACAATCAACATGAGAATTAGCAGATTTCTAAAGAGTAACACTCCAGTGTGTATGGCAACAGGGACCGGCAAGGATCTCCAGAAATATTCTCCACAAACCCAAAAAGATGGGGGGCCTGGTCTTCCCGAACCTAAAATTATATTACAGGGCAGCCCAATTGGCCTTTATCCCCCTAGTCCATTCATATGAACATCAACGGTCATGGATATTCATCGAAAATCACATAATGAACTCGGATACCTGGGACACACCAGTCCGGGTAAATCAAACCCCACCAAAAATTTAAAAAATATCAAACCCATTTAAAAACACAATAGGATGCTGAAAATCTCAACGGTACGGTCTCAACGGTACACAGCTTTATTTCTACAGCCAAATTATATGGCTTCAGTTCTGATCCACCCAAGGGCCCCTAAGGGAATCACAGCCACTTCATACCAATGGTGGAAACCCAAAAATCTAGATTGAGTGGGTACATGGATGATAAAAGACACTGTTATGTCCTTTGCGGATCTTAAGGATAAATTTGACCTCCATTTAGGGGGGCATTATAAATTCTGCAGGCTAGCCCATTTTGTGAACTCTATGATAATCAAAACACATTTGGTTATCCACTATATGTAAAGAATCCCCCCTTACCAAGGGTATATTGGGAGGTATGTATGACTTATTTAACACTAAAAGGGAATACACTAAAGACAAATACATAATAGCATGGGAGAGAGATCTAAACACCCATTGGGATAAGGACGAGTGGGAAGACACATGGGTAAACATACTCAGAGGTTCACTTAACCACAACATTTTAGAGACTTCCAGTAAGGTACTCCAGAGCACATATACAACACCTGAGAAAATAGAAAATGGAAGAATACTGATAACCATCATTGTTTTAGAGGGTGTCTAACTACTGGATCATTTATACATATATGGTGGCTATGCCCAATAGCACAGAACATGTGGGCACAGATCCAAGCCTTAGCCACTACCCTTTTTTCCCAGAAAATACAACTTACAGCAAAGGTTTGCCTACTAGGGAGGACATTATTGACCCTTTCAAAGTCTCAAAATAAGTTATTATAATTCCTACTCCTCGCAACCAAAAGCCACATAGCAAGGAATTGGAAATCAAGGACACTAGAATTGGCAGTTATTAAATCCAAAATAAATTATATTGCAATCAACGAGCGCATGTCAGACTCTATAGCAGACACAATCCCTCGATTTCTAAATATATGGGGTCCGTGGGTGGAATACATGGGCATATCACTAATCAATCATTAACTTATAATTGTAAGAGATTTGTGGGGTGGGTTCCGATGACCGGGGGAAGATGACCCTGAGACGGGAAGACGGAGGTAAGAGCAGGTTAGTGTGCTAATATAAAATTGGTATCTATTTAGCTGATAAATCAATCAATTTATATATATATATTTGTTAAAAGTGAAGGTGAAATACTCCAACTGTGTGTTATACAAAGACGACCTCAAGTAAAATAGCTTAAGTTCCTAGGTTGATAGGTTTAACTAGAAAATTAAGATACAGATACCAGCGTAACATTAATAAATTAATGTATAAGATAAAAGCATTGAGGAAAAGCTTTGAAAGTGGAGTAGACAGACTACATAAACTAGCAGGTTGCTTTGTTTAAATTAAATATATCAGGGTTATTAGCTAGTAAAACAAGTCTTTATGGATGCTGTAACACACTGGTATATAATGTATGTATTTAAAGAACAATGTAACGAACTTCCAATGTATTCCTATGTACTATACTGTCTGTCCTGAATAAAAAAACAATAAAAAAAAAAGACTCAGCAAATATAAAAAGCTTAGAGAAAATATTGGTGAATGAAAAAAAATATGAATTGTACACATGCTAGATTGAACCTAAATTGTTATGGAATAAATATGAAAAATGCCAAAAAAGGGGTCTCGAAATTATGATAAATAGTTGAGAAACTATAATGTGACTTGTCTAAATAATAACTAAAATAGTTGCATACATTCAAATGAATATGAATTGTAAATATTATATTATATTCCCCACACAAATACAAAATGTGTTAAATGTGTTATATATGTAAATCCACTCTTTTTCTAGAGCATTTACTTTGTTGGGAGGGGACAAAGCCTGTCTTTGGCAGGGAATATATTAGAAGGAAATATATTTAGAGAAAGTCTGAATAAGAAAATCCTTCATTGATGCCATTGGGGTATTGTGAATTCAGAGTAAATATCCACTTGCTTTCAAGTTGCAAAAGCTGCTTGTCTAGGTCACCACTTCTTGGGTTCCTGCATATGTGATCTATGACAAAAAAATGTCATAGCTGCAAGTTTGTTCACATGAAAGAGTTGGATATGGCCAGAAACAGGGGTGTCCATTTGGTTAGTCACTGCATACGTATGTTCCAATACCCTTCGGCGCAAGTTGCCTTATTGTTTTGCCCACGTTTATCATCGGGCAAGGGCATACGAGGACATAGATGACATGTGATGTATTGCAGTTAATTAAAATCTTTAATGGATATTTTTTAAAGGTGGTCGGATGTGTTGTATATAAGGACAAGCCTTACAGTGTCCACATGTAAAAAGCCCTCTTGTGGGCCCAAGCCAAGTTGTCTTTCCTTTATCGTGCTCCTTTGATTTATAAAATCTTCTAACAATATTGTTGCCTATACTTTTATTTTTAAAAGTATAGACGGTTCATTAGTTAGATATTCTTTTAGAGTATAATCGTAAGTATATGCCAGTTTTCTCTTAAAATATTCTTTATCTGTTTCCAGTCACTGCCATATGTCATGATACAACGTATGGATTTGTCATTCTGTTTGTTTTATTTACTTTTTTGGCTATTGTGTTGGCCATATAAGAGTTCTGTCCTATCTGCCTTTAGGGCCCGTTTATAGGCTCTTTTGAGAACTCAATTTGGGTAGCCACGGTTTTTAAACTTAAACCTCGTTTTTTTAGCCTGCTCATAGAATTCTGGTAGGGTATCACAGTTCCTTCTAAGGCGTAGGTATTGGCCAAAGGGAATTCCAAGGGGTGCTGGCTGGACCATTTCAATAATACATTTGAGGCTGTAGGTTTTCTATAAACAGATGTATGTATTGCACCAGTCTCATCTCTCTTTAAATGAAGGTCCAGAACTTCAGTTTGATCCTTATCAGTGTGATCGGTAAACCTTAGACCCATGTTGTTTTGATTTAATTCTCTGATGAATAGATGGAGTTCTTGTAGAGTACCTCCCCAGATGACCAAAACGTCATCTATATAACGTATCCAGAATAAAATATTATCAGAGAAGGAGGTCATAGTATCAGAAAAGACCTTAGTCTTTTCCCAGTACCCCAGATATAAATTGGTGTAACTGGGGGCATAGGCAGTGCCCATTGCCGTACCCCGTATCTGTTGATACCATGTCTTATTGAACAGGAAGAAGTTTTTTGTGAGAATAAATCTAAGCAGATTTAAAATAAAGCCATTAAATTCAATACAGTTGTTTCCTTTTTCAGCAAGAAAATATTCAACTGCTGACAAGCCCAAGTCATGCGGGATACTTGAGTAAAGTTGTTCCACATTGATAGTTGCTAGCTCCATGGGAATATATATTCCATTAAGATGATTCAAGGCATCAAGAGTGTATTTTAGGTAGGCAGGTAAAGCTTCTACCAGATCTTTAAGGTAATTATCCACGAAGACACTTATTTTCTTTGTAAAGTTGTTGTTACCCGAGACTATAGGGCGCCCTGGTACAGGCTTTACAACCTTATGTACCTTGGGTAAGGCATAAAAGGGTGCTATCATGGGAGATTTAGGATATCAATAATCAAGAGTATCTTGATTGATTAAGTTGTTATTTCTAGCTTCACTGAGTATCTCTCTGAGCTCATGACTGAATTTAAACAATGGATTGCTGCTTAGTTTTGTGTAAGTATGTTGGTCAGATAAGAGCTTCTCACACATTGTTAGATAATCATGCTCATCTTGCAATACAATATTTAGGGCTTTTCTTTCCGGCTTACTCAAATTTTGCTTACGGTAGATTTGGTGGTATCAAGTTGAATGGAATCAGAATGTTGCCTAAGATCCCTTTCCATACGGTCTAAGTAGACTTTTATATTGGCTCAGTTCTGGCGTGAATGTGCTTGAACATTTGCTTTGCTTTGATTTTATTACTTCCGATCCTTGTGAGGTTTGCTCATTTAGTAAAGACATAAGATCTTCAAAAATGTCCTCATCCTATTTCTGTAGGCCTAGGCCAATTAGTCTTCTTTCCGATTTAGCAGAAAATTATTTCCTTAAAGTTAACTTACACACTAATAGGTTAATATACTTAATATTCGTGAAGAAATTGGAGCAGCTTGTAGGTACGTAAGAGAGGCCCTTCATTAGAAGGGATTTATGAGCTTGATCCAATTTAAATTGGGAGAGGTTGATTATTGTGACATCAATATCAGTTTCATAAGTTTTCATATTTTCGGTCTGTAAGGTCACTTATGAAGCAGGTGATCCAGTCCTCTTAATAGAGGGGGCGCGATTCAAAAGAAATGAGGATCCCAATTTGTTCCTTTGGTCGCGCCCCTTCTCTAAAAAATGCTCCATAGTTGGTTGGTTTAAATTTGATCTAGTGACCGACCCCTTTCCAAAGAAACTGCGTGACGAATTAGGCATGGGTTGAGATAGTGTTCCTTGAGGATTTTCATCCTTATCAGATTGGTCTAAATCAGATGAACTGATGTCTGTTGCACTTTGCTTTATTAAGATATTGACACATTTATATATCCTTCTGCATTGCATGACCTGTTGATTGATTATTTCCAAGTTATGTTGTTCGGTTTCATGTATCAAGTCCATCAGTTCAAAGGAGCATCTATCTGTAATTGCAATCCACTTACTAGTGAATTTCTCATCACACAAATGCGGCGCAGGTGCTAATTGTATGCATAAACCTCTCGGGATCATTTTAGATCTGATATATTTTTCTAGGCTAATGGTTTCGCACACAGATCTTACTTGCTTTTTCTGAGATTTAAAAGTGTTTCTTGAAGTATTAACAATATTAGAATCCATAGAGGGTTTAGATAGATATTGTTCACTGTTGGTAAGAGTTGCTTCTGCCTCTATAATAAGGTCTGTGATATTCCAACTGTCCATGTTATGTGTGGCCACATTAAAAATATCAAAAATATTGAGTACTAGGTAGGAGCAAAGGTCGTTATAATAAATCTATTTTTACACACTATATCAGTGCATTTACAAAAATAATTAAGAACACAATGACTTAGAAGGTCTTTTGAATTTGGATTAAACCAACAATATTTCTGAAATAAAACTAGATGACCTATAGATTTCCTAGTGAGTAACACTAAATTTATGCAAAAGGATTAAGTTTAATTAAGGAAAAAGGAATAATAAAATTCTGGAAAAAAAGAATCTTGCACAAACCAAAAGATTCTTGGTTTGCGCAAAATCTAACCTTTGCTTTCCTTAAAAGTTGTTTAATATAGCAGGCATAGGCTTTAAGGGAGCAATGTAAAAAATTGCTATTTTTGGATTGCAAGAGTGAGGTACATTGTATTCTCATTTGCATATCCCCGCCTTTTAAACATGCAAATTATTAATGTATTATTCATTTTATATATTATATATATATATATATATATTTATTTATATATAAACAAATAACATAAAAAAGTGCTTAAATATAAAAAATATTTACTATATAGTATGAAAACAATTATAATGGAATCGTAACCCCATTAGTGATCTCCCAGGCATGCACATGTCTCGAGCATATCTGTGTACACTTACATGATTGAGGATTTGCATCATTTAATTTCCAGAACATGCCCACAACTTTGAAGATGTTTTTTTTTTTTTTTTTTATTGTGAAGCAAACAACAAATAGAACAAAATAACAGAAAAAGTCAATGTGCATAACTATTCAACCCCCTAAAGTCAATACTTTGGAGTGGCGTCTTTTGCGGCAATCACAGCTCCAAGTCGCTTTGGACAAGTCTCTATGAGCTTGCCACATCTTACCATTGGGATTTTTCCCCATTCCTCCTTGCAAAACTGCTCCAGCTCCGTCCAGTTGGATGGTTTGCGCTTGTGAACAGCAATCTTTAAGTCTGACCACAATAGGCCATTCCAACACATTTACGTGTTTTCCCCTTAAACCACTCACATGTTCCTTTAGCAGTGTGTTTGGGGTCATTGTGCTGCTGGAAGGTGAACCTCCATCCTAGCCTCAAATCATGCACAGAGTGGTACAGGTTTTGCTCAAGAATATCCCTGTATTTAGCAGCATCTATCTTTCCCTCAGCTCCCAGTTTCCCAGTCCCGGCTGTTGAAAAACATCCCCACAGCATGATGCTGCCACCACCGTGTCTCACTGTGGGGATGGTGTTCTTTGGGTGATGTGATGTGCTGGATTTGCTCCAGACACAGCGTTTTCTTTGATGGCCGAAAAGTTAAATTTTTGTCTCATCAGACAAGAGCTCCCACATGCCTTTTCTCAAACTCAAATGTACCATTTTGTTTTTTGCTGTAATGGCTTTTCTTCAGGGCACTCTGCCATAAAGCCCAACTCTATGGAGTGTACGGCTTATTGTCGTCCTATGTACAGATACTCCAGTTTCTGCTGTGGAACTCTGCTGCTCCTCCAGGGTTACTTTCGGTCTCTGTGCTGCCTCTCTGATTAATCGCCTCCTTACCCATGAGTTTTGGTGGGCGGCCGTCTCTTGGCAGGTTTGCTGTTGTGCCATGTTCTTTCCATTTGGTTATGATACATTTTATGGTGCTCCTGGGGATCATCAAAGATTTGGATATTTTTTTATAACCTAACCATCACTTGTACTTCTCAACAACATTGTTTCTTACTTGTTTGGAGAGTTCCTTGGTCTTCATGGCAGTGTTTGGTTAGTGATGCCTCTTGCTTAGGTGTTGTAGCCTCTGAAGCCTTTCAAAAAAGGTGTGTATATGTAATGACAGATCATGTGACACTTAGATTGCACACAGGTGGACATCATTTCACTAATTATGTGACTTCTAATTGCTTGCACCAAAGCTTTTTATGGGCTTCATAACAAAGGGAGTGAATATATACGCACATGCCAGTTTTGTTTTATGTATATATTTTTCTCATTTCACCTCACCAACTTAGACTATTGTGTTCTGATCCATCACATGAAATTCAGATTAACAAAACATTGAACTTAGGGCTGTAATGTAACAAAATAGGTAAAAAGTCAAGGGGGTGAATAGTTTTGCAAGGCACTGTATATATACAACTGTGTTTTTTGGGGTTTATGCAGCAATACATTGGTGTAATAAATAAACTATACTTACTCTGTTGTGACTCCGCAGCAACCTCATCCACTAACTTGCACTTTTTTGTGTCAGGAGTGGGATCTTCTAAAATTATGAAACACCGGGAAACATTAATATAAGTTTAGGTGGACTTTTTAAAAATTTCAAAACGACTTCATATTTATAAGCATTTCTTATCTTAAACAATATGTTACTCTGTGGTCTCTTTGAAATTACCGTAAGTGGATCTAAATCTTATATGAAAATAACGATGAGGATCAATTTGATTAAATGAACCTTAAAACATTTTAAGTAAAACAAATTTTCTGGCTAAAGAGGCCCTTTAATCAAGGAAGGAGCTACCAGGGGTGCAGGGCCCTCCTCTGGGGGTGGGTGGAATAGTGCTGTGTTTTTTTATTTGTGCACTAACTTTTTCTTCTGTAGTGTAGTGACGTGGAAGTTGAAAGGGACTCAGTGCTATGTAAAGTGTTTATATATGTATATCTGTTGTATAGTTTATGACCCCCAGGGATCTTACCTGTTGTATCCTGTTAGAGATAGCAGTAGTTACATAGTAACTGAGGTTGAAAAAATACTTTTAGCCCATCAAGTTCAACCTTTTAAGATCTGCAAGATTAGTTGTTAATTGATCCAGAAGAAGGCAAACAAAAAAAAACAGCGAAACTTTGTCAATTGTCTCAAAAGGGGAAAAAAATATATGTTTTCCTGACCCCAGATACTGGTAATTGGATTCCTCCCTGGATCAATACTCCCTCTCTTATTAACCAGAATAACCCTGAATGCCCTTTTTAATTAAAAATATATCCAATCCCTTTTTAAAGTTATCTATAGTTAGATACATAGAATTGATTTCCAGCAGGAATGGTAGGGGATCTGTAGCAAGAGCTGAGACGTAACTCTGCTCACATAGCTTCATTAATTCTGCCAACACTATTGGCCACTTCCAAAATACTACAGGGCAATTGAAATAAATATATATATATATACTTAGGCTGATAGGATAATCAAGATTTGTTCTGTGTTTCTGCTCTGGCACTGCAGCCTGTGTTTTATATAGCAGTATGGTTGTATTGTAATATTGTATTGTTATATGTAAAAACGATGTTATTCATTGAAGACTTTTCCTGTTTCTATTGGCTATAGCTATTCACATGGGAACAAATAAATAAATAGTAACTACTCTACAGCTACAAGGAGTTCCTCCCTTACTTATTCATATATGTACATAACAATCACATAGGGCCACTCCACTGGTTCAGATGTCATACACACATACAATCAGTAATAAGCACTTATTACTGATTGTGTGTGTGTGTGTACATTCCAAGTGAGACAATTTGTAAAGTACGATTGTCTTTGTCTGAAACAGCAGAAAGATGAAGCAAAGGAATTGATGTCAGAGGTTTGCCCTACTGACCACAGTTATTGTACTGCGGAAGCCACTAACATGCAAACTGTTACAGTGTTTTACAATGTTGTTCCTGCCTTTGATTGGCCACAACTAAATATGTATTTTATGCTAATTTAGCCTGGGATTTTAGGGGGTATTTACTTTCAAAATCAACTGCCAGAAAATAGAAGACATTTTGCTAACTTCCAGGTAGGTTTATTAATGTTTATTTTGGGATATTTTCATGCAATCATTTTTTTTCATACACTACTGATTCTCCTCTATCAGATGCATTCATAATTCATGAAATGTAAATATGTTTATAATGTAATGGGAGAAAGAGATGTAACCTTGAATAATAAAAGAATGAACTAAAGGGAAAATGACAAATTTGGGGGGATGAGTTCAATTGAAAGGAAAATAAAATGAATATAAGGGGATGAAAATAATAATAGGGGTAGAATTTTCTGCCAAAGTAGTAGAGAGGATATAACGCCTTATGTGTATTGGTGCATAGCAGTGCATAATCTCTCTTCTAAAAATATACATGGAAATATTACTTGTAGGCTTTGCTTTTGCCTTAAAACAGGTTTATGACTATCATGAAAGCTTCCATGCATTTGCAGAGTATGCTAATATAAAGATTTTCTCTGAATTTGCTTTTATGACCATGACTTATTTACAGTAGCTGATCATATTGTTAGTTTTTTGCATACTTCAAAAATGTGTGAAGATTTTGCTAATTTACAGTGGTCCTCTAACTTGAATTTCTTTTCTCCTGTATAGAATGTGATTTCTAGGGCCAGCACATGTGTGCATTCTCTGTGTGTCATTTTAGCATCACAATTAGGGCAAGCTATACACTATTAAATCTGAATAGTGTGGTGAAGTCAATGCAGTAACAATAAGAATGTGATCTGTAGTCTGGGAAAACATTATATTTGCATCATGTCTAACAGTTTTACAACATCAAAAGCTGTGTAAGCTATCAACATAAAAAAAGTTTTTACATAAAATCTTAATTTGTGAAGGCTATATGCATAGAATGTTCCTTCTTGTCTAGTTTCAATGATTGCCTATAGCTTGGAGCCTGAGGAGTTATTTTTATTGTATTTTATCATGGAGGGAAAAGTGGGGGAGGAGGAGGGAAGGGAGATTTGTTATGTTATTGGAAGCTTTAGAACACTGCATTCCCCTTCACCTACTCAGAAACAGACATTCACAAGATTAACTGCAATGCTTCCTCCTGCTGATATTTAAACTCCCCTGCGTACACACCAAAGTATCATGGATGTCTGCAGGTTCCACCAAAGACATTAAGATCTATTTATTTTTTCAATTAAAAACTAGCTTTAAGACATTTCCCTGCTCACTTATGCTATTAGACAGATTTTTCAAACTTTTTTTTGTTGCTCAAATAAATATATATTCTTTGTTTATGTAAAGGTACACCTTGTCGACAAGAATAAAAAGGGATTCTGTGGTGGCACAATTGTAAATGAAAAATGGATTGTAACTGCAGCCCACTGCTTCATCATTCCCGGGAAGTTCTCAGTGGTTGCAGGTACGTAACACTTATTTTGATAACGTAAATGACTGTTATATATCCTGACTATATAAAAAGTGAATTAATGCATACAAAGGAAAACTAGAAACACGAGACAATCAAAACAAATACATAAAAACGGGTTGTATTAACATAGATGTGATATTAGAGAGAGAGAAAAAAATTTCAGTGTTATGAAAGTGATACAGCAAAAGTTCAAATTATAGTACAAATTAAAATTATATATATATATAAATAATCATATTTGCAATTGGTTGTGATAAAAAAAAAAACTACTGTATGTTGGTGTTACAAACCCCCCTTAAATGTTGCTATTTTAGGCAGACGCTGCTAGTCAATATCCTCCCTTTTAGCCATCTACCTTATCTCAGGTAATTAATTAATTAATTAACACACATAGGTGATTGAGGCAGAAGAATCTCAGAAATATATATTTGTTAAAAGTCTTAGGTATGTTTAGGTTTCAACTAACTGGGTAAGCTTTTCATGCTCATCTAGGCCTCCACTACTTCTATTTTCTTATTTGGCAATAATTGCTTATTTTCCAAAGGTCTTTGCATTAAAACATTACTGAAATAATGTGTGTTATATTTTCAAACACTTGTTTGACAGGTGAACACAATACAGAGACCAGTGATGGTACAGAACAATATCTAAACGTCTCTCGGGTCATCCTCCATCCAAATTACAATGCTACAAAAAGCAAGTACAACAACGATATTGCTCTCATAGAACTGGACAATCGATTGACACTAAACAACTATATCACTCCTATATGTATCGGTGAGAAAGAGTTCACAGAAAAGCTGTTGAGGACAAGACCATTTAGCATGGTGACAGGTTGGGGGTATGTGAGGTACCAAGGGAGACCAGCAACGGTTCTGCAGAAAATAATGGTGCCATTCATTGATCGTGCAACTTGTAAAAGGTCAAGTAGATTCACTGTGTACCCTAACATGTTTTGTGCTGGGTATGCCGACCAGTCCAGAGATGCGTGTCAGGGAGACAGTGGTGGCCCCCACGTGACATCGTATGGCAATATTTGGTTTCTAACTGGAATTACCAGCTGGGGAGAAAAATGTGCAGAGAAAGACAAGTATGGAGTGTACACTCGACTGTCAAGATTTACTGACTGGATACAAACTTTTACAAAGCTCCCATAATCGTTCTGGAAACAACAGGCTATTATACTGTATTTTATAACATAGCCAAATAATGTATCAAATGATAAAACAAATAAGAAGAAAGGTATACACATGTGACATGTTTATTTCAATACTGAAACCTACTAATAAAATTACATTTAAAAAAATTATTCGTTATCAAGTAAATCATTCCTTAAAAGACATTTCATGGCAGACAAAAAAATGCTATTTTATTCCTCTGCCATCATAATGCTTAGATTGAGCAAATGTTTTCATATAAATGTTGCAGTATTTGCCTTTGCTGCACTGCAGTGAAAAAGGACTAACCATACTGTCCACAATGTTCTGCGTCAATTTTTATTTACTAAAAATAGCAAGCCAAATACATTTGTAAGATATAAAAGGAGTGAGATCAACATTTCCATAAACATCAGACACATATGTATCCAGGCATTCTCCAGGATTTTTGATTTGTTAAATCTTCTTGCAGTGTCTACGGCACTCAGCCTTCTATATGGCCCTGCTCTCACATTTGTCTGTTACTACTGGGAATACAATAGATTTAACAATACAGAGTTTTGTTGATAGTGTAACATATTTACTTTTTACTAGCTTGTCCAAGCTTGCCATAGCTTTGCTCCCCAGAGACAAACATATTTTAATTTCATGGCTACAGTCACCATCTAAAGAGAGCTTGGATTCCAGGAATATAAAACCTGTCACTGCCTCCACTTCTTCCCCATCTATTTGCCAGAAACTGAGATTATCCTTTTTTTAATATTGAGCTGCAGGCTAGCTTTTGCACTCTCTTCTTTTAAAGTATATAACTTATTGGGATAAATTGGTCACATTAAAACAAAATTATTTTATTAGTCACGGGTAACAACGGCGAAATTAAAAACTATAAAAAATCCTGGATTGGAACATACCCTTTTTTTAATAATAGGCTAATTTTAAGAGATTGATTACCACATGATGTTACTCTATGTCTCTTAATAGAGGGGTCCTTGTTTCTCTCTGCCACAGCAGTTTTTGTGTGTTGCTTTTTATAGACAGCTATCCAGCTTTTTAAATTGTTGTCTCCATTTTCCCTGTGTTTTTGTATCATACAGACTACTATGCTCTTAATTTGTTCTATTCGCAAACTTTAAATGCCACAGCTTTGACTACATGAGGTTTCAAAACTTCCCATGATTGAGAAGACTGTGTTGGAGGTCAACTTGATTTAATAGCACATTATTACACTACATGTTGTAGAGATAGGTTTGATTGTAAGGTCTATTTTTAAAAAGAGGAGAGAGAGAGAGGGATAGAGGGGAGAGGGAGGGAGATGGATAGGGAGAGAGGGATAGATAGATAGATAGATAGATAGATAGATAGATAGATAGATAGATAGATAGATAGATAGATAGATAGATAGATAGAGGAGAAGAGGGAAAGATGGATAAATAGAAATAGAGTGATAGATAGAGGGAGAGGGGAAAAGATGGATAGAGATAGAGAGAGGGAGGAATAGAGGGAGAGAGGGAGGGAGGGATAAGAGGGGTGTATAGGTCCTGATCTAATATGTATTAATTTGTGTTTTATTTAATTATTGCATGTCATCAACAAAACTGAGGAACTTCCCAGCATAGGAAAAGTGAGCAGAACCAGCACCACCTCACAGAAAAAAAAGAATAAGTGGGTAGAGTCTGTCAGTGGGCAGGGCCTATAGAGGTAACATTGTGAAGGGGAGGAGTTTATCCTGTTGGGTGGAGTCAATTTAAAAGGAGGGGCCAGGTTTCTGCCCCACCAACTTGGAAAGTCACCAGCCGCCACTGACCAGTGGACATTACTCCTTTATGTTCTTCATTTTATAATTTTTTAAGTATGTCAATAAATAATAAATTAGTTTGACCACACAAAACACATTTTTAATTGAATATATAGTTGAAAGTTTATTTACAATATTTTTATTAATAATATATTTGTATTAATAATATATGTGTATTAATAATAAAAATCACAACATTTTTACACTTATGAATAATCCATTAAAGCAAAAAAATCAATCTCCCATAATCCTATACATTTATATATGATTAAACAGTATTATTTGTGTTTACAGTCTGTTAAAAAAAAAATTATAATGTCTAAAACACATGAAAATCAATACAAGTAAAATGAAAAAAAATACTGAATTAGTGAGGAAGGAAGTCATGGCAAGTGAGACACATAATCAAGAGAATCAGTTAATTCGTTATACACTGTAACTACTTAAGTGATCTTAAAGGGACATGGAACATTTAAAAGAAGTGCACAGAGCGTACATAGGACTGTGGATTTTATAGAAGTGCACAGACCGTACATAGGTCTGTAGATTGCTCTTGGCTAACAGGGGGACCGCCCCCAGATTAAACATGTGAATCCTCTTATTTTTTTACATCAGTTGAAAAAAGAAAGCACATAGTAGTACATCAGCAAAAAAATGTTTTCAATGTCCTTTTAATATTTCTGTGCATGGGTAATAATAATACAAATATCCTTACATTTTTAGTGTGTATATATATATATATATATATATAACAATTATAATGTTTTCAGTAAGTGTGTTATTTGGCTAAAATGTAAGCTGTGAACCAGTATATAAGTTATGAAATAGTTAAGTCTGCATGACCCATGACTTAGCATTTTCAGCTACAGACAGTAACATTTTTTTAGCATAAACAAAATATGTCTTTTAGTCATCAAAAGGTCAACTCTTGCCCTTTGCGCAGAAGATAGGATATAAGTGTTGTTTGCACATCTAGCATGATGTGCCAAGGACATGTTTGATATGTACTGACCACATGTGTTATAGCTTATTGGATATCATAGCGTAAATAGTCTTTTATTGGTTGTTGGTGGGTTAAACCATGTTTCTGATGGATCGTGCCATTGTCTTTATGTAAACAATTATAAAAGCTGTTGATTTGTTATTTCAGTCAGTCAACCGGTCAGAAGCAGCCATTTTGGATGTTTTGCTACTGATCCACGTTTTTGTCTAAATAAACTCTAATAAGAAGAAAATTATTAGAGGACTCTGTTTTTTGTTATCATGACTGGGTTTCAGAGTACAAGTGGTGTGAGTGTGTTTTTTCCCCAAACACAAGTAGTAGTGCCAAAGACTCAAGTTGCCCTCTTTATAATGACCTTCTTTCTGAAGCCATTCACACATGTCTTCCAGAATCTTCTATTTTTTAATAAATTTAGAAGGGTGAAGAGTAATGACACATTTGGAGACTGACAGTTAATCTTTAAAAGTTTAAAATTTAAATAAAAAATTTGGAATCGTATTCATGATTAATTAAGCAACGGGCTTCTATTGTTTGGTCATTATACTAATCCTTTATTTAATGATAAACTGACACAGTGCCCTGTGCATCAATGTAAGCTCTCAATATGAGCGCAGACATTACCCAAATGCTAACTGCTTGTGTATTTATTGTGGTTCGTATTTGCGTGGCTAATAACCATCCTTTGTTACTTGTTTTCTTGAACATATACCAAGATATCCAATATGTCTGAGATTTCTATAAAAATAGAAAAATATAACCCTATTTTGAAGTCAGACATGTTTTCTCTTTGTATGCTCTGTAAGCGTAAATTATTTTAAAATATAATAAAATGAATGACATTTTACATAATGAACGTGATCACATGCACCAAGACAGCTGGAAAAGCAGATTTAAAGGAACTGCGCAATCATTTTCTTTATAATGAATGAACGTTTTTTAACAGTAATAAAAAATAACAAGTAAGATGCTAACTTTACTAAAAATGGTCAAAATGGTCATGAATAATTGCACCAGTTAGGAGCATAGTCTGGGATTTTTATTTTCCACAATGTTTTTACCTAAAGTTTCTATATGCGCATGAAGAATTCTAGATAACATACAGCTTTTAGTCCTTCAAAATTATTTTTTGACTCTGGCGTCCCCCTGGATTGTAGACGGCTTTAAACTGGCAGCGACCAGGGTCAAATCTTGTCAGTTTTCTATATACTGCTGTATACTTTCCAATGATAAATTCAATTTTTTTCAAGGGTATATTACAAAACTTAGATGACTCCCCTTTTTGGATAGAGTGCTTGGTCTCCCATGTAGCACTGTATTGAAAGCCTTTGCTAAATCTAAAAAGACTACATCCACTGAGTTACCTTGATCCAAGTTCCTACTAATCTCCTCTACACTTACTACCCCATTACTTCTATCTAGTCCCCCCCCCCCCACCTATTAGTTTAAGAACTCCCCCAGCCATTCTACCATCCTTTCCCCTAGCACAGAAGCTCCCTTTTCATTAAGGTGCAATCTATCCCCGCTATAGAGATTGTACCCAAGTGAGAAGTCAGCCCAGTGTTCTAAAAACCCAAACCCCTCCTTAGTGCACCACTTTTTTAGCCATGCATAAACCTCTCTAAGCTCCACCTGTCTCCCTGGGCTAGCACGTGGCTCTGGTAGTATCTCAGAAAATACTACCTTAGAGGTCCTTGCTTTAAGCTTATTCCCTAGTTCTCTAAAATAATTAGTTAGGACACTCCATCTTCCACTAACTTTGTCATTGGTACCAATATGTACCAAGAGCGCCGTTTCATTTCCAGCTCCTCCGAATAATTTATCTACCCAATCCACAACATGCCAAACCCAAGCACCCAAAAGACAGCAAACTTTTCGATTGCTGTGGTCTGGTTGATAAATCACCCTTCCTACCTTCCTAATAATAGAGTCCCCGACCACCAAAACATTTTTCTCTGTCTATTCTGCCCTCCCACTCCTCCAGTAAGTGTTCTCCCTGATGTTAGAGTGAACAGCTCTATCTGGCATTGCCATTACTGAATGGGCAATCTGTTGGTGCTTGCCAACTCAGTACTAACCTGCATCCTCCTGATCCTCCTGCTTCCCCTTGTAACTGTAACCCAGCTACCTCCCTGGACATCCTCACTAGCTCCACCCTCCATGATGGGCTCATCTTAACTTTGTTCAGTGAGCACCAGCTCCACTCTCCATGATAGGCTCATCTAAACTTTGCTCAGTGAGCACCAGCTCACTTTCCAGTGGAGCAAGTGCTGCAATTCTCCTCTCCAGGTCTCCAATTTGAGCTTCCAGAGAGGCAACATGATCACACCTCTCGCAGAGGTATGGACCCTGGATCAGTTGCAGGATTCACACAGGTTGTCACTGAACTGACTCATAATACAACATAATCCAATTAACAATGAATTAATTAACAACTAATCTGCACATTGCAGATCAGAGGAGATCTTAAAAGGTTGTACTTGATAGACTGAAAGTCTTTTTTCAACCTCAATTACTATGTAACTATGTAACTATAATTAGAAATGACAAAAAATCAGTGGGGAAATAAACACACTTTACTTGTCTGAGTATATCAGATGCGAACAGTCACACACAAGGCCCACACCCAGTCAAAAACACTCCGGTCCTATACTGTTATGCTAGTGCAGCACAAGGCAGCAGCAGTGGTGGTGAGCATCTGCTAGATGGAGCTGCCGATTTTTCCGGTGCCATATCATAGAGTCAAGGCTTAGGTAAACTGTTAGGATTAGGGTGAGGGTTAGAGTTAGGGTGAGGATTAGTTCAAGGGTTAAACTAATATTATAAGCTTTGAACTTCTCTCACATATCGGAAGCACTGCAAAATATTGGCTCCTCCATCTAGCGGATGGAGGACGCACTGCAGCGGCGGACCTGTCCCGACAACATAATAGGATAGATCCAACTCCCCTCTCACCTGTACCAAATCACTGCACACAAAAAATAAACACACTTTACTTGTCTGAGTAAATCAGATGCAAACAGTCACACACAAGGCCCAAACTTATATACAAGTTTAATCCAGGCAAATACACTCCCCTTTCACCTGTACCAAATCACTGCACACCAAAAATAAACACACTTTACTTAGTTACATAGTTACATAGTAATTAAGGTTGAAAAAACACTTTCAGTCCATCAAGTTCAACCTGTTAAGATCTCCTCTGATCTGCAATATGCGGATTAGTTATTAATTAATTCGTTGTTAAATAATTATTAATAGTATAGTATTGGAGAATGAATAAAGAGTTAGTCCATCAAGTTCAACCTTTTTAGATCTCTATTGATCTTTTTAATATGTGGACTATTTATTATTAATTGTTAAATGATCCAGAGGAAGGCAAACAGAAAAATACCCCATTGAAACTTTGCCAATTGTCTCATAAGGGGAAAAAAGCAAAATTCCTTCTTGACCCCAGAAACTGGCGATCAAATTTCTCCCTGGATCAATATTTCTTAGCTAGTTATCAGGGACAGCCTTGAATGCCCTCATTATTCAAAAAATATATCTAACCCCTTTTTGAAGTTGTCTATCGAATTTGCTGTTTCCACCTCCTTTGGTAGAGAATTCCACAGTTTAACCACCCTAACTGTGAAGAACCCTTTTCTTTGTTTAAGGTGAAGTCTTTTTTCCTCTAGCCTCGAAGGATGTCCTCTTGTCAGTTGAAAATCTCTTGCTAAAAAAAGTTCATTTGACAAAGCCTTATATTAACCCTGGATGTATTTAAATAAGGTAATCATATCCCCTCGTAGACGCCTTTTTTCTTGCGAAAATAAGTTTAGTTTGGTTGGTCTTTCTTCATAACTTAGCCCCTCCATTCCCCTTATTAGTTTTGTAGCCCTTCTCTGTACTTTTTCCAGCTCTAAAATGTCCTTTTTATGAAGTGGTGCCCAAAATTGTACTTCATATTCCAAATGAGGGCGTACTAGAGATTTGTACAGTGACAGAATTATATTTGCTTCCCTTGCTTCTATACCCTTCTTAATAAATGCTAATATTTTACTTGCCTTTGCAGCTGCTGCTTGGCATTGAGCACTGCTACCTAGGTGGTTGTCCACTAGTACTCCCAAATCGCTTTCAATATCTGATACCCCTAGATTTGCTCCATTAAGATTATAAATTGCATGGCTATTTTTCCTTCCCAAATGCATAACCTTGCATTTATTTGTATTAAATCTCATCTACCATTTAGCCGCCCATTTCTCTAATTTATGCAAATCCCTTTGTAGGGAAAGTACATCATTATCTGATTTTATTACCTTGCACAACTTAGTGTCATCAGCAAAAATGGAGACACTACTTTGAGTCCGACTTCTATGTCATTAATAAATATGTTAAAAAGGAGAGGACCTAATACTGAACCTTGAGGAACCCCACTTATCACATTAGACCAATCGGAGTATGTTCCATTTACACCATCCTTTGCTTCCTGTCTTTTAGCCAGCTCTCGATCCATGAGCAGATATTTACTGCAATTCCTGTATCCCTTAGTTTGCTCACTAGTCTTCCATGTGGCACTGTATCAAATGCCTTTGAAAAATCTAAATAGACTACATCCACTGAGTTGCCCTGGTCCAAGTTCATACTAACACCCTCAAAGAAACTAATTAGATTGGTATGACACGACCTATCCTTCATAACTCTGTGTTGACTGCTACCTATGATCTTGTTCAAATAGACATATTCTTGTATTCTGTCCCGTATTAACCCTTCTAAAAGCTTCCCAACTACAGATGTGATTCTCACTGGTCTATAATTCCCCGGATTTGCTCTTGATCCCTTCTTAAATATAGGTATCACCTCTGCTTTTCTCCAGTCATCCGGTAGAGACCCTGTAGTGAGTGAGTCTTGAAAGATTAGATATAATGGTTTGGCTATTACAGAACCCAGCTCCCTCAGTACCCTTGGATTATTCCATCAGGACCTGGGACTTTATTAACATTTATTTTCTCCAATCTCTTTTGTATTTCTTCCTGCGTTAACCAATTATTTAGTGACGGTAGTGTAGCCCCATTATGTGTCTCAACGACTGGTACCTCCCTTGTGTATACCGACGAAAAGAACCTATTTAGCTCATCTGCCTTTTCCTGGTCACAAATTATCAGATGGCCTGTGTCACATTGTAATGTTCCTATAGCGTCCATCCTTGCCTTCTTCCCATTAATATATTTAAAATATATTTTAGGGTTAGTCTTACTTTCCATTGCAACTGACTTCTCATTTTCTATTTTAGCCAGTCTAATAGCCCTTTTGCAAGCCTTGTTGATTTCCTTATAGTCACATAAAGCTGCCTCTGTTCCCTCCTCCTTGTATAATTTAAATGCATGTTTCTTTTTCCTCATCATGATCTTTAAGTCATTGTTAAGCCACATGGGATATGATTTACTCCTATTCCTATTCCACATGGTACATGCCGATGAGTATGTTTATTTAGTAAGGATTTGAATGTTGTCCATTTATTTTCGGTATTTTTCCCTGTAAGTCCTTTGTCCCAGTCTATATGTAGTATTGCTGCCCGTAGCCCATTAAAGTTAGCCCTTTTAAAAATTTGAGTTTTTGTTGGCCCCTTACAACTCTGCTTTTTGTATTCAATCTCAAATGATACTGTGTTGTGATCACTGTTCCCCAAGGGTTCCCATATTTTAACATTTGATATTATATCAATATTACTTGTGATGACTAAATCCAAGATGGCCCAATTTCTAGTAGGTTCTTGTATTACCTGGGCCATATAATGTTCCCCGAGTGTACTCAAGAACCTGCTCCCCTTAGCTGAGCTGCTGGTCTCATTTATCCAGTTTATTTCAGGGTAATTAAAGTCTCCCATTATTAGAACTTGCTCATGCTTAGCTGCATTTCCAATCTGTAACAATAATTGCATTTCCTTACTTTCAGCTATATTTGGGGGTTTATAGCATACCCCCACCAATATGCGTTTAGAATTAGCTCCTCCACTATTGAGCTCAACCCACAAAGATTTAACGATGCCGTTAGTGCCAGCATACATATCTTCTCTGACTATAGGCTTAAATTCAGGCTTAACATACAGACAGACCCCTCCTCCTCTTTTACCATTTCCCATATCTTTCCTAAATAGGTTATAACCATCCAGATTAACAGTCCAGTCATGAGATTCATCCCACCATGTTTCAGTAATGCCTATTAAGCCCCAATTTTCTTGTACCGCTAATATTTCTAGCTCGTCCATTTTCCCAGGTAAATTTCTTGCGTTAGCAAGCATACACTTTATGTTGCTATGGCTCTGCCGTTGTGAAGTGCTTGCCACTGTATTTGAGGCCCCTATTAATACCTCACTACTGTCTATTGTAACCCTCCCCCTTCTCCTCCCCATGGGTAACTAATTCATCCCTTTCCCTCTCTACCCTATTTACCCCAACACTTCTATATAGTCCCCCCCCCCCACCTACAAGTTTAAAATCTCCCCCAGCCGTTCTTCCATCCTATCCCCTAGCACAAAAGCTCCCTCATCATTAAGGTGCAATCCATCCCTGCTATAGAGATTGTATCCAAGTGAGAAGTCAGCCCAGTGCTCTAAAAACACAAAACCCTCTGCACTGCACCACTTTTTTAGCCATGCATTAACCTCCCTAAGCTCCGTCTGCCTCCCTGGGCCAGCACGTGGCACTGGTAGTATCTCAGAAAATACTACCTTTGAGGTCCTTGCTTTAAGCTTTTTCCCTAGTTCTATAAAATCATTCTTTAGGACGCTCCATCTTCCACTAACTTTGTCATTGGTACCAATGTGTACCAAGACCGCCAGTTCATTACCAGCACCTCCCAATAATTTATCCACCCGATTCACAACATGCCGAACCCGAGCACCAGGGAGACAGCAAACTGTTCGATTGCTGGGATATGTGTGACAAATTACCCTGTCTACCTTCCTAATAATAGTCCCCTACCACCAAAACATGTCTGTTTCTCTGCCTATTCTGCCCTCCCTCTCCTCCAGTAGATTTGTTCTCCCGGCTGTTTGAGGGAACAGCTCTACCTGGCATTGACATTCCTGAATGGACATCCCCAACAGTTTCACTCAATCTGGCAAATCTGTTGGTGTTTGCCAACTCAGAACTGGCCTGCCTCCTCCTGTTCCCCCTGATTCCCCTTCTAACTGTAACCCAGCTACCTCCCTGGCCATCCTCACTAGCCCCAGCTCCTCCCTCCATACTAGGCCCAGCTAAACTGTGCTCCGTGAGCACCATCTCCCTTTCCAGTGGAGCAGTATCACTAAGTGCTGCAATTTTCCTCTCCAGATCTTCAATTTGAGCTTCCAGAGAGGCAACATGCTCACACCTGTCACAGAGGTATGGAACCTGGATCATCTGTTCCAGTAGTGCATACATTTGGCAGGATGTACACTGAGTGAGGTTGCCACTGGACTGACTCATGATTATCAGTTACAAAAATAGAGTGAGAAAACAAATCAATGTATTTGTATAAAGATCGCTTTTCTACACCTTAACCCAAACAAAACAGAAAAAAAAATATAAGTTTGTTTTCAGTTTTTTCTTATAATACCCCTTTCCTTTGGATTTCCTCCTTTTATTCAATCTCCTACACACTAACTACACTTACACTAGAAATGATTGCAAGCTCCCAAGCTCGCTCTTCCCTTGTTAAAATAGACCCCGCCTACTCGCCTGTACAATGATAAATGAGCACAGGACAGAAAACACTGCACTGCCTCACAGAACTGATACAGCAGAACACGACAAAATGCACATAGATAAACCTTTACACAGGCCAAGCCACACCCACTCTCACCTGGACCCTGATTACTGCACACAGGAAGAAAACACTGCACCGATTTAGAGAACTGATTTAAACAGAACCTCACACAAATGCACACAGATATAACTTACGCAGGCCAAGCTACACCCACTCTCACCTGGACCCTGATTACTGCAACAGGACAGAAAACACTGCACTGATTTACAGAACTGATTCAAACAGAACCTCACAAAAATGCACACAGATATAACTTACACAGATCAAGCCACACCCACTCTCACCTGTATCACTGATTACTGCCCATAGGACAGAAAACACTGCACTGATTTACAGAACTGATTCAAACAGAACCTCACCCAAATGCACACAGATATAACTTACACAGGCCAAGCCATACCCACTCTCACCTGTACACTGATTACTGCAACAGGACAGAAAACACTGTGACCTATCCTATTGGGTTGGCGCATATCCGCGCATCGCCATCTCTGTGCTCTGTCTCGCACGCTCGTGTCTTCTTAAAGGAGAATGCGCATGCTGCTCCTGCTACTGTCTGTGAGAGAAAATATCACAGAAAGGTGCAAGAGCAGCGTAGAACACTCAAGGAAGACTGAAGTATCAAATCTACAAATAATAAATAAATAACCCTAACCCTATGCTTAACCCTGACCCTTACCCCTGACCCTATGCCTAAATGTAACCACTGAACCTATGCCTAACCCTACCCCTAACCCTTGACCCTAACCCTATGTCTAACCCTAACCCTATGCCTAACCCTAAATCCTGACCCTAAAACAATCGCTAACCCTAACCCCAACCCCTAACCGTAACCGCTGACCCTAACCCTATGCCTAACCCTAACTATGACCTTAACCCTATGCCTTATCCCTGACTCTAACCCCTGACCATAACCCTAACCCCTGACCCTAACCCTATGCCTAACCCTGACCCTAACCTTGTGCCTAACTTTAACCATGAACACACAATTCACCTTATTAAAACATAGAGGGGAAAAAAGAATCATATATAAAGGATTTTTATTTAAGTAGACTGCAATACCACAATATATTGTATAGATGGCACTAGAGCGCGCCTCTTACAAGCCGGTATGCATTACCACAATATACAGCCTAGATGTCGCTAGAGCTCGTGCCTCTACAGAAAGCCGACAGTGTGCGCGGGAGTGCCCTGTGCTGTCAGAGAGCTATGCGAGAAAAGTGCTACCATAAAAGCAAAGGACATATATATATATATATATATATATATATATATATATATATAATTCTGTTATTTATAATGTAGCTAAAAATGTGGTGCGTTAAGGAGGGGTTTGGGTTTTTAGAGTACTGGGATGACTTCTCACTTGAGTACATTCTCTATAGCAGGGATTGATTTTACCTTAATGATGAGGGAGCTTTTGTGCTAGGGGAGAGGATGGTAGAACGGCTGGGAGAGTTTTTAAACTAGTAGGTAGGGGGAGGGACCATATAGAAGTAATGGGGTAGAAAGTGCAGAGGGGGTAAGGAACAAATTAACTATTCAAGAGGGAGGAGATGGGGAGGGTTTGTATAGTCAATAGGGAGGTATTGCTAAGTAACTCAAGTACAGTGGCAGGCACTTCAGAACTACAAACTCATAACATAAAGTGCATGCTTGCTAATGCCAGAAGCTTGCCAGGAAAAATTTGAAAGTTAGAATTATTAGCAGTTAATGAGAAATGGGATTTAATAGGCATTACTGAAACATGGTGAGATTAAATTAAAAAAACAAAACTGTAAGGGGACAACATAAACTCTCAATTTTAAAAAGGCAGATTTTAATAGTCTAAGGGCAGCAATACAAACTATAGACTGGGACAGAGAACTGATGGGTAAAAATACTGAACATAAATGAATAACGTTCAAATCCTTACTAAATAAACATACTTTCACCATATACCATGTGGAAATAAAAGTAGGAGTAAATCAGATCCAATGGGGCTTAGCAATGACTTAAGATGAAGCTGAGGAGTAAAAAACAGGCATTTAAATTATACAAACAAGAGGGGACAGAGACGGCTTTACATGAGTGAAAGGAAACCAACAAGGCTTGCAAAAGGGCTATTAGGCTGGCTAAAATAGAAAATGAAAAGTTAGTTGCAAAGGAGCGTAAGACTAACCCTAAAATATTTTTTTAAATATATTAATGGGAAGAAGGCCAGGAAGGAAGCTATAGGAACATTACAATGTGACACAGGCCGTCTTACAATCAGTAACCATGAAAAGGCAGATGAGCTAAATAGTATTTACATAGTTTTTTACATATTTGTTTTCTCTAACCTCAAGGGGTGTCCTCTTGTCAGCTGAAAATCTCTTGGTACAAAAAGTTCACTTGACAAAGCCTTATATTAACCCTGGATGTGTTTAAATAAGGTAATCATATCCCCTCTTAGGCACCTTTTTTTCTAGGGAAAATAAGTTTAATTTGGTTAGTCTTTCTTCATAACTTAGCCTCTCCATTCCCCTTATTAGTTTTGTTGCCCTTCTCTGTACTTTTTCCAGCTCTAAAATGTCCTTTTTATGAAGTGGTGCCCAAAATTGTACTCCATATTCCAAATGAGGGCGTACTAGAGATTTGTACAGTGACAGAATTATATTTACTTCCCTTGCTTCTATACCCTTCTTAGTACATGCTAATGTTTTACTTGCCTTTGCAGCTGCTGCTTGATAGAAATAGGTTATTTTCTCCAGTATGTACAAGAGAGGTAACAGTGGTTGGGGCTCGCAACAAAATGGGGCTACACTATCTTCACCAAATAATTGGTTAAAGCTGTTATCTGTTAGTTAGAATAGGCCTGTGTGTTTGTTTTTCTCTTTTATTGCCTCTGCTTCCCCCCACTAAATATCTCTCTCTACATCTGTCTGTTTTCTAGGGCATATAAGAACACATACTGCCCTTTCAGAGCTTACAATTCCCCTCAGCTGAAGCAATTCCCTCCCTCCCTCCCCTGCTTACACTTAATTTATTGAGGCCTACTAAGTACCTGCACCTGTCCAATCAGTGACATCTGCTAATTATCCCTAACCACTCCTTCAAGAACACACAGTGTAACAATGTTTCCTCTCACTTCCCTCTTCCTCATCATCTCCTGTCTGTTTCTCAGGCTCTCATCACTTTCTCCAATTCATGTCTCAAACTGTATCACCATTTCACCCTCCCTGCTCTCTTCCCCTCTTCTTTGCTCCCACGAGCTCCTCTCCTTCCTCCAGTCACTATCTCCTCCCTCCCCTAAGGTCAATAAGCAGAAACATTTCTGTAAGTCCTACTCTCACATCCTCTCTCTTTCATTGCTTATTTTATTGGCTGCTGGAGATATATCTCCTAACCCAGGCCCCTCATCCATTCCTACCTTCTATCAGTCACGCTCAGCACACAGGGCAACAAATACCCGACACCCTCATAATTTAATACCCATCATCTGTCAAAAATCCTCCACTTTGCCCTTCTCATGTGCCCTCTGGAATGCTAGGTCTGTTTGCAACAAACTCACTTACATTCATGACCTATTCATCTCCAACTCCCTCAACCTTTTAGCTTTAACTGAAACTTGGCTCTCTCCATCTGACACTGCCTCCACTGCTGCACTATCATACGGTGGCTTACATTTCAGTCACACACCCAGACCTGGGAATAAGCAAGGTGGGGGTGTGGGCATATTACTCTCCTCCCGTTGCTCATTCAATTGCATTCCCCCAGTTCCCTCTCTCCAGTTCTCTTCCTTCAAAGTTCACACTATCCGTCTCTTTTCACCCATCTCTCTGCGAGTGGCTGTCATCTATCGCCCGCCCGGTCCAGCCTCTCAATTTCTGGATCATTTTTCCGCCTGGCTCCCTCACTTTCTCTCCTCTAACATACCCTCACTCATTCTTGGTTATTTTAACATTGCCACTGACACTCCCACTTCTCCCACAGCCACAAAACTACTTGCGCTTACCTCTTCCCTTGGCCTCTCACAGTGGATAGAATCCCCTACCCACCAGGATGGGCACTCCCTGGACCTAATTTTCTCTAATCACTGCTCTATCTACAATCTTACAATCTCCCCACTCCCTCTTTCTGACCACCATCTCCTAACCTACAGCCTCATTACCCCTTCCAATCTCTACCCTTTATCACGCCCAACTACCAGAACCCACAGAAACTTTCAGACACTTAACTCACAACACCTTTCCAATTTACTGCAACCCCTTCTCAGTCCTCTCACTACCCTCACTTGCCCTGATATTGCTACCACACAATACAATTTGACTCTAAATTCCACCCTGGACTCTCTAGCCCCCATAACCGCAGGCAGACGCCACTGCTCTTATCAACAACCATGGCACACTACACAAACTCGCTACATCCAGAAGTGCTCCCGTAGCGCTGAACGACTATGGAGGAAATCTCGCTCCTCATCAGACTTCCTTCATTACAAGTTTATCCTACGCTCCTATCACTATGCCCTCAATCTTGCCAAACAGAGCTACTTCTCATCATTAATATCAAATTTGGCCTCCAACC
The DNA here is from genome assembly GCA_027410445.1 of Discoglossus pictus. Taxonomy (NCBI): domain Eukaryota; kingdom Metazoa; phylum Chordata; class Amphibia; order Anura; family Alytidae; genus Discoglossus; species Discoglossus pictus. The sequence continues at coordinate 100,854,336 of CM050168.1, forward strand.
CCAAACATTTGTTCTCCACTCTTAACACTCTCCTCTGCCCTCCCCCACCTCCCACCCCCTCCTCTCTTACAGCTGAAGACTTTGCTAGATACTTTAATAGTAAAATTGAAAATATTCATAATGAACTCTCCTCTCAACGCGCCCATATCACACCTTCTCCTCAAAATACAAACAGCAGTCTGCCTTCACCCTTTCCCAAACCTATAGCCACTATAAACTCCTTTAACCCTGTAACTGAGGATGAAGTTGCTAACCTTCTATCAACCTCTCGTCTCACAACTTGTCCACATGATCCTATTCCATCACAGCTGATCCCCCCCCCCCTCTCTACCACACTTATCCCAGCTCTCACACATCTATTCAACCTTTCCTTAGACACTGGCAAGTTTCCATCACCTTTGAAACAAGCCACAATCACACCCATTCTTAAGAAACCCACATCTGATCCAGCTTCTCCATCTAATTACCGCCCTATCTCTCTACTTCCCTTGGCTTCTAAACTACTTGAGCGTGTCGTCTACACTCGCCTTACACAATTCATTTCCTCCAACTCCCTCCTTGATCCCTTCCAGTCTGGCTTCCGGCGCCAACACTCTACAGAGACAGCTCTCACAAAAGTTACTAATGACCTGCTCAACGCCAAATCAAAGGGTCATTTCTCTATCCTAATTCTCCTGGATCTCTCTGCTGCCTTTGACACAGTTGATAATCCTCTTCTTATCCAAATTCTCCACTCTCTTGGCATCCGTGACACTGCTCTCTCTTGGTTCACATCTTATCTAGAAAATCAAACATTTAGTGTTTCCTTCTCTGGCGCCTCTTCATCTCCTCGCCCTTTGTCAGTGTACCCCAAGGCTCAGTCCTAGGCCCCCTCCTTTTTTCCATCTATATATCCTCCCCTGCTGCCCTTATAAAATCTTTTGGATTTCAGTATCATCTATATGCTGATGACACCCAAATCTACATCTCTGCACCTGAACTATCCCCCTCTCTGCTAGCTCATGTTGCCAATTGCCTCTCGAGCATATCCTCCTGGATGTCTTCCTGTCAACTCAAACTCAACATGTCTAAGAAAGAGCTCCTTATCTTTCCACCCTCTACTACAGCTTTCACTCCGCAAATATCTCTCACTGTTGACAATGCCATCATCACTCCCACCTCTCAGGCCCGCTGTCTTGGGGTCCTACTGGACCCTTCCCTCTCTTTCATTCCCCACATCCAATCACTCACAAAATCTTGTCACTTTCACCTAAAAAACATATCCAAAATACGCCACTACCTCACACAAGACACAACTAAAATCCTTATTCACGCTCTTATCATATCTCGCCTCAATTACTGCAACACTCTTCTTGCTGGCCTTCCTTTCACCCGTCTGTCTCCACTCCAATCCATTTTGAATGCATCCGCTAGACTCATCTACCATACTAAACGATCAGTGTCGGCAGCACCTCTCTGTCAGGCACTCCACTGGCTTCCCATAGCGTCTAGAATACAATTCAAAATCCTGACCCTAACATATAAAGCCCTCCACAATAGTGCACCCTCCTACATCTCTGCTCTCATCCCAAAATACACTCCCACCCGCCCTCTTCGCTCTGCTAATGACCTTCTTCTCTTCTCCTCTCTCATCACCTCCTCTCATTCCCGGCTTCAAGACTTTTCACGTGCTGCCCCTATTCTTTGGAACTCTTTACCTCGCACCACCAGACTATCTTCCTGCCTCAGATCCTTCAAAATCTCTTTAAAAACACATCTATTCAAAAAAGCCTATCATCTTTAGCCTCTTCATTCACTATGCATCTCTCACTCTCCTGTACCTTAACCATACCCTTTAGAATGTAAGTTTGCGAGTTTTAATCTTGTGAGGTGCTTTAGGGAAAGCACAGTGTATATCAGATTGAAAGCTCAATAACAGGGTCTTCCATTATTTTCATTGTGGGGCATTGTTTATACTTATACCTAACCTTTGTATTGCGCTGCGGAATATGTTGGCGCGTTATAAATAAAGGATAATAATAATAATAATAATAAAAGAAACGCAGAGGAGGTTGGAAAAAATAAATGTTAATAAAGCTCCAGGTCCTGATGAAATACATCCAATGGTACTGAGGGAACTTGGGTCTGTAATAGCCAAACCATTATATCTAATTTTTCAAGATTCACTAAACACTGGGTCGCTACCAGATGACTGGAGAAAAGCGGAGGTGATACCTATATTTAAGAAGGGAGCAAGAACAAGTCCAGGAAATGATAGACCTGTAAGTCTCGATTCTGTAGTGGGAAATTCTAACAGGAATTATAAGTAGCAGCCAACATAGATTTATGAAGGATAGGTCATCTCAAACAAACCTAAGTAGTTTCTTTGAAGAGGTTAGTAGGAACTTAGATCAAGGCAGTTCAGTGGACTTTGTCTTTTTGGATTTTGCAAAGGCTTTTCATACAGTGCCACATGGGAGACTATTGAGCAAACTAAGAGATACAGGAATTTCAGTAAATATTTGCTCATGGATTGAGAGCTGCTAAAAGACAGGAAGCAAAGGGTTGTTGTAAATGGAACATACTCTGGTAAAATGTGGTAAGTGGGGTTCCTCAGGGTTCAGTGTTAGGTCCCCTCCTTTTTAACATATTTATTAATGACTTAGAATTGGGATTGGAGTGTGGTGTCTCCATTTTTGCTGATGACACAAAGTTCGGCAAGGTAATTAAATGGGCATCTAAATGGCAGATGAGATTTAATACGAATAAATGTAAAGTTATGCATCTGTTAAGGAAAAATAGCCATGCAATTTATAATCTTAATGGAGCAAATCTAAGGGTATCACATATTGAAAGGGATTTGGGAGTGCTTGTGGACAACCACCTAGGTAACAGTGCTCAAAGCCAAGCAGCAGCTTCAAAGGCAAATAAAATATTAGCATGTATTAAGAAGGGTATAAAAGCAAGGGGGGCAAATATCATTCTGCCCCTATACAAATCCCTAGTACTCCATCATTTGCAATATGGAGTACAATTTTGGGCACCACTACATAAAAAGGATATTTTAGAACTGGAAAAATTACAGAGAATGGCAACAAACCTAATAAGGGGAATGGAGAGGCTAAGTTTTGAAGAAAGACAAACCAAATTAAACTTATTTTCTCTAGAAAAAAAGGTGTCTAAGAGGGGATATGAGTACCTTATATAGATATATATAGGGTCAATACAAGGCTTTGTCAAGTGAACTTTTTGTGTCAAGAGGATTTCAACTGACAAGGGGACATCCTTTGAGATTAGAAGTAAAAAGATTTCACTTTAAAAAAGGAAAGGGTTCTTCACGGTAATTTGGAATTATCTACCAAAGGAGGTGGTGACAGTGGTTTTGATAGATAACTTATAAAAAGGGATTGGATATATTTTTAAATAAAAAGTGCATTCAGGGCTATTCTGGATAATTAGAGAGGGAGTATTGATCCAGGGAGGAGTCCGATCGCCAGTATGTGGGGTCAGGAAGGAATTTTATATTTTTTTTCCCTTTTGAGACAATTGGCAAAGTTTCACTGTTTTTTTTTTTCTGTTTGCCTTTCTCTGGATCAATTAACAATTAATCAACGAATTGCAGATCAGAGATCTAAAAAGGTTGAACTTGATGGACTAAAATAATTTTTTCAACCTAAATTACTATGTAACTATGTAACTTTAATATATAAATATAGGGGGCCCACATTTGTTTTTTGCACTGGGGCCCTCTATTTCTTAGCTCCGCCACTGTGTATATATGCAGTACGTCAGAAAGTGTCAGTTTCACTTCCTCCTATTAGCTGTTAGCTTTCCTGGGTATGCTCATGATGCAGAAATCGTCATTCCAAATTCTCCCAATCAGAAGCAAATCCTGGGATTTTAATTACTCACAAATAATTTCCTTCTGATACTATAGGCACATATAACAATTCTTGATCCCATATAGATTTCCAGAGACCAGAGTTCATTTTTGATGAGTTTTGTTCATGTTTACCATTATTATGCCATGCACTTTCCAATATGTAATAAGTTGGTTTCTTCTTGATTATTATGAATACAAAAGTTTTTCTAGATTCTCTGCTTCAAAGTCCTTTTTCTTTTCAACTCTATATTATAAGGAACATATATTCAGGCTTTAGCATAATGCATGATATTTAGCAGTTATTCCTTGACCTCTCAGCCTAGTTGCTTTTCCCTGTAAGATGTTAGCAGGTTCTACATCTTGGCCGTTTGATAGAACAGCTTATGGGATGGGTCACATTTTACCAAGCTTCTACATGCACAGTTTAGGACAGTGACTGTATGAAAATTAACTCAAGGTTCGGACTTCATATTTTTTATGGATACACAAGTATATTAATCTAATGACATTAGGAAGAGCACATGAATCAATACTTTCAATTATTTAAAATTGCCAGTTGTTCCTTGGAACAACTTGTTCCAATCATACAGATCTGGATTAATGACAAATCAAAGTGTTGTGCTCAATATATTTAATAGAACTAAATGACTGGTTAGGAATCAGATGCGTAATCTTGGTGCATAAATACATTTCCAGTCTATGAACTCATATTATTTTACAAGGCATGAGCGTTAAGGATTAAAATATACTAAAATGCTCAAAATATTGTCAAAGGTTATAGGAAGATGTGGTACTCAAAAAAAAGTTAAAACACATTGCTTTATCATTTATTCCTGAGGATGACATAATTTATAAACACTAATATCACATATAATAGTCGTGGAGTTATGCAATGCTAGCAACAAATAGAAAGAGGTCAATCCACCTCAGGGGCAGCTGGTGCATTGGGGAAACTGGGCAAGGGCCCTCTCAAGTTAGCTGTGCCCGTAAAAACATATTTTATTCTATAATTTATTTAATTCTTTCTTTTTTCTATTCTTACAAACAGTGGTTGTCTATTTCCATTCCCTCTTTAATTCTCCTGCCCCCCAAAAAACATACATTTTTATTTTCTGTGTAATGCATTTATACAGTGACAGCGATTTAGTGAGGTGCCTCAAAGTGGAGCCACTTAGTTACTGGGACAGCGTCCAAGCCTCTAGTTAGGGCTCTGAAAAGCTGCTGGGTTGTCTGATTGATGATTGACTTAATTTAAACCCCACTATTACATATTCTACATTAGCAGGCAAAATATACATAAATATAGGGACAGAACACTGAGAGCAGCACCTCCCTGTGACTGTACTCATGACATGGCTGTACCGATTTAGAAACAGCTAATAGATTTACGAGCTTGAGACTGTTGTGCAATTAATTCTAATGTCTATCATCGCTTTCCCCATCTTTTAAAGTGCAGTATTGATTTTTTTATTTACAGTGCTACGAACAGATGTTTAATCCCCTTGCGAGTCCTATCTGGTATCTGTAGGATTTTCTTCTACATTTGCCATTTATGGGTGTGAAAACATTTGAGGGCTTGTAGCAATTGAATATCAATTTGCGATTGTAACATTTACAGGCTTGAAAGATCAAAGGCTTAGATGGATCGAAGTTACAATTTTAACGATCACAGGCATTTTGAGCTTCTAACCCGCTAACTCGTTTGCAGCTAGCTAAAAGATGCCTATTGAATAGCAAATTAGTTTACAGGCTCCATTACGGGCTCCAGTAACCTAAATTGCTCAGTTGAACAGGGGCCAAAGTCTGGGGAGGTGAGTGTGTCTTTTGCCCCACCAACTTAAAACTTCACCAGCCGCCACTTCCTCCTTAAGGAAATAGACTCATCATCTTATTAGCTAGCCTTGGCAGCTGCTTTAGCTTTCAGGCTTTAAATACAGGCCTTTATAGGTAAACTAGTGGTAGTTCTTACCATAATACTAGTAACTTGCCAGCCATAAATGACGGTATCATAGAATATTATCTTGAATTGTCTGTACTGTCTCTCTCTCTGTGCTGTCTCTCTCTGGTATGTGGTGAGTACTGTGTGTGTCTCTCTGAGATTTGTAATTGTGATTATGCCACTTGCTGTGGTGTGTGGCATGTGGCACACCTTGTTGTGTTGTTTGGTGGGTTCTCTCTCAGTCTTTGCTGTCTGTGTCTCTCACTCTGTGCTGTCTGTCTGTGTGCGGTCTCACTCTGTGCTGTCTCTCTCTCTCTCTGAGGTGTGTAATGGTGGCTGTTGTACAGGCTTCCCTTAGAAAAGGTGGCGGACATGCAAGCGGAGCTCGGCACCTTGGAAGGGGCAGACAGAGTCTTATTGCAATGGCTACAATCTATTATAGGGAAGTTGAACTTCGCCTGCAGAATCTTTCCCATGATGAGGATATTTTGAAGGTGAATATCGCTTGCAAAGGCGGGTATCTCGAGACCTCATCATTTCATTAAGGTTTCGGGGGCTATGCGGGAAGGCGCAAGGATATGGTTGGCTTTCCTCGCCGAGTTTAATGGGACTGTACTTATTCAAACAGGGAGTGCAACTAGCTCTGAGTTAGAGCTGTACTCGGACGCGTCCAGATCAATCGGGTGCGCTGCTTACTTCCAGGGTAGGTGGTGCGCCACTGCATGGCCCAGGGAATGAGTAGCGGCGGGTCTCATGAAGAACTTGGCGTTCCTCAAGCTGTTCCCCAAAGTGGCGGCAGTTGACATATGGGGCTCGGAGTTCCGAGACTGTTGTGTGTTATTCTTCACAGATAACATGGCAGTGGTACAGGCGGTGGATAGCCTCACGGTACCATCACTCCCAGTAGTATGTCTAATTTCCCACTTGGTATCATGCTGCTTACGCCTGAATATATAGTTTCAGGCCAGGCATGTGCAAGGGTTAGAAAACGGTATTGCTGACGCCCTTTCTCGATTCCAGGAAGGGCAGTTCAGGGAGTTGGCCGGGCGAGCCCATTCCCGGGAAGACTTGGGAGCTTGGAGCAGTCAGGTAACGAGACTCATCAGACAGTCTGTTACCCCGGCGACGAAGGCCGGTCAAAGTGGAATGATTTGGTCAAAGTGGAATGATTTGGTTACGGTGGCTGGGGGGGCTATGTCGGAGGAAAAGACTCTGGGTATTCTCCTTTGGTTCTTGTTGTGCGGTGTCGAGGAAGGGGAGTTAGTTGCGAATAGCAGTCACGGTTCTGGGGGTTTGCAGTTAGTGGATACCTGTCTGAGGGAAGACACATTGGTAATATGGTTGCGGAGGTCCAAGACGGACCAGTCTGGAAAAGGTAGAGAGGTGGTACTGCACAGAGTGGGCACCGAGTGTTGCACCTATGTGTGTGGAAGAGCACCTTAACCAGCGATCGGTGGACTGTGTTTGCTGTTGATTCATGCCGATGGTATGGCATGAGAAGGTGTTAAAGGGAGCACTACACGGTTTGGGCTTAAAAAGTCAGAATTCAGTACGCACTCCTTCCCGAATTGGGGCTGCTACAGAAGCAGCGAGGTTAGGCTTGCGTATAGGTAGATGGGAATCAAACCGCTTTAGGTCCTATGTACGGCCCGGAGTGGTGGTCTAACAGATGTTCTTTTCTGCTTTCAGGAGAAAAGAAGCAACTTTGGATAGTGGGCCATTTGTACGTGTACTGGGCCCAAGTGGACGGACTATTAGAATCATACGTACAGCTTTATGGACAACCTGATTTGTTACTCATACACGCTAGGGGGTACGACCTCGGGGTAGTCCCCATGCATAGGATGCTGATGATCATGAAACGCGACATTGAAAGTTGGGTGAAGAAGTCCTCCGGCGTTTTTATCATATGGTACGAAATGATTAATAGGCGTTCCAGGAGAAAAGCTTGGGATCCGGTTGGGCTAGACAGATTTCGCCAGAAAATCAATCAACAGTTGTCAAGCTTTGTGAGGAAGTTAGGTTTCATTGTCATTTGACAAGGATTTTGAATCGGTCGGTGCAGACAAGTTCTTCAGAAAAGATAAGGCACACCTAACCGAAATCGGCTTAGAGTTGCTCGTGTTAGAGTTCAGGGAGAGCGTTGTGCGGGCTTTAGCGCTACTGGACAGCAGAGGGGGGATCGCAGACTCAGGAGGGGTCTCTCTCTTGCTCTGTGGCGGGAGATGAATTACCCGGCCCACTGGGCTAAATGGGCGTGGCCCTACCTCTCGAGTGTAAGCATTGGAGGACTTGGGCAGGGCCCAAGGCGTGAGGTCACTGTCCGTGGCCAGGCTCCTTCCCCTTCTTTTGATGTAAATATACATACAGTATTTATGGTATTGTTAAATTGGTTATTTAAATAAAGCTGTGGCCTGTTGTTTTCTCCCACTCAGTTGTTGTGTCCATTATTTCATAACTTAAGCCTAATGGATCAGGCATGGGTCATGGGTACGAGGAATAGTTTGAGTATCTCTTTGTTCAGTAGTTTTGGAGTACAGATAAAGGGCATATGGCTTAGATGATTTATCTTTAGGAATCTCGGTCCTATCCTCTTATGGTAGGGCAGCACAAAGCAGCAGCAGTGTCGGTGATGGCGCTGTCGATACTCCGGTGGCATATCATATAGTCAAGGCTTAGGTAAACTGTTGGGGTTGGGCTTAGGGTGAGGGTTAGGCTTAGTTCAAGGGTTGGGCTAAAATTATATGCTGAGAACTTCTCTCACATATCGGCAGAGCTGCAAAATATCGGCAGTGCCATCTAGCGGTTGGAGGCTGCACTGCAGTGGCGGACCTGTCCCCACAGGATAGATCCAAAATCTCCCATCAGTGTAAGGCCTATGGCCATTCACAGTGGATATAGTGTGGCTGTAGCCTCCAATGCTAGCCTCAAATGCAAAGTTGTCTGGAACTAAGGTCAATCCACCTTAAGGAAATTAACTCAGGATCTTACTTACAACTCACGGACTCCATATTAAGATATAACAATTGATTGCCATCTGCTTTAGTTTTCAGGGAATCTGTAGATGATCAATGTTTGGTAACCAATGAGGTTCAAGTTCAGGAGCGTTTTGACTTTACTGGGAACCAATTCTTCTTTTTTCTTGTTCTACCCAGATGGCTTGAGTAGTAAATATTGGTCCATTTATACAAGCGTCCTGAACTATGATTTCTAATGATTAACATCAATCAATAAAACCTGAAGCATGAAAGCCGTAACGTTAATGCCAGTGGTACTATTTCCCATTAGTTTGAATTATTTCTTGTATCCAGTCCACAATGGGGGTTATCTTGATGTCTTGTTCACATTTTTATGGGATATTCTTTATTATTTTTAAAAGTACGACCTAGTCACACATTTTAAAGGAGCATGTTTACAGCATTACAAAAGTGTTCACACAAAAAGTAAGTTATACAGAGTTTGGAAATAGTAAATTATTGGACTGACTTGTTTGTTCCTCACCTTGCCATGACCTGTTAAATTATACAACATTGAAAAAAGTGTTGGAAAACTGTTCATATTTCTAAATTATGATAATGCTTCTGAATACACAACCGGCTGACTAAATACGATTAACTTGGGTAAAATGTATTTATAAAACAAATAAACAAAAACTTTTCAATTTGAAACTTTTATTATTTAATATCATTTTACGTTGTATAACAATGAGATTATAATTAGTACTGTTGAGAGAACTGGCAGATATAACACACAGTCAAAAAAGGAGATGGAGATTTCCTGTGCATTCAAAGTTTCCTCTCACTTCAAGTGTTTCATCGGCTGAAACCAAAATGGTAGACTACACACCAATGTAAATTCATATAAAAGGCAATAACATTAGAGGCTGTATTATATTTTTACACTAACATGTTGCCTATTTTCAAGAGTAGTTGTATAAAGAATTGTTTAAAAAAAATATGACCACAATAGTCCATTAACCGGACACTGAAGTCTTTATATGTGCTCTGCTGCATTAGATAGAAGGTGGAAAAACATTTTGAAAAGTTTTTACATTTTTGAAATTGACTTAGATATTGACATGTTTAGCTGTTGTTTGTATAGGCCTTGAAGCCCTCCCACAAGAATCTGCGTAGATAATAAGTTTGGAGTCTATAATTATGACACATTCTGTTTTAGATACATAATTTTTATATCCCATTCCATAAAGTAGTAAGCTGGTGTAGTAGTAAATATGCCGTCACTGAGCTTTTTTTGCTTGGTTAAGACACTGGTTCAAATCCCATTCCTTCCACTTTTTGTTTAACTGATGTATTTATTTCTTTATATATATATATATATATATATATATATATATATATATATATATATATATATATATATATATATATGGATATCTATCTATCTCAACATGAGACATCATTTATACTTTCTTCTGTTTTAGGATGAGCTCGGTTACATGTATCTGAGCTATGCTATAGATTTTTTTGTTATTATGATTGTATGAATATGGTGATAGACAATCATAATGATGTTAAATGTCAACTTAAAAAGATATTTGGCACAGAATTAATCGTAATATAGATAACTTTTATTTCATATGGGAACCACTGAATTATTTTAACTCTATTAAAAGTGATGACATTTATTTATTTACTTTATTTTGTCTGCATATATTTCAAATGTATTGAAAGTTGTTCAGAATTTCACTGCATACATTCTTTAATTTACTTTACTTAAACATAGTATTGGCAGCCTCTTCTTGATCGCTACATTGTTGTCGTGAAGGGGCTTATGTAAATCTATGAAGCAGTGAGATATACCATGTAGAGTCACCCAAGATGGGCAGGTCATAGACAATTTGCGGTCAACTGGAGAAGGAACTGGCAACCAACTCCAGTATCTTTGCCAAGAATACCTTATGGATAGGCACAACCAGACACAAGACATGCCTAGCGTGCTGCATCAATAGGGTCATTGAGAGCCGGATACCACTGAATAACTAAAAAAACAACAATATTGACAAACTTTTATATAACAATTACTTAAAATCTGATTAATTGTAATTTTGTAAATGATAATACCTTGATAACAATTACATTTAAAAAAAAAAAGGAAAAATACATCCTTTAATACAGTGCCTTGCAAAAGTATTCACCCCCCTTGGCATTTTTCGTGTTTTGTTGCCTCACAACCTGGAATTAACATGGATTGTTTGAGGATTTGCATCATTCAATTTACAGAACACGCCCATAACTTTGGAGATTTCTTTTTTTTTTTTTTATTATTGTGAAGCAAAGGACAAATAGGACAAAATAACAGAAAAAGTCAAGGTGCATAACTATTCACCCCTTTTAAAGTCAATACCTTGTAGAGCCACCTTTTGCGGCAATCACAGCTCCAAGTCGCTTTGGATAAGTCTCTATGAGCTTGCCACATCTTACCAATGGGGTTTTTGCCCATTCCTCCTTGCAAAATTCCAGTTCCTTCAAGTTGGAGGGTTTGCGCTTGTGAACAGCAATCTTTAAGTCTGACCACAGATTTTCTATTGGATTGAGGTCTGGGCTTTGACTAGGCCATTCCAACACATTTACATGTTTCCCCTTAAACCACTCAAGTGTTGCTTTAGTAGTGTGTTTGGGGTCATTGTCCTGCTAGAAGGAAAACCTCCGTCCTAGCCTAAAATCATGCACAGAGTGGTACAGGTTTTGCTCAAGAATATCCCTGTATTTAGCACCATCCATCTTTCCCTCAACTCTGACCAGTTTCCCAGTCCCAGCTGCTGAAAAACTATGATGCCACCAGCATGTTTTACTGTGGGGATGGTGTTCTTTGGGTGATGTGATGTGTTGGGTTTGCGCCAGACATAGCGTTTACTTTGATGGCCGAAAAGTTCAATTTTAGTCTCATCAGACCAGAGCACCTTCCTCCATATATTTTGGGAGTCTCCCACATGCCTTTTCTCAAATTCAAATGTGCCATTTTGTTTTTTGATGAAAGTAATGGCTTTCTTCTGGCCAATCTGCCATAAAGCCCAACTCTATGGAGCGTACGGCTTATTGTTCTCCTTTGTACAGATACTCCAGTCTCTGCTGTGGAACTCTGCAGCTCCTCCACGGTTACCTTAGGACTCTGTGCTGCCTCTCTGATTAATGCCCTCCTTGCCCGGTCCGTGAGTTTTGGTGGGTGGCCGTCTCTTGGCAGGTTTGCTGTTGTGCCATGTTCTTTCCATTTGGTTATGATAGATTTGATGGTGCTCCTGGGGATCATCAAATATTTAGGTATTTTTTTTATAACCTAAACCTGACTTGTACTTCTCAACAACATTGTCCTTTACTTGTTTGGAGAGTTCCCTTCATGGCAGTGTTTGGTTAGTGGTGCCCCTTGCTTAGGTGTTGCAGCCTTTGGGGCCTTTCAAAAAAGGTGTGCATATGTAATGACAGATCATGTGACACTTAGATTGCACACAGGTGGACATCATTTCACTAATTATGTGACTTCTGAAGGTAATTGGTTGCACCAGAGCTTTTTATGGGCTTCATAAAAAAGGGGGTGAATACATATGCACATGCAAATTTTCTGTTTTCTATTTCTAAAAAATAGTTTTATGTATATATTTTTCTCATTTCACTTCACAATCTTAGAATATTGTGTTCCGAACCATCACATAAAATTCAGATTAACAAAACATTGAACTTAAGGCTGTAATGTAACAAAATAGGTAAAAAGGCAAGGGGGGTGAATACTTTTGCAAGGAACTGTACATTAATACATACTATATGCTTAATCTATTTTTGCAGTAGTGGAACCTTCTATATTGGTTTCTGATTGTCTACTTCCTGAGTTGGGATATGACTGTGAATACAGAGAAAGTTCTGTTTAATAAAAAAAAAGTGGCATCTACAACTGCCAGTGCTTTCAACAGGACTAATTTAAAGCTCATTATTTTACAAAAGCATACCCACCCAAAAAAAAGCAACAAAAAGAAGAAACTAAATAAAAGAAATGGAAACATGCATTAAATAATAATAGTATCAAAATAAAATATATAAAGATTGTTTTTTGCTTTCTAAAAACATTTGCCCAATATCATTTAGTTATTTAAAAGGCAAAGCTTACAAAATAAAGCACATTTGTCCATATACACAGGCAGAATACATGTAAGCATGACTAGTGACATTTAAACAATACATATGAAAATATATGTCAACGCATAATCAATGGTTTTTAGGTTATTCTTAAAGAGCATGAAAAAAATGGTGATATGTTGTATTATCCTACCTGGGAAATTCCATGTTGTGGTTCTTGCATTTATATGCAAATACGGAGATCATGGATTAGCTGCTGTGATGTGTTAATTAGGATTATAGTCTGCTTGGTCTGTCTCTGTAGTGACTACAATAAAGACCTGCAATGTTATCAGAACTCTGAGCTGCACATTAGCATACATGAGCCACAAAATCAATTCAAACTATTTCAGAAATGATTTACTGTACAGAAAAACTGCTAGTATAATGTATGGACAGTTTTCTTGTTGGGGTGACAGAGTCTCTTTAAATGGTTTCTTTGGTCATTTTTTCTGTTATATGTTTTAGTTAGATTAGTTAATTACTTTTACCCATCTCAATGTAATTGTGATGTACAATTTTCGTGTCACATACACCTAAGAAGCACCCAGAGTAACATATTCTTACCTTCTGGTACCTCCCACTTTCTCTAGTTCTCTTTCATGGTGCCATGTTTCATATCTGTGACCTAAAGTCACACCTACAGAGGAGGGACTTCATAATACCAGTGTAATGCTGTTAGAAAGCAGATAGTGACTTACAGCCCTATTAAATTGCGATTCGGCCAATTGAATAGGGCTTTATATAAGCACATAGCATATTTTTTTACCAACGTTTTTAGTTAGTGAACTTCTATCCAAAAGCAAGGTCTTCACTAACTAAAAACTTCTGTAAAAAAAATATGCTATGTGCTTATATAGAGCCCTATTCAATTGGCCAAATTACAATTTAAGAAGGCCGATGGTGTCTGTCTGCATGCAGCAATATAAGTGTAAAGCCCCTCCTTTGTGGCATGGTCTTGGGACTCACCTGGGTAAGATATATGCTCTCACAAGAGAGTACAAGAAAAAAAGAGAAGGGTTCCAAATGAAAGTGTAAATATAAATCAAAATTATATAAATAACTAGCTACTTGCCCGTCAAAAAATGACGGTCAATAAAAGAAAGTGTTGAAATGCTGTTTGTCACACAATGTGAGTGTACTGTGTGCCTCAAGTAACTAAATTCATCAAAAAGCAGAAATCTACATTACATAAAATAAGAAAAACTAAAATCACCAAAAATAAAAAATGTACATTACAGAACAAAAAAAAAGCCTGTCACAAAAAATAAAAAAAGGAACATTACAAAAAATAAAAAAATACATTACAACCCCCCCTCACTACAAAATAAAAAAAAAAACACCTGAAAATGAAATACATAGAATACATACATATAATACATACAATCCAATAAAATTAAATAAAATACAATACAATTAAATAAAAAACAATACAATTAAATACAATACAATACAATTAAATACCATACACCCCTATCTAATATACATGCCACTATCTAATATACATGCCACTATCTAATATGCATGCCACTATATAATGGAATATACATCCCACTATCTAATATACAATACTATCTAATAATACATTCCCTATCTATCTATCTAATATACAGTACATGCTATCTATATATAGCTACCCTAATTCTAAGCTACAATAAAATAATTAAGACCACTTACCTTTGAGATGTTTCTTCAGATCAGCAACCTACGGTAAAAAAGATTGAAAAAATTAATACAACACGTTTACATGAAATAACTAAACATTCTAAATATTATACTCACCTTTCCAGCATGTCCCGTTCCAACATGTCACGTCTTCCATGTTCCGTCCTCCATGTTTGCGTCTTGTCCGTCGCTGCTCCTGTAATAAAAAAACATTACGTTAGTAAACATAAACCAAAGTGAAATAAACACAATCTACATTATACTTACCTTTCCACGATGTCTCCGGCCTACTGGTGTTCTTCTCCGGAAGCATCTGCGCATTAAAAAAAAAAAAAAAAAAGTGACACATATCCCCCCTGGCGGAAGTCTCCGACGCTAATGACCTTCCTATGGAGTGTTCCCGAATAAAATTGGCAATGGCGGCTTCTGATTGGCTGAAAAGGCTGTCAAATTCAGCCAATGAGAAGACCCCAATTGTGAACCAATGAAAAAAGTATACACCCCAAAATACAACGCTGATTGGATAACATACCGGTCAATCTTTATTAGAACCAATCCTAAGGCATTATTGCCATCAGCCAATCACAGTTGAATATACCCGCACGTACTGATTTGTGAAGACATCTGCTCCTTCCCGTTGGCTGAAATATTGATTGTTATTAACAGGAGCCAATGAGAATGCGCAAATCCTTCACCAATCAGCACGTGAGGGTGTATTCCATTGTGATTGGTTGCACTGACAATAGCCAATCAGAATGCGCAGAGGCTCCAACCAATCACCCTGTGGGGGTGTATTCCATTGTGATTGGCTGAAGGCATCTGCGCCTTGTGATTGGTTTAAATAAAGATTAACAGGTGCATTATCCAATCAGAGTGGGATTTTAGGGTGTATCCCTTTGTGATTGGTTCACACATTGGCGCCTCCTGATTGGGTGAATTTGATGGATAGCGTTTTCAACCAATCAGAAAGCGCCATTGCTTATTTTCTTCTGGAAAAGTCTCCTGGAGCCTCATTAGCGTCGGATGTCTGGGAGTGCGGAGGTAAGTATATATATATATTTTTTTTATACAGGGCGTGGCAGAAGAGGATCCGGAGGAGGCCAGAGAAATCACAGGGAGGTAAGTAGAATGTAGATTATGTTTATTTTATTTTGAGGTATGTGTATTAATGTTGTGTTTTTTTTTAACATGTGCCGCGCCGGAGAAGGATTAAAAGAATACGGACGGGACATGCCGGAAAGGTGAGTAGAATATTTAGAATGTATAGAATGTTTATTTTAGAACTGTAAACTTGTTGCACTAATTTTTTTTTTTTCCGTAGGTGGCTGATCTCATTGGACATCTGCAAAGGTAAGTGGTCTTAATTATTTTATTTTAGCTTAGAGTTAGATTCATTTATATATAGATAGCATTTATTGTATGTTAGCTAGAAGTATGTGTTTTATATAGATAGCATAGCATGTATTGTAGATAGATTGTGGTATTTATTTTGATAGATTGGGGATGTATTATTATATAGATAGCATGTATATTAGATTATGGTATTTATTTAGATAGATTGTGTGATGTATATTAGATAGGGGTGTATTATATTGTATTGTAATTGTATGTATTTGTATGTTATTGTATTTGTATTGTATTTGTATTGTATGTATTATATGTATTTCCTTTTCAGGTGTGTTTTTTTTTCTGCAGTAAGGGGGGGGGGGTTTGTAATGTTTTTGTTTGTTTTTCTGCAATGTTCCTTTTTTTATTTTTTGTGACTTAAGTTTTTTTATTTTCTGGAATGTATATTCCATGTATGTTAGGTTTTTTATTTCATGTACTGTAGATTTTTTTTGTGTGACTTTAGGCTTTTTTATTTTCTGTAATTAGAGTGGTGGGGGTTAATAGGGGGTAGGTAGTGTAGGTGTTAATAGGTTAGTGTAGAGGGTGTTTAGTTGATATTTAATGTTTTATTGGGGGGTATAGTGCAGTATAGTGTTTATACTTAGTGTCATGATGGTCCTTGAGGTCCATCATGGCACTTATGCGGTTAATGTAGTGTTGCAACAGGCCCATAATGGTGTTAATATACCCTTATGGGACTGATAGTGTTTAATAGAGGCTTATGGGGCTCTGTATTGACCCCCATGAGTGACAGGGTTAATGAAGGGCTTATGGGGGTCTGTATTGACCCCCATGAGTGACAGGCTTAATGAAGGGCTTATGGGGGTCTCTATTGACCCCCATGAGTGACAGGGTTAATGAATGGCTTATGGGGGTCTATATTGACCCCCATGAGTGACAGGGTTAATGAGGGTTTTATGGGGGTCTGTATTGACCCCCATGATTGACAGGGTGACAGTGTATATTTTTTTTATTTTACAATGGGTCCTTTAAGGACCTTTACGGTCCTTTAAAGACCTGTAACACAGGAATTTTGAATTTTGATTGTAGAGGGGGTCCCCGATCGCGTGCAATCCGGACCCCACTGCGATGGTTAATGTGGGGTTAATGCAGGGCTCTGAGCTTATCTCGGATCCTTTCTTGGGTAATTTGTACGTGGCTGGGCTGTGAGCCTCGTTTTCGTTTTTTTCGCCGGCTATTTTTTCTCTCGCTTAGGGAATTTTCGTGTGTCTGAACTCGGGAATTTGGACTTAAATGGAGGTGTAACTTCACTTTCAGAGGTCCTGGGTGCCTCCCCCCTTGCTATAGGTAAGCTATCGTCCGTTATAGTCGTATTCTTAGTGCGTGTGGGTGTTTGTTACGTTAAGGTTGGTTCCGAAGTGGGGGGGTTTTCTAAGTCGTGCGGCGCTCATTGCCTAAGTGCTACGATTTAACGGCTCGCCGGCAATGAGCGCTCGTCGCTAAGTCGTATGCACTACGCAAACAGTGTGACGACGAATCGTAGTTGGACAATTATAATATGTGATAGTTAACATCTCTTACTTTTTAAACTGTTTTCTCCTCAAACAGAGCTACCTTTCTCCTCCTATTTGTGTCTATCAGGGGCGTGGTTAGCTCTGCCTGTGTGCTGGACTATCATGGACTTTGGAAGTAGGCTGAGCTGATGTCACTGGCCCTGCCATATGCCATAATTAGCCCCGGCCTCACTACCTGCACAGTGGTAATAGCTCTATTGTAATAAGCTTGCAGTTACCCCATAGGCCTGACTAACTGATTAACCATGTCATCATTACTTGCTGCTGCCATTGGTTTATCAGTCTTCCATTTTTTCTATAAATGAATACCCAGGCACCATCATAGTTGGTCTAATTTTTTAACAAAATATTATGATGGTTGGGCTAACTAATTACCCATGGCATCATTAGCCCCGGTCCCACTACTTACATAGAGGAAACAGCTCTATTGTAACATGCTTGCAGTTGCCCCATAGGCCCTGCCCAGTGCATGAGCCATCATAGCTCTGCCCCTCTTTATTGAGCATGCTCAGTCTTAAGCAGAGCCTAGACTTGTCAGACTTTGAGCCTAATTGAATTGGATGAATTTGAGATCCGATGGCCCGCAAGTGAGGTTGCAGGCAAATTTGCTATTCAATTGTCGTTTTTTTGCAGGCTCGAATCGGGTTACGGGTTACAGAGCTTTTAAACACTTCTTAATAAAATAAAGTTAACAAAAGTAAGTAGATACAGAGGTATATTATACTCCTAGTGAAATCCAGAAACTTTCCATGTCCCTTTAATTGTTTTTATTTCCAGGTGAAAATATAAAAATTTCATAAACTACTAATACCTTATTTTTATTCATCAGTAACTGCAGCAAAATATTACATTTGAGTCAATATTGAAACTAGCTGAGAAAGAACTATGGCTATACATGCTTAAAAAATTATCTTAGATTTCAGTAATAATCCACTTCCCATATTGTCAGTTAGCATTAGATATACCTCAGCCCCAGACATTGGTTTACCAGTCTTCAATTTTAGTTAAAGTTGGGCTTATTGTTTAACGAAATATCATGATGGTTGGACTAACTGATTAACCAGGCATTATGACAGCTAGGACAAATGTTTAAAGAACAGCTGCACAATAAAAAATATATACGGTATACATGTTTGAAAACTTTAAATCAAACTATCATCTGCCCCATCTCATATTTACTGGACCTGCTTGCTGGAGGCTGCCAAGGCTAAGGTAAGGGGCTGACAGTGTGCCACGTGGGACTGGCACATGTACCTAGGAGCATATTGTATGTAATGTCACTTGTATGTAATGTAACATGCTCCTTGTGACACATGCATCACTGACATTACATACAAGTGACATTACATACAATATGCTCCTAGTGACACATGCCAGTGCCACATGGCACACTGCCAGCCCTTTACCTTAGCCTTGGCAGCCTCCAGCAAGCAGGTCCAGTAAATATGAGATGGGGCAGATGGGTTGCAGGCTGGAGCGCAGAGCGTCATCGGGGCGCAGTTCTCGGCACCATGATGACGGCATGCTGTTCTGCAGCGCGCGAAGGTCGGCATGACAGTAATCTAAAATAAATAAGTCATGAACTTTTAAATAAAACATTTACATATATTTGGTTATACACCAGTGGTTGGCAACCGGCATAGAACAGTCCAGGATTTCTGGATTTTGCCTGTGTATTCTGGTTCTTGCTGTTTGTAACATATGTGAGATACTTTGTTGGATTTGTTCTGATAGATCCAACTGTCTCAAGCAGAGATATATTTAAATCCTGGCCTATTGGAGACCCCTATAGGACAGAGTTGCCTCTGATACACACAGTTGAAAATATGGTACCAAAACAGTACTGATTAATTCACAAATTAGATCTATATTCATTAAAGTAACACAGCAGAGGTTCCGGCAGCCTTATTAAATTGCGATTCGGCCAATTAAATAGGGCTCTATATAAGCACATAGCATATTCTTTTACAGAAGTTTTTAGTTAGTGAAGACCTTGCTTTTGGATAGAAGTTCCCTAACTAAAAACTTCTGTAAAAAAAATATGCTGTGTGCTTAAATAGAGCCCTATTCAATTGGTCTAATTGCAATTTAATAAGGCTAAAAATCTGGTATAATTTAAAACTACAAGTAATAACAAGTACTTTATCAATCAAACATTATTTAAAAGTGCATCTTCCTACAGTGAAATTACATTTTAGATTCCATTTATTTCTTTTCAACAAACTTGCATTTTACTTTCTAATGTTTACCTGTTAATGAGCAGTTCTGGTCCACTCATTAAGGCCACTGTGGTATCAGTTGCTAATGAGGAATGCTTAAACATGATTGATGATTATCCCTGGGGCTCTGAATCTATTGTGGTCAGTGTGAGGCATAAGGCAAAAGAAAAGACTGGGCATTGTCAGACCCAGACAGTAACTAAACTGATTAGATAAATAGGTTTCAATTATACTGTATTTCATATCACAATAGAGACACTTAAGGTGATAGTTTTAGTTTTCACACTGGTTATTAGATAATTCTCCATTTAAAAAAAGGGGGCTTCAGAGGAGGCAAGATATGAGTTACAAATAAAGAGAAATAAAGCAAACTAATGCAGATTTGTATTCACATCTTTAAAAGACCATTGTTGGTTGAACGTCACAAATCCATGTCCTCACATTTGGGGCGATAGAAGGGCCATTAATTCTGCTAATCTGAACCACATCTGGCGCTACAGCCAAAAGTTGGGTGAACCATGATACAGAGATTAATAACGACATTATGAAAAGATCTCTCTATCTTGAAATAGAGACTCCATAGACTGCATAGTATATCAGAGGCTGATCCGACAACAGTACCAACTGGAGATACCTCTCCTAATAAGTGAAATATATCTCTACTGTGCATAAATAAACACAAAAATGGAGCAACAGACTGGTATAGTCTATTAGATGCACAACTAACATTATTAAGGATATTGGGGATCCAGCGAGGGACAAGCCCATTTAGTTAAGGATAAGGTGTTATGTGATAGCTTTTAATCTTGATACAATCCATAACATATACTGTACACTGTTGTGAAAACAAACAAGGAACCATGCATTAACGTTATGGTCTTATTGATTAAACTTCATAATTAAAGGAAGAAAATATTTGGTGGAAATGTTATTTAAAAGGACAATAATACCTGAAGTAGACGCTGAATATGCTTTCTTGTAGCTTTAAATAATTTGCTTTATAAACTTTAAGCACCACAGAACCTTTGAAAAACTAGACGTGATTATGTAAAAAAAAAGTTAATTAAATAAGACCAATAAATATAGCCTTTAATCAATAAACATTTAACATGCAATTAACTTAAATTTAACTAATTAGTTTTATGTGTAATTATGAGTCATTGATTTATTTTGTATCTAAGAAGCTAGCTCCAATGCAGATCATGTTTCAGTTGTTACCCTAAATGCAAAGAATTTCAGTAAATAATTATATGGAGACTTTGGGCCTCATTCAATTGAAAGCCCACAACTCGCTTGCAGATGGCCACATGTCTAGCCGTTCTCAAGGCTATTCAATTGCTCCAGGTCGCGAGTTGGGATCCTGAAGCCAGCTCCATAAACCATGCACTGGTTCGGAGCAGTTGTGGGCAGGATCCATGTCAATCCAGCGAGCCCGTAACCGCCCATTTCGAATCGACCAATAGAAAACGAGACTGTCATAAATAAGGCAGTAAAACATGGAGGTTACGTGTCAATTAGGTTCGGAGGTCCAGCTTTAAAAATGAATAATTATTAAAATGAATGCCAATACTGTTCTAGTCTATATGGGTGGCCTGATATGTATTAACTCATTGACACCCAAGAACATTTATCCCCAAAATGACAAATAAAAATATAACTTATTTCCTGCAGTTGTGCTGACTTGAGACTGTTGTGCAATTACCGTATATACTAGAGTATAAGCTGAGTTTTTCAGCCCTTTTTTTAAAGCTGAAAAGGGCACCTTCGGCTTATACTCGAGTTATAACCCTGTGTCTCTCTTTACCCCTGTGTCTCTCTTTCCCCCCCGTGTCTCTGTTTCTTCTCTGTGTCTCTGTTTCATCCCTGTGACTCTCCCCCCCCACCCCCCGTGGCTCTTTCCCTCCACCTCCCTTATCATCCTCAACCCCCCATCCTTAACAGCCCATCCTCATCCTTAACCCCCTAATCCTCATCCTCAACCACCCCCATCCTCAAACTACCCATACTCAAACCCCCCATCCTCATCCTCAACCGCCCCCATCCTCAACCCCCCCATCCTCATCCTAAATCCCCCTCCTCACCCTGAGGAGGGGGGTTGAGGTTGAGGAGGGGGTTGAGGAAAGAGACACAGGGAACGGAGAGGGGGGAAGAGACACAGGGAAGGGAGAGGAGGGGAAGAGACACAGGGGAGGGAGAGGTAGGGGAAGAGACACAGGGGAGGGAGAGGAGGGGAAGAGACACAGGGGAGGGAGAGGAGGGGAAGAGACACAGGGGAGGGAGAGGGGGGAGAGACACAGGGCAGAGAGAGGGGGGACACAAGAAAGGGGCACAGAGGGCACACAAGAGGGGGACACAGAGGGCACAAGAGGGACACAGGGGGCAGCACATTTCCCACCCTCGGCTTATACTCGAGTCACATAGTTTTACCAGTATTTTGTGGTAAAATAGGTGCCTCGGCTTATACTCGAGTCGGCTTATACTCGAGTATATACGGGTAGTTCTAATGTATTTCATCGATCTCCCCATAATTTACAGTGTAGGATTACTTGGTGCTTAACCCTTTTGCGGGACCTCTTGAGTACACGTAGGATTTTCTCCTCCATTTGCGGTTTACGAGTGTGAATACGTTTGCGAGATAGAAGAACTGGAGCAGTTGAAAAGCGATTTGCAATTTTAGCCCTGCGAAAGTGACACATCAAAGGCTTCGGGATGGTGTAAGTTACGAGTTGGATGGCCGATATTGTTTCAAGCTCGAAAGTCGTAACCCGATCCAAGTACGCGAAAAGATGCCAATTAAATAGCGAATTTGACTGTGATTTCACAGGCACCCGGTATATGCTAATGAGGTGGCGCGCATGTGACGTCACATGCGCGCATGGTCAAGGAGCGGAGGCCGGAGCATAAGCAGGTAAGTGAGGGGGAGGTATTAAGGGGGGTTTAGGTTGAGGAGGGGGGTTTAGGTTGAGGAGGGGGGGTTAGAATGAGGAGGGGGGTTAGAATGCAGAGGGGGGTTTAGAATGAGGAGGGAGGTTGAGGATGAGGAGGGGGGAGGGAATATGGGCGTATAACACGCACCTATCATTTGCCCCCTATTTTCAGGGAGAAAAAGTGTGTATTATACGCCGATAAATACGGTAATAATTTCTAATAGCATTATTCACCCTGATAAAATAGATGGATGTAAAAATATTAAAATAAACATTAAAAAACTCACTATGATGTTTGCTAAATCTCTTGAGTTTGCAAGCAATTGTTTTTCTTAGATAACATCCCTGGATATTTCTGCTAAATCTAGCATAAAATGCATAATTTGTTTTGGCCAATCATAGGCAGCTTATACATTTTAATCACATATATAGTTGTGAGCGTACGGGTCGTTGCTCACGCTTGCGGGCTTGCGAAGCGAGGGACGCAGTTCCCCGCAAATGCGGGTCCTCGCGAAGCGAGGGCCCGCATTTGCGGTGATGGAGCATCCCAACGTCCCCGCAAATGCGGATCCTCGCGAAGCGAGGGTCCGCATTTGCGGAGGTGGAGGCTCAACGTCGGCTGTGTTAACACACACACAACTTTTTAACAGAATAAACCCAACCGCCCAGCCAACAAAAACCCAACAATGTCCCCGCAAATGCGGATCCTCGCGAAGCGAGGGTCCGCATTTGCGGTGGTGGGAGCAAATGCGGGGCAAAACTCTCAAAGCAAAAACTCAAAGTCGCCTCACACCCGCTTACACCCAGACACACAGACGCAAGACTTAACAAAAAAACAGTAAAAAAGGCCCTTCACACGCTCTTAACACACATACGCACGACTTAGAAAAAATACACTGCGTCGTACACGTAAAAGCTAACTGCGTATATCGCAAAAAAATACGGCAACATCGCAACAAAATACGGCCGCATCGGAAAAAAATACGGCCGCGAAAGACCCATTCCAACCGCCGCGCATCAAAACATCACAAACACAAGAAATAAACACAACAAACACATAAAAAGCTTACTTACAGCACGGGGGGGGGGGGCATCCGGCACCTCCAAAAGTTCATTTACACGTCCATTTAAGTCCAAAACAAAGAGTTTAAACGGCCGAAAATCGGCTAAGCGAGAGAAAAAATGGCCGCCGAACAAAACGAAAACGAGGCTCCAGACGTAACTACACTACACTTACTCGCAATAATGAAACACATACTATGCGGAACAGATCACACTCATATTAAACACCATTTTAACCACTACTATGCACAAAATGGCGGATGGAACGCAAATTGTAAGCTGGAACGCAAATAGCGCATGCGTATTGCGTTCTAACGGTCTAACTTTCCGGAATGTTCTACAAGTTTATAAATACTGCCTATTTGACAGAGAAAAATACATTTCTCCTCAGGTGATGAACAGAGTGACTTCAGACATAACTGCTGCTAAAACTTGAGAAGACAATTGTTTCCTAATTTACTACTTTACACTGTGCAAATTACAACTGAGAGGTAAGCTATAATATATTACATTTTATTATCAAGACAGGACATCAAAAAAAAAAATTAAATAAGAAAAAGAGGTTTATGTATACTGACATGTGACACGCACATATATGCGTATAATGTATAGTGACATGTGACACGCACATTTATGTGTATAATGTATAGTGACATGTGACACGCACATTTATGTGTATTGCCCCTGCAACAAAATTATCTTAAAACAAACTAATTAAACAACTACATTTAAATTACATTAGAAAAAAATAAGTTGGGACTATTAAAATATGAGTCATGTATACTGATATGTGACACGCACATATATGTGTATCATCTATAGTCACATGTCACACACACATTTATGTATGTTGGCCAAAAATAAAAATAAGGTTAACTTAACAATTAAAATATGATTCATGTATAGTGATATGTCACACGCACACAAAATAATTACTTTCAACTATGGAAATGTGCTTCATGTATGTGACATATGTGTGTAGCCCCCACCAAAAAATAATGTTAATTGAAAATAATTACAGAAGTATATTTAAATGACATTAATTTACTGCAATTCAATAGATCACCTAAAACTTAATCTTTCTACTTTTTTTAATATTCAAACAGACTCTGCATCAACAGCGTCACTCAACAATTTGCACCGTGCATTGTGAAGCACAATCCCTTTTAAAGAACACCAACAAAGAAGAAGAGGTAAGATACAAAAATACATTAAATGCTGAAAAGGCCATGCTTTGCTAAATACAAATAAAAAATTATATAATTCACTATTTCACTTTATTTTTCAAACAGACACTACAAGAAGACCGGCAGATTAAGATTGCCAGGAGGGGACCCTCTGTCATTCCACACTTCAATCAAGGTAAAGTATTAAGTATAAAAAAGAACCGAACCATGAGCCTCATTCAATTGTGAGTTGGCCAATTGAATAGGGCTCTATATAAGCACATAACAGATTTTTTAGACAGACATTTTTAGTTACTGAACTTCGATACTAAATCAAGGTCTTCACTAACTCAAAACTTCTGTCAAAAAATATGTTATGTGCTTATATAGAGCCCTATTCAATTGGTCAAAACGCAATTGATTCAGGACCTAAATATGTTTAATGGCCGAGGGCCTCATTCAAATGTGATTTGCCCATTTCAATAGGGCTCTATATAAGCACAGAGCATATTTTTGAACAGAAGTTTTTAGTTAGTGAAGACCTTGCTTTTGGATACAAGTTCACTAACTAAAAACTTCTGTAAAAAAAGATGCTCTGTGCTCATATTGAGCCCAATTCCATTGCGAAAAACCAAATTCAATGAGGCCCTCACAATATAACAAATCCAGCAACCAAAGGCCCTCATTCAATTGATATTTTGGACAATTCAATAGGGCTCGAAAAAGCACATTTAGAACCCTATTGAATTGGCCAAGTATGCAACATATGGTACACACAAACTGGTACACACAAAACAGGATTGTAACAAACACATAGCAAACTAAATTCATATTCTTTTTGTTTAACAACCTATAACCATTAGAAAAAACACTACTTAAGTATAACAAAAGTGGTGCCCATCAAACAGGATTGTACGAAAACTCACACAAACACATAGCAAACTACATTTAAATTCTTATTTAATGTTTAACAACCTATAAGCCTTAGAAAGAAGCCTAAATAAGCATACCAACATTGGTGCGCACCAAATAGGATTGTATGAAAACTCACACAAACACATAGCAAAATACATTTACATTCTTATTTAATGTTTAACAACCTATAAGCCTTAGAAAGAAGCCTAAATAAGCATACCAACAGTGGTGCACACCAAACAGGATTGTATGAAAACTCACACAAACACATAGCAAACTACATTTAGATTCTTATTTTATGTTTAACAACCTATAAGCATTACAAAACAACATTAATAAGCATACCAACAGTGGTGCGCACCAAACAGGATTGTACTAAAACTCACACAAACACATAGCAAACTACATTTAAATTCTTATTTAATGTTTAACAACCTATAAGCCTTAGAAAGAAGCCTAAATAAGCATACCAACAGTGGTGCGCACCAAACAGGATTGTACGAAAACTCACACAAACACATAGCAAACTACATTTATATTCTTATTTTATGTTTAACAACCTATAAGCTTTAGAAAGAAGCCTAAATAAGCATACCAACAGTGGTGCGCACCAAAAGGATTGTACGAAAACTCACACAAACACATACCAAACTACATTTATATTCTTATTTAATGTTTAACAATCTATAAGCCTTAGAAAAAAGCCTAAATAAGAATACCAAAAGTGGTCGGCAACAAACAGGATTGTAGAAAACCACAGAAATAATGTCATTTTTCAGTTAATACAAATACATTCAAATAAAATAACATTTTCATTTTTATTTTATAACAGATACTGCGTCAAGAACATCGGACCAGGAGTTTCAACTGAGGACCAGACCAGTGGACGAGGACTTTCAACAGAGGACCAGACCATTGGACGAGGACTTTCAACAGAGGACTACACCATCGGACGACGACTTTCAACAGAGGACCAGACGATTGGACGAGGACTTTCAACACAGGACCAGACCATCAGACGAAGGCTTTCAACACAGGACCAACAAAGATTCTGCTTCAAATCAAACTTCAACCAAGGTACAGTATAACAAGTAAAAAAAGAGAAAAATTAATTAATATTCTTCTTTAATGTTTAACCACCTTAGCCTTAGAAAAAAGCCTACAGAAGCATACCAAAATTGCGGCGCACCAAAAAGGATTGTAGAAAAACACAGAAATAATGGCATTTTTTCATTTTTACAAAGACATTCAAATAACATAACATTTTCATTTTTATTTTATAACAGATACTGCGTCAAGAACATCGGAACAGGAGTTTGAACTGAGGACCAGACCAGCGGACGAGGACTTTCAACAGAGGACTACACCATCGGACGAGGACTTTCAACACAGGACCAGACCATCGGACGAAGGCTTTCAACACAGGACCAACAAAGAATTTTGCTTGAAATCAAACTTCAACCAAGGTACAGTATAAAAAGTAAAAAAAGAGAAAAAAAAAATAAAGATCTTAGCTTTGCATCGATGTCAACAGAAAATAAAATTTAAAATAAACCACCGGTAACTATAACTGTTGAGAAAATATAACTAACACATTTTTCATCTATCTCTTATTTGTCTTTTAGGGCCAATAATATTTAACAGTAATTACAAACTTCAATGTAAACTTTAAAAAAAAATTGGCATAGTCCAAAAAAGTCTAAAAACACAGAATCTATACAATTTGTCATTGTAACATTCCAGTCCTAAACCCTAATTTAATTGCCATTTGACAAATTGAATAGTGCTGTAAATAAGGACATAACATCTTTTTGAAAATACCTTTTTAGTTACTGAAACACTTGCTTTTGGATACATGTTTAATAAATAAAAACTTCTTTAAATAATTATCTGATGGCCTTATTTAGACTTTTATTCAATTTACCGCATTGAAATTGATTAAGTATAAAATGTTAACACACTATTGATAACAATTTGTCATGAAAAACAACTTAACATCTCAAAATAAACTAATAGTACATTATTTTATTTTTACAGATTAACATGGCTGATAACGAGAGTAAACAAGAAAAGAAAAGACTCCAAGCTAGAGAACGACGACAGAGAGCAGACAGCCAGCAGACACCGGAGAAGAAGGAAATTCGACGAGAAAAAGAACGCAAAAGAATTGCAAGCAAAAGACTGTCACTTGCAGAAATTAAAGATATGTCAAAAAAAGCAACAAAGAAAATAAAGCATTTACAACCTGTTGCTCAAACATCAGATGACATTTTACCAGAAAAAATACAAGAGATACCAAAAAAAGCAACAAAGAAAACAAAGCATTTAGAACCGTTTCATGAAACATTACATGACATTTTACCTCAAACAATACAACATATACCAAGAAAAGCAACGAAAAAAACGAAACATTTAGAACCTGTTGTTGAAACATTATATGACATTTCACCTGATGAATATGAAAGTCAAAATCCTATATGCTTTGCAAATTGTCCTCTACTCAAGTCTTTAGCAGTAGAGGTTCATAGTTGTGGGGACATGACTACTCAATGTCAGTTTTGTGAGGCTTATTATTTTAAACAGGAGAGACCCAGAGATGGCCAATTTATTAGTTGCTGTCAAAAAGGCAAGTTCAAACTTCCAGAAAGGAAACAATTTCCTCTCTATTTACAAAACATTATGACTGAACCTACTTTTCCAAACTACAAAAAATTTAAAACAAACATAAGATCCTACAATAGTGCCATATCCTTTGCATCCATGGGGGCAACATTAGCTGCTAATGTACCAGGACATGGTCCTTACTGTTTTAAAGTCCAAGGACAAATTTATCATCGCACTTCCCATTTACATCCAGAGGAAGGAAATCAAAGAAAATTCGCTCAACTATATGTCCTAGATACAATGGAAGCTGTTGACCAACGTATGCAGATGGAAGAAAATAAAAAATGCTTACCCAGTGTTTTCATAGAGCTAAATAACATTATGGACAACAATCCCTACAGTAAAGCTTATAAAAAATTGGCAGAAGTAGAAAATGAACAACTACTTCATGCACAAACACATCAATTACCAATGCCGAAGGTTAATATGGTGCTTAAAAGAGACAGACATACTGATAAACGTCGTTATAACTTGCCAACATCAAATGAGGTTGCAATGGTGTTTCAGAATGATGAAGGAGAACCACCATTTCAAAGAGACATTCGAATATATCCTAGAAATGAGGAGCAACCGTTTATTAATATGAGTATCTTAAGTCCAAATTTAGATCCAATGACATATCCCATCTTTTTCCCACACGGAGAAGCAGGTTGGCAACCAAAATTAACTCTTCCCAGTTACCCAAATGCTAAAGCCAGAATCCGAAATAATCTTTCTATGCTTGAATTTAAAGTAGTTCAAATTGCCATTCGCAATGTATTTAATCCAATTTTATGTGGTGGGAAACTAACACAACAATGGATTATTGATTCATATTTGCAAGTTGAGGCAAATAATTTAAACTTTATCAAATATCAACAAGATAAACTCTGTGTAGAACAATATTCTGGATTAATGGACTATGTTGCTGACGTGGCTACAAGCAGAGACATGACAGCTGGCAAAGCCATCATTTTACCATCTTCCTTTCAAGGATCTCCTCGGAATATGAGAGAAAGATACAATGATGCTATGGCTATTGTCACTAAATTTGGCAAACCCGATTTATTTGTGACATTTACATGTAATCCACAATAGCCAGAAATTACACTAAATCTACTTCTTGGACAAACTGCTTCAGATCGACCAGATTTAGTAGCCAGAGTTTTTAAGATTAAATTAAATGAATTAATACGTGACTTCACTATAAATCAGTTATTTGGCAAATATCTTGCTTATGTATATACCATTGAATTTCAAAAAAGAGGCCTTCCACATGCACATCTTCTAATAATACTTCAAGAAAAAGATAAATTAGATACTTCGGACAAAGTGGATGCAGTCATTGTTGCTGAACTACCAGATCCAGAACTATATGGTAAACTATATGAGATTGTTACTCATCGCATGATTCATGGACCCTGTGGTGACCTTAATCCACAATCACCATGTATGGAAAATAATAAATGTTCCAAAGAATTTCCAAAAGATTATAGAGACAAAACCTATGCCAATTGTGATGGATATCCACTTTATAAAAGAAGAGAAGGAGATAGTGCCATTATTCATGGAAAAAAAGTGGACAATAGATATGTAGTACCCTACAATCCACATTTACTCATAAAGTACAACGCCCACATCAACGTAGAAGCCTGCACTTCCATCAAATCCATTAAATATGTCTACAAATATATTTACAAAGGTTACGATGCAGCTACTGTAGTCGTCAAAAGTGCAGACAACCCTGAAAGTAGTGAGTTAGTACATGATGAACTTGCATCTCATGTAGATGCTCGCTATGTCAGTGCGCCAGAAGCTATGTGGCGGCTTTTAAAATTTGAAATGCATGATAGATCACATGCAGTATATAGGTTAGCAGTACATTTGCCACAATGACATTTAGTCTATTTCCATGCTGGAAATGAAATGAATGCATTGGCCCAAAGTGAAGATCGTCACACTACACTAACTGCATGGTTTGCATTAAATTCCACTGATGCTGAAGCAACACAATACTTATATATTGAAATTCCATATCACTATGTTTTTGTGAATGGATTATGGAGACCAAGAGGCAATAAAATTATTCCAAGAATTTACACAGTCAGTCCAAGAGATGTTGAACGTTTTTGCTTACGGATATTACTTTTAAATGTTCCAGGAGCACAAAGTTTTGAACAATTAAGAACTGTTAATGACATTGTATATGAATCCTTCCATTTAGCTGCAAGACATAGAAACTTACTCGCTGATGATACAGAGTGGGAAAGATGTTTAGAAGAAGCAGCACAATGTCAAATGCCACGACAGATGAGAGAACAATTTGCTTTTATTTGTATCTTCTCAAATGCTCCAAATGCATTAGCTTTGTGGGAGACTTTTAAAAGTAATATGGCTGAAGACTTTATGCGACGATACAATGAACCCATTGCACACTTAAAAGCGTTAATGGAAATCCAAGAAGTCTTTTTAACTCATGGATTAAGTTGTGCAAGTTTTAATTTGCCTGATCCAGGTCTTATAGATGACATTAACTTTGAAGACTATGACATTCAACTACAAGCAGAAAGAACAGAAGAAAGACTTGCAACTTTAAATACACTACAATTGCAAGCATTTCATGCCATTAAAAATGCTATAGATGATGACATGGTGACAGAGCGTTATTTCTATCTTGATGGACCTGGCGGATCAGGAAAAACATATTTGTACAATTTATTAATGAGTTCAGTACGAGCACAAGGAAAAATAGCAATGGCGTTTGCCACTACTGGAATTGCTGCACTTTTATTAGAAGGTGGAAGAACTGTTCATAGTGGATTTAAACTGCCAGTGCCTATTTTAGAAAATTCTGTGTCAGATATTCGCATGACATCCTTACAAGCAAAGAAATTGAAGAAATGTAAATTAATTATAATAGATGAGGCCACAATGATGTCATGCTATGCCCTCCAATGTATTGACCGTTTGCTTCGTGAAGTCATGGATAATATTTTTCCATTTGGTGGAAAGGTAATGTTGTTGGGTGGCGATTTTAGACAAACATTACCTGTCGTTGTACATGGAAATCAAACTGACATTATCGAAACATGTATAAAGTCAAGTACAGTATGGAAACATTTTACCCATCTTCAACTGCAACAAAATATGAGATCAGAAGGCCAAACTGATTTCAATGATTGCCTTATTAAAATTGGAGAAGGAACAACAGAAAAAATACTACATTTACCTGACGACACTGTAGAGATCCCACCTCATATGATTTGTCAACAAGATATTATATCGGCTATATTTGAAGGGAGCATAAATAACGAAGAATATTCCGAGCTTGCCAACCAAGTTATACTGACGTGTAAAAATAAAGATGCATTAATACTCAATAATGAAATCTTAAAAAAAATTAATGCACCACAAAGAAATTATCACAGTGCTGATTCTGTACTTGCTGATGACAATGAAAGTCAGGCAAACTTTTCAACTGAATTCATAAACTCTTTAACTCCTTCTGGAATGCCACCACATATTTTGCAGCTAAAGAAAGGTGCAATTATCATGTTACTGCGAAATATGAACCCCAAAAAAGGCCTATGCAATGGCACAAGATTAATTGTTCAACAATTAAAGGACTATTTTACAGATGCTGAAATTTTAACTGGGACCCATAAAGGAGAGAGAGTTTTCATACCAAGAATAGATTTAGCACCAAGTGAAAGTAGTCTCTCTTTTATACTTCAAAGAAGACAATTTCCCATTACTATGGCATTTGCCATGACCATTAATAAATCACAAGGTCAAACTTTCAAATCTGTGGGTATTTTCTTGGAAGAACCAGTTTTTGCACATGGTCAATTGTACGTTGCGTTGTCACGGTGCAAAAATCCACAGGCTATTAAAGTTTACATTGAAAACAATGAAAGTCAAGGTGATTTATTAGAAGATGGACGTATTTTTACTAAAAACATTGTCTACTATGAAGTACTATAACTTTGAAGGATACAAATTAAAGATGCCAACATTTTTTAAAAGCATTCCAAAATACATAACAATTGGTTGTTTAATTCACTCATAATTAATGGAAGTACTGTTTATGAATGATTCGCCTCACAAAATACTTGCCTTGCATTGTTAGTAAAAATTATGTTAAAATGTTAAGTCACTATGTTAATGTTTCTAATGTTACAAGTTTAAAAATTATATTTTCAAGTTATTTCATTCAACAGATTACAAAGTGGATGTTAAGAGGTCAAGCACCTTTTAAGTCACAATGTAAATATTGTCTGTTATCTTAAGATTACTACCTACATTAATGTTTATCGCCAGTTTATGTGCTCAGTAATGAATTACTTTAATTACGTACGTTTTAAGAAGAGTTTTACTGTATGCCTTCCTCTACATTCAATGTATATTCAAGTTAACAATTATTGTGATAGAAATTGAATTTTAATACTGATTAAATTAAAGGTCAATTGTTTTTACATTCAAATGTTAATACTTTTAATAAAAAATGAGGTTACAAAATGTATTCACTATGTTCCTGTTTATAATGTTTAAAATTATACCAATGTTTTGTCAACTTCTAAACTTACATAAAAAATAAAGTTCAAGTTTAAAAATATATACTTTGAAGGTTATTGCTTACATATATTTTAAACTTCATGTTAAAATTTGCGACGTTTAAAGAAGGCTTTTTACTTTTTGCTTTCCTATTCATTCAATGTATATTAAAGTTAACAATTCTTCAGATACAAATTACATTTTAAAAAACCATTACATCAACATTTTACAAAAATACACGTTCATATTAAAATACTTACAAGTGTCAAAAATATATGTTAATAACTAAACAACTTGACAAACATATACATCACATTGCCGTCATTTTTTGACGGGCAAGTCGCTAGTACATTATAACCATTAGTGATGGCATTTTATGCAGGAAGGACTCAATAGATGTGTAGTCCACCAGTAGAAGGAAGCAGGAGGAGCCAGACACTGATCAGTAGATCTCTGCATTGAGCTGCTGCTGGCTTGAAGGCTAGTAAAGGGTTTAAAATCCGTACCCAATGTGTTTCTTTTCGGAGGTTCACTGTACCTATGTAAGCAGATCTGGGGGTGTGTAAAACAAGTTTTATCACTAATATAGTTGTCGTACTGCGAGTTGTCGTCCCTTTGCGGCCCTCGCAAAGCGAGGGACGTGGTTGTGTCCCTCAAGTGCGGCCCTTGCAAAGCGAGGGACGCAGTTGTGGGGGTGGAGGCCTGCGGAACTTAGCTGCAATGAGCGCCTTGGGCATTCATTGCAGGGGTGGAGATGAGCTCCACAGGCGCTCATCGCGAGGTCTGCGGGACTTAGGTTTAGGCTGCAATGAGTGTCAAAGGCCGCCGGAGCTCATCACGAGTCCTGTAGACCTCGCAAAAATTACGAATGTAATGGCCAAACCAAAAGACCACATATAAACAAAATATATATGCCTCAAATTAACTTACAAACTCACACAAAGCACAGGGGGCCAGGGAGCCTGTGAGTGAGGTTGCAAGTTAATTTGAGGCATATTTGGCGTTTTTCACGCTCGTAAATCGCCTAAGTGAGAAAAAAATGGAGGTAGAAAAAACTTAGGATGAAAACAAAAAGCAGTAAAAAAGAAGCCAGTAACACTTAACACAAGCCAGTCACACTTAACTCAAGCCAGTAACATTTAACTCAAGGCAGTAACACTCATTCCGAGGCCTCTAAACTGCACAGGGGGAGAGGCTCGCAAGGAGCGGCGAAAACTTTTACTGTGCATTTCAACAATTAATTACTTTTTTTTTAAAAATCATGTCCCAGACTGTATAAGCTTGAGATGTCTTCACCTTCTGAAAAATGCATTGTCTCTGGAGTGGGAGCCACCAAGGGGAAGTACCAAATTAAAACCCTTTTGTGACCACTCTGTAAAACACACCTTAGTAGCAGTGGCGTGGGAATAGGGGGGTGGGAGGGGTGCAGAGCCTTGGGGGCGGCACTCCTTCCCCCAGGCTGCCTATGCCTCCCTGCTCCATCTCTCTCCTCTGATCCATAGAGGAGAGGCAGAGCCAGCAGAAGGTGGAGCCAGAAAGGGGCAGAGACTCTCAGGAGAGGAGCTGCTGACCAGGAGGGTAAGTGAAGGAAAGGGAGAGAGGAAGAGAGTGTGAAAGACAGAGGAGAGAGAGGAAAAGATAGAGGAGGAGGGAGAGAGACATAGGGGGGGAGAGAGAAAGGGAGAGACAGAGGAGGGAGAGAGACAGAAAGAGAGAGAGAGGAGGGAGAGAGACAGAAGGGAAGAGAGAGAGGGAGAGAGGAGAGAGAGATAGTGTGTGAGAGAGGAAGAGAGAGTGTGAGGGAGAGGACGGAGAGAGAGGGGGAAGAGGAGGGAGAGTGTCAGTGAGAGAGAGAGTGCGTGTGTGTGTGTGAGAGACAGAAGGGGAGGAAGAGAGAGGAGAGGAAGAGAGAGGAATGAGAGAGGGAAGTAAGGGAGAAAGGGGAGGGAGAAAGGAAGAAGAGAAAGGAGAGAAAGAGAGAGAGAGGAGGGAGAGAGATGAGATATAGAAGATAGAGAATAGGGAGATATAGAAGAGATAGAGATTGAAGAGAGAGAGGGTACAGTGGAGAGGAAGGAGAGAGAGAGAAATGAGAGAGGAGGGAGAGAGACACTTCACCGTGGCTCACACACTTCACTCTCTCAACTAACTCAACTAACCAACAACACCCAATCTACCCCCCCCCTCCATTCCCACAGCCACTCTGAACTACTTTACCCCTGCAACAGAAGATGAAGTCTCCATCCTAATATCATCCTCTCACCTTACCACCTGTCCTTCAGATCCTATTCCATCTCAGCTCATCCCTCCCCTCTTTACTACACTAATCCCAGCTCTCACACACATCTTCAACCTTTCCCTAAACACTGGCACATTTCCATCATCTCTGAAACATGCCATAATTACACCCACTCAAAAACCCTCATCCAAGTCTAAAAGCCACTTTTCTATTTTGCTTCTTCTGGATCTCTCTGCCGCCTTTGACACAGTTGACCATTCGCTTCTACTCCACATTCTCTCCTCCCTCGGCATTCAAGACACTGCTCTCTTGTGGTTCTCATCATACCTCCAAGAACAATCATTTAGCGTCTCCTTCTCCGGCACATCTTCTTCTCCTCAACCCCTGTCTATTGGCGTACCCCAAGGATCAGTCCTAGGCCCCCTCCTCTTCTCCATCTACACATCCTCACTCGGCACCCTAATAAACTCTTTTGGGTTCCAGTACCATCTCTATGCAGATGACACCCAAATCTATCTCTCAGCACCAGATCTATCCTCCTCTCTTCTAGCAGACGTCTCCGACTGCCTCTCTAGTATATCCTCTTGGATGTCCGCCCACCATCTGAAACTCAACATGTCTAAGACTGAACTCTTAATCTTCCCACCCTCTACTACAGCTTCAATTCCTCACATCTCTCTGTCAACAATGCCATCATCACTCCCACCTCCCAAGCCCGTTGTCTCGGGGTTCTACTGGACCCTGCCCTCACTTTCATCCCACACATACAGTCTCTAATCAAATCCTGTCTTTTCCATCTCAAAAATATATATACAAAATACGCCATTACCTTACACAAGACACTACTAAGATTCTAATACACTCTCTCATCATTTCTCGTCTTGACTATTGCAACTCGCTCCTTGTTGGCCTGCCCATCACTCGCCTCTCCCCACTTCAATCCATAATGAATGCTTCCGCCAGACTCATCTTCAGTACACATCGTTCAGTGTCGGCAGCTCCTCTTTGTCAATCACTTCACTGGCTTCCCTTAGCCTCCAGAATAAAGTTTAAAATCTTGACCCTAACTTATAAAGCCCACAACAACAGCGCACCCCCATACATCTCTGCTCTCATCTCCAAATACTCCCCCACACGCCCTCTTCGTTCTGCTAACGACCTTCTTCTTTCTACCACTCTTGTCACCTCCTCTCACTCCCGCCTCCGGGACTTTTCTCGCGCTGCCCCTATTCTCTGGAACTTGTTGCCTCGCTTCACCAGACTATCCCCCTGCCTTAAATCCTTCAAAACATCAATAAAAACGCACCTCTTTAAAGAAGCCTAAAACCTTCATGCCTAACATGCTCAGCACTACTCTCTCCCTACTGTACCACATACAAACTTTAACCTTTAGATTGTAAGTCTGCAAGTTTCAATCCTGCAAGGTGCTTTAGGGAAAGCGCTATGGACACTGGATTCCAAGCTCAAAGACAGGGCCATCCACTCTTTGCAATGTGTGAATCATTAACTTATCATTGCCTGTAACTTAACGGAATATGTTGGCGCGTTACAAATAAACGATAATAATAATAATAATAAATAATAAAAGGGGGAAGGAGATAGGGAGAGAGGGGAGGGAGAGAGGGGAGGGAGAGAGGATGGAGAGAGAGGGGAGGGAGATAGAGAGGAGGGAGAGAGAGGAAGAGAGAGGAGAGGGAGAGAGAGGAAGTAAAGATAGAAGATTTTGCAAATGCTTTTGGTACAGTGCCACGTGGAAGCCTTTTGTGAAAACTGAGGGATATAGGAATTGCAGTAAATATCTGCTCATGGATCGAGTGGACAACCACCTAGCAGCAGCTGCAAACGCAAATAAAATATTAGCATGTATTAAGAAGGGTATAGAAGCAAGGGAAGAAAATATAATTCTGCCACTATACAAATCTCTAGTACGCGTTCATTTGGAATATGGAGTACAGTTGTTTCTGGTTGCCTTCCTCTGGATTCAATTAATTAACAACTAATCCACATATTGCAGATCAAATTAGATCTTAAAAGGTTGAACTTTATGGACTGAAAGTCTTTTTTCAACCCCAATTACTATGTAACTATGTAAGAGAGAGAGGAGAGGAAGAGAGACAGATAGGGAAAGAGGAGAGGAAGGAAAGACAGGGGAGGGGAAGAGAGAGAGGAAGTAGATAAAGGGAAGGGAGAGAGGTAGAAGAGAAAGGCGAGAAAGAGGAGGGAGGAGCGGTAGAGAGGAGGAGGAGAGAGAGAGAGAGAAAGAGAGAGAGAGGAGGGAAGGAGGGAGAGATAGAAGAGAGAGAAAGAGGAAGGAGAGAGAGAGAGAGGAGGGAGAGATAGAGAGGAGGGAGAGAGAGAGGAGAGGAAGAGAGAGGAAGTAAAGGGGAGGGGAATAGAGAGAGGAAGGGGAGAGAAGGGAGGGAGAGACAGAGAGAGATGAGGGAGAGAAAGGAAGGAGAGAGAGGGGAGGGAGAGAGAAAGGAAAGAGAGAAGGGAGTGAGAGGAGGGAAAGAGAGAGGTAGAAGAGAAAGGGAAGGGAGATAGAGAGAAGATAGAGGAGGGATAGCGATAGAAAGGAGTGATAGAGGAGGGAGGGAGAGATAGAAGAGAGAGGAGAGGAAGGAGAGAGAGATAAAGAGAAGAAGAGAGAGGAGATGAAGAGAGAGGAAGGAGAGGGAGAGGGAGGGAGAGAGAAAGAAAGTAGGGAGAGAGGAGGGAGAGAGAGGAGGGGGAGAGAGAGGAAGGAGAGTGAGTGGAGGGTAAAAGAGGAATGAGGAAGAGAGAGAGGAGGGAGAGAGGAATGAAAGAGAGTGGAGGAAGATACAGGAAGGAGAGAGAGGAGGGAGAGAAAGGCATGAGAGAGAGGAAAGAGGGAGAGGGGAGGGAGAAAGTGAAAGGAGAGAGAGGAGGGAGAGGGGAGGGATTAACAGAGAGAGGAGGGATCAAGAGAGAGAGGAGAAAGAGAGAGAGCAGGGAGAGAAAGTGACTGTGAGGGAGAGGGAAAGTGAGAGCATGGAGAGAAAGTGACTGTGAGGGAGCGAGAGAGAGAGAGAAAGAGATAGTATGAGGGAGAGAGGAGAGAGAGGAAGAGGAGGGAGTGTGTGGGAGAGGACGGAGAGAGAGAGAGAGTGGAGAGGAGGGAGAATGTGACCCAGTTTTAAGTATGATTTTCTATTTGTTTCTAGTTTGGTGTGAATACAATATATTACTGGGTAATATTAAGTGACTGGAAGAGGCCATGGTCTACTGTATGTTCTGTGGGTTTAAGGGAAGGGAGTTCCCCTATGTCCATGTAGGATAGACGCTTAGGCGTCAGTAGGGGATTGCCTTTGGAATGCAGTAAAGCTGTAAGCTAGTGTGAAACGGAGCTACACGTGGTTCCCTGATTGGCTGTGGGTAGGGTATAAAATGTTTAACTGGGTATTTCACTGTAAAGAAAATTTGTCTTATTCAATAAAGA
Organism: Discoglossus pictus; assembly: GCA_027410445.1. Lineage (NCBI taxonomy): Eukaryota > Metazoa > Chordata > Amphibia > Anura > Alytidae > Discoglossus > Discoglossus pictus. Next base: position 100,893,035 of record CM050168.1, read on the forward strand.
AGAGTCGTTGAGGATGCTTTCCCATCTGGATACATAAAAAGTAGAAGAAGATCTGCTTCTCCTTGAAACACTAAAGTTCTAATGTAAGTTTTACAAGCACAATTGAATGTATTCTGATCCAATTACTAATATGTTACTAAATAAGCCAAATCAATGGCACTTTAAGTGGAAACTACAAGTAAAACAGGAAAACTCTGCCACAAATGTACAGTTCTCTTGGTTTATTAAACATATGCTTCTTAAGGTAATGCTACTTTAACTAAAAAGAAGTTGGGACATTTAAAAAAAAGTGGATTTATATTCAAGGAATGTTTTTTATTGCAATGCGTTATTTTACACAAGAAGATGTTGGTAGTGGCCATTAAAAGAACTGATCAATAAATAAACATTGTCCAGCAACTGTCCAAAATTCAGTTCATATACAGATCAAAATTCAGATTGTATAAACAAGTTAAAATTCAATCTACCCTACCATCAGCAGGCTTTGAAGATTCAAGTGAAAACCGTTTTCATGAAAAATGGTATAGCCAATGTCACACTTGTAATGAATTTGCTAGAAATGTCAGTGAATGTGCCATATATACATCAAGTTAAAAACAATTCATAGTTCAAGATGAAAAATGTGAACATGATAAAAATGGAGTCTTCCATTGTGCAATATCCTTCTTAAAAAAAGATGTTGTTAAAAGTGTCTCCACATGAGTATGAAAAAAATGCCTGAATCTGGTCTTTGGAAGAATGTCACAGATGGATTTAATAAGTTGTGACATTAAATAGAACTCGGATTCAATGTCCATTGTCCTTCTTTGGAAATGTTGCCAAATGTCGTCTAAGGGGAGCTTAGTTTTCTTGCGTTACACAGGGCAGCATCTAAAGGGAATCAACAAAGAATAATAATATGGTGAGTAGGTTTACTTGTCTTTATTGCATTACAGAACAGCCATACTGGCAAGTTCCGACTAAATGTAAGTTTAATATTAATATATTAGTATTTAAGAACAGTCTTAGAGAAGATTAAATGTATATGTAACAGTTCTGAAATTTGTCTAATTTACCAGTTAGGTTGAATTTTTGTTACTGACACTTAGAAAGCTGAGCAAGTTGGGTGAACAATCCAAGAGCCAATCAACCAGCGGTTAAATTCTAAGCTGTGATACATTAATGTTTGTTTTCTTAGGAGGCTCTGGGTCTGGGAGCAATAAAAGACAAGGGCTACAATATGTACTCATAGCTGCATTGAGGTGAACTTCCCCTTTAGGAGTTTGGATACTGTACAACATTCTTCATCTGATATTTCTGTAAATCATATTGATGTACAGCTTTTGTATGTGTATCTTAAAATCCTTCTTAAGGCCGCCAATTTTTTTTAAAAAGAACATTTGTAAATTTCAGTGTGGCTGCAAGCCGTGCTCTTCTTCAGCAACTAAATATGAAGATTAAGGGCTTACTGAATTAATAAGAAGCAGTTGCAAGTTTCATAAAAGTCCCTTCACCTAAAAATAGCAATGTAAGAAGCAGCAGGAGGCCAGTTTTCAGTTAAAGGAGAGCTGAAGTCAGCAAAATATAGTTTAATCAATATTCCTTTTTAAAACATTTTGTTTTATTAATACATTATTAAAATAAAGGGATAACACAACTTACTCATAAATTAAGGCTTTTTCTATAATAGGGACTGCCATTTTGCTGTTAACAGTCCTCCCTTAAGAGCAATACACCACCTTGCTAATAATGCTGTTGCATATCTATCTGCAACCTATTTTCCTGCTGCCATGTGTCTGCATAATGTCACTAGTGATCACATTGTCATTAATGAGAGAGCATCGGTAAGTGAAATACCCAGGAGTAAGTACATGGGCCCATATTGAAGGTACAAATGCAAATGTTGCATTCAATTGATGACGTGTTGCTATCAAGATGTTTTGTTAATAGGAAAATTGCTGCACCCATAGTGGAAAATTACACAAAGAAAAAAAAGAGGTGTTCCAACAAAGAAAAAACTAACATTAATAGGTTAGTCCTATGGACACAACAATCCACTCTGAGAGCAACCTCTTTTAGCTCACTTGTGCCCTCCACAGGGACAAATATCCTGTAGTATATCAGGTCTCACTTACTTGCATAGTGGAAAATTGGAAGCCTAAATCACAAATTAGTAGTGTTATCCATTTATTTTAATAATGTATTAATTCAAGAAAATAGGTTATACAGTGAAATATTGAATATTGAATAACTTGACCTTTATTTTTGCTTAAGTTGCATTTGGGGGTGTTGTCAACACATTAAATTGGCCAAGTCAATTCGATATTGTAGACAAATTGTATTTGGCAAAATTAGTATAGCTCTCTGCCTATGCCAAAACATGTTTATATTGACAACTACCACTTCTGCTTGTGGTTATTTAATGTACTTTCCACCCTTTAAGTAAAGTTGTACTTTTCCATTTTCATAGGGCAGTGGTGGCGAACCTATGGCACACGTGCCACAGGTGGCACGCCGTGACCCTTCTGTGGGCACGCGGCCATAGGTCGACGGCAGCATGCTGGGTCAACTCATCGTGCGCGAGCACGGCGCCTGAGCGCTCTCCCGTCACTTAAAAAAGGAAGGGCTGTGCTAGCGTGCGCGCGCGGCGCAGGCGAACAGACTCTCCTCGAGATCCGCAGGGGGAGAGGCAAGGGGAAGGTAAGAGTTATGGGGCAGGGGAGAGACAAGGGAGAGGGGGAGAGAGAAAAGGGTTGAGACAAGGGGGAGGGAGAAGGGGAGAGACAAGAGTGGAGGGAGAGACAATGGTGTAGGGAGCCAATGGGGAGTTGGACAGATAAGGGAGAAGGGGAGAGACAATGGAGAAGGGGGAGACAAGGGGAAGTGGAGAGACAAGAGGGGAAAGAGAAGGGTGGGGGATACAAGTTAGAAGGGGAGAGAGAAGGGGGAAGACAGTGGAGAATGGGAAAGAGAAGTGTGGGAGAGAGATAGAAGGGTGTGGGAGACAAGGGAGAATGGGAGAGACAAGGTTGGGTGAAACAAGGGGGTAGAGAGAGCAGGGTGGGAGAGACCAGGGGTAGAGACAAGGGTAATGGGAGACACAAGGGGAAGGGGAGAGACAAGGGGGGAGACAATGGGGAGGAGGGTGGGGGGGGAGAGGGAAAAATGGGGGAAGAGACAAGGGGGAAGGGGAGATACAAGGGTGGGGGAGAGACAAGGGGGAAGGGGAGATACAAGGGTGGGGGAGAGACAAGGGGGAAGGGGAGACATAAGGGGAAGGGGAGAGACAAGGGAGAATGGGAGAGAGAGAAGGGTGTAAGAGACAAGGGGGAGTGAGAAAGTGAGAGACAAGAGTTGAGGGAGAGACAAGAGGGAGTGGTAGTCAAGAGAGAAGGGGAGAGACAAGGGAGAAGGGGGCGACAAGGGGAAGCGGGCATATGCATTAAGGGAGCAATGTATAAAATTGCTATTTTTGGATTAAAAGAGTGAGGTGCATTGTATTCTCATTTGCATGGCCCTGCCTTTTAGACATGTGAATGGGCTTATTAATGTAATATTAATTTCCTCTCTCTAAAAATGTATATATATATATATATATACATACAGTGGGGGGGGGGGGGAAAGTATTTGATCCCCTTCTGATTTTTTTTGTCCATGACAAAGAAATGATCAGTCTATAATTTTATCAAAAATGACGGGAATACAATTGTAAGGCTGGCAATGCTGTTTGCCACATAATGTGAGGCTTTTGCTCCTCTGAGCACCATTTGCGTGGCGCGCACTAACTGCCATTTGTTTTATTTTCAACGTTCTGCGTTCCTGTCGTTGTTCGTCTAAGACTCAGTATTCAGGTTTAATTGCCGTGTTGGCACTTAGAGGAAAAAAAAGTTGGCATGTATTGCGGTTTGGGCACTCGGGCTCAAAAAGGTTCGCCATCACTGTCATAGGGTATATTTATCAAATAGGATAAAAATGGGGACAGATGAAGATGAGTGATTAGAAAAAAAAGAGGTTGAAAAAGTGGTGTCAAAGGATAAAAGTGGTTTAGAAAAATCTAAAATCTTTGTGAAATATGTAAGAAACATTAGCAAATATGTAAGCCAAGAGAATAAAGGCATTTTTAGAGAAAACAAGTTAGTGAACTTAATTAGTATATAAAGGCTGACATAACAGCAATCCTTCCTGGAGGGCAAGAGGAGGCAGACACAGCAGGATTTACAGTTTTAAATGTGAAAGCCTGACTCTAACAATGTATGGGGGGGAATACTAAAAGCAGAACTCACGCAACAATGAGACAACAAAGTCCAACTTCCACTTCCCCAATAATAATAATACCAAAATATAGTACATTAGGATTCAAACCACTTAGTATTGAAGACACATTTTCATTTATGCATTTAAAATACTAAATATTATACAAAGGTGTTTGCATAAAGAGAATGCTACAAAGGTTAACATGTATATTTTTAAACACTGTATATTTTTCTTTTACAAATGGAGAACCTCCTCCTGGAAACAATGAGCCTCATTCAATTAGAAGTCCGCATCTCGCAGTATACAGGCCGTATGTCTGCGGGTGTGCTGCAGGCTCGCGGTCTGCTACAATTCCGGTGCTATTCAATTGAACAAGCCCGCAAGTTACAGGCCGAAAGCAGAAACCGCAAACCATGCAAGTAGCATTTCAGGGCGGGAACATGATCAATGAAGCAAGGCCTTAACTACCCATTTAGAAACAGCCAATTAAAAATTAGTCCGTCATCATTAGGTCAGTAAAACATGGAGGTTACATGTCAATCAGTTAGCGTTTGGGGGGCCGATATGCGATCAGACTCGCAAAACATAAAAAAAATAAAAATAAATGCAGATACTGTTCTAGTCCATGCGGGTGGCCTGATATATATTAACTCATTGATATATAAAATCACTTTCACTCACGACCTTTTCACTACCAACTCCCTCAATCTACTGGCTCTTACTGAAATCTGGCTCTCCTCTTCTGATACTGCCTCCCCTGCAACACTCTCGCATGGTGGTTTTCACCTCAGTCAGACCTGGGAACAAACAAAGTGGTGGTGTGGGTGTATTACTTTCTTCTCGCTGTACATTCCACCTCATACCCCCTGTCCCATCCCTCCAATTTTCGTCTTTTGAAGCTCATACTATCCGCCTTCTCTCTCCTGTCTCTCTACGTGTTGCTGTAATCTATCGCCCCCCAGGTACTCCCTCTCAATTTCTCGATCACTTTTCCGCCTGGCTCCCACACTTTCTTTCCTCCAACATTCCCACACTGATACTTGGTGACTTCAACATTGCCATTGACACCCCCACCTCCTCAGCAGCAGCCAAACTACTTGCACTCACCTCTTCCCTCGGCCTCTCAAAACTTACAGATTCTTCAACTCACCACGCTGGACACTCTCTTGACCTTATTTTTACCAATATTACCCATACCTCCAACCTAGTCATCCACCCTCTCCCTCTATCTGACCATCACCTCCTTACCTTCAACCTCACCACATCTTCCTCCCATCACTCTTCTTCAACCCCAGCCACAATAACCCACAGAAACCTGCTAGAACTCGACCCTCTAAAACATGCCATAATAACACCCACTCTCAAGAAACCCTCATCCGAGTCTGACATTGCATTTAACTATCGCCCTATCTCTTTATTCCCCTGGCTTCCAAACTGCTGGAGCGGCTCGTCTATAACTGCCTTACCAGTTTCATCTCCTCTAACTCTCTTCTGGACACTTTCCAATCCGGCTTTCAGCCCCAACACTCCACTGAGACAGCCCTCACAAAAGTCACCAAATGACCTGCTCACCGCCAAGTCTAAAGGCCACTTTTCTATTTTGCTTCTTCTGGATCTCTCTGCCGCCTTTGACACAGTTGACCATTCGCTTCTACTCCACATTCTCTCCTCCCTCGGCATTGGAGACACTGCTCTCTTGTGGTTCTCATCATACCTTCAAGAACGATCATTTAGAATCTCCTTGTCCGGCACATCTTCTTCTCCTCACCCCCTGTCTATTGGCGTACCCCAAGGATCAGTCCTAGGCCCCCTCCTCTTCTCCATCTACACATCCTCACTCGGCACCCTAATAAACTCTTTTGGGTTCCAGTACCATCTCTATGCAGATGACACCCAAATCTATCTCTCAGCACCAGATCTATCCCCCTCTCTTCTAACACACGTCTCCAACTGCCTCTCTAGTATATCCTCTTGGATGTCCGCCCACCATCTGAAACTCAACATGTCTAAGACTGAACTCTTAATCTTCCCACCCTCTACTACAGCTTCAATTCCTCACATCTCTCTCTCTGTCAACAATGCCATCATCACTCCCACCTCCCAAGCCCGTTGTCTCGGGGTTCTACTGGACCCTGCCCTCTCTTTCATCCCACACATACAGTCTCTAACCAAATCCTGTCTTTTCCATCTAAAAAACATATCCAAAATACGCCATTACCTTACACAAGACACTACTAAGATTCTAATACACTCTCTTATCATTTCTCGTCTTGCCTATTGCAACTCGCTCCTTGTTGGCGTGCCCATCACTTGCCTCTCCCCACTTCAATCCATAATAAATGCCTCCGCCAGACTCATCTTCATTACACATCGTTCAGTGTCGGCAGCTCCTCTTTGTCAATCACTTCACTGGCTTCCCTTAGCCTCCAGAATAAAGTTTAAAATCTTGACCCTAACTTATAAAAACCTCAACAACAGCGCACCCCCATACATCTCTGCTCTCATCTCCAAATACTCCCCCACACGCACTCTTCGTTCTGCTAATGACCTTCTTCTTTCTACCACTCTTGTCACCTCCTCTCACTACCGCCTCCAGGACTTTTCTCGCGCTGCCCTTATTCTCTGGAACTCCTTGCCTCGCTTCACCAGACTATCCTCCTGCCTTAAATCCTTCAAAACATCAATAAAAATGCACCTCTTTAAAGAAGCCTATAACCTTCCTCCCTAACATGATCAGCACTACTCTCTCCCTACTGTACCACATACAAACTTTAACCTTTAGATTGTAAGTCTGTGAGTTTCAATCCTGCAAGGTGCTTTAGGGAAAGCGCTATGGACACCGGATTCCAAGCTCAAAGACAGGGCCATCCACTCTTTGCAAAGTGTGAATCTTGAACTTGTCATTGCCTGTAACTTAACTTATATATAACGCTACGGAATATGTTGTCACGTTACAAATAAACAATAATAATAATATTAATAATTGATTCCAGTTAATCTAACCCCGAAATTAAACATACAATAAAATTATTTTTTATTACCAATTTATGAGCTAGAGACTGTTGTGCAATTAATTCTAATATCTTTCATTGCTTTTTCCATCATTTACAGTGCAGTATTGATTTTTTATTTATTTTTACAGTGCTAGGTATATGTATTTAACCCCTTTGCGGGTCTTCTCTACTACTCATAGGATTTTCTTCTACATTTGCCGTTTATGGGTGTTAAAACATTTGCGCGCATGAGGAATTGTAGCAATTGAATAGTTATTTGCGATTGTGAAAGATGAAAGGCTTAGTTATGGCTGTAACAACCGCAAGGATTTCAAGCCCGTTTGAGGCTCCCAAAAAAACGCCAATTGAATACCAAATTAACGTGCGGCCTCCATTACGGGCTACTGCAACTTACAATTGCTCAATTGAATGAGGCTCGATGTATTTGGCTGCGTTGGATACGGTTAGTGAACATAGTAACTAAATTCTCCATAGAGTGAAATATCCCAGTTGCTGCAGTGCCCCGACACTAATTAGAGTTATTTGCAGAAAGTATTTTTTTCTTAACTTTTGTAGCACCAATTTTTGATGGCAAAGAAAAATTTAAAAGTTTGACATCAGATTTTCAATTTAAAGATCCCTTCAACTCTGCTTTTCATGAATACCACATTTTAACCCACTTGATTAATATACTCCAGTGTATTTTGTAATCGTTTGGTATCATTAAAGGTGTATGGAAGTTTCCCTGGTTTTTAAATATTAAAATAAACTACCTAAGTTTTTGTTTGCATACCTAAACTTCATTTTATTATTATAAGCTCATTTTTAACTTACTCAAACCTTACAAGCTGTCCCTGCAAAGGACTGCCCCCACAGCTCATGCATACAGTGTTTCTATTGGTATTAGATGTACTAGCCAATCATAGACTGTCTCTTAGCAGCATTTCAGAAAATTATGTTGAGAAACAATTTGTAAGTTTACATTTCTGGAGAGCTAGGGTCATATTAAATTCCAAGCCCGTAGCGGCACCAGTACACCTGCAAAGCCTGCGACCTTAAAATTCGGCGGAGTTACAGAGCTATTAAATTAGCCACACCCGCAACAGACATGGGCAACATCGAAACCCATTAACCATTCTTGCGCACGTTGCATGTGCGGCCGTGAACATGATCAATTAGTCAATTTAATAGCTGTAAGTCTAGCAGTCTCCAATACGGGCTACGGGTTTTCACGTTGGGGCAATTTAATAGGACTGCTTGTGGGGTCAATTTCAATCATACTGTACTATCTAACAAAGCCTCCTGATTGCTCCATGTTGCCTCCTAACTATCTCTCTCTATTAAGAGTTAAAAAACATTCTGATGATACAGCTCTCAGGATGTGATGTAACATAAGCAAAATGGATTCCTCTATTTATAAACAGAGACTTCAAAAATTCTGTTTTTCGCTAAAAGGTTTTATGTCCATGACTTACACACCAGCTAACGTTGTTAATTTGTTACATACTTCACAATCAAATATTTTGGTCTTGAACTAGAGTGCTTAAACATAGCTTTCTATGTAGAACTTGTTTGCCACAACCTGACAAGTGTTAGAGAACCCAACTATAAAACAAACTCATCAATGCAATTTCCTTCTGTGTAATTCAAGCACAAGTACGGTATATACTCGAGTATAAGCCGACCCGAGTATAAGCCGAGGCACCTATTTCACCACAAAATAATGGGAAAAATGAGTGACTCGAGTATAAGCCGAGGGTGGGAAATGTGCTGCCCCCTGTGTCCCTCTTGTGCCCTCTGTGGCCCCCCTTGTGTGCCATTTTCTTGTGTCCCCCCTCTCTCTCCCCTGTGTCTCTTCTCCCCTCTCCCTCCCCTGTGTCTCTTCCTCCCCTCTCCCTCCACTGTGTCTCTTCCCCCCCTCTCTCTCCCCTGTGTGTCTCTTCCCCCCTCTCCCTTCCCTGTCTCTTACCCCCCTCCCTTATCACCCTCCTCATCCTCCTTCCTCATTCTCAACCTCCCTGCTCAACCCCCCTCCTCATCCTCAACCCCCTTCCTCATCTTTAACCCCCCTCCTCATCCTCAACCCATCCTCACCCTAAACCACCCTCGTCAGCCTAAACCACCCTCCTCAGCCCCCTCCTCATCCTCAACCCCCCTCCTCATCCTCAACCCCCTCCTCAACCTCAACCCCAAACCCCCTCCTCAACCTCAATCCCCCCAACCTCCCTCCTCAACCCCCCTCCTCAACCTCAACCCCCTCCTTATCCTTAACCCCCCATCCTCATCCTAAACCACCCTCCCTGGTTAATTTATATATCACTAGAAGAACCTGGTAACATCCCAGACTAACACAGAAGGTACGCAGAGACATTCGAATCTCCTTCACAGGAGATAGCAACTGATCTGAATATTGAAAACATTAAAACAGAAGATCAACCCTGTCTTGTGAATATGGAAAATTCTGTAAGAGACCAAGTTGATTATCCTTTTCAACAGAAGGTACTAAAGAAAACGTTGGATTTGATGGAAGTAGCCGTACATGGAAGAAAAAATCCTCACAGCCCCTATTTAGGGGCTAGAACTAGAGTACTTCTTTGAGCTATTTAAATATAGCTTTCTATGTAGAAATTCCAGATCTAAAATAAACTCAACACATTATTATTACTCTTAATGTCGGCAGTGCGTAGCCAATGAAATATGGCACGTTTCGTGAGCTGCCTTGGTGGGTATATAAGGTGACACGTAGGCATTCTGCAAACATATCAACCATCACTGTCATGGGTAAAATGAGCAATTTATTAGATTTTGAAAAGGGGATGATCACTGTTTTTCGGGCCAAAAGTGTCAGTATTTTTGAAACAGCAAAGTTTGTGAACTGTTCATGTGCTGCTGTGCTTAAAGTGTGCAGTGACTGGACAAATGGCACCATTGCGAATAAAAGGTGTGGAAACTGTGGACCACCACGTGCCATTGATGTCAGGTGAACGTCGGATGCGAAGGTGTATGAGGGCCAACTGACATGCTACAGCTAAGCAACTCACCCTCCAGACAAACCAGGGGGCTACTAGACATGTGTCTAAAATGACAGTACAACGAACCCTGTTGCTTATGGGGCTCTGCAGCTGGTCACTGCACCCATGCTGATGAGGGTTCATCTTCAGAAACACAATTTGCACAATGGTACTGAAATTGGACCTCTTCTGATTGGCAAAGTGTTGCCTTCTCTAAGGAGTCACATTTTCTGCTCCATAGGAGTGTCAGTGTCAAAACCTCAGAGAACAAACACTTTGCAACCATTGTTAGAAGAGCACAAGCTGGTGGCTGCAGCAGGGAATGTTTTCTTGGCATTGTCTGGGTTCACTCATATCTCTGGAAGGTATTCTCAACCGATTGGGTTATCTATCCATCCTTGCAGATCAAATACGCCCATACTTGTTGACTGTCATCCCTGGGGAGGATGGGATCTTCCAGCAGGACAATGCAACATGTCATACGGCCAAAATTGTCCGGGAGTGGTTGGAAGAGCATGACAAAGACTTCCAAGTACTTCCCTGGATTCCAAATTCCCTGTACTTGAACCCCACTGAGCACCTATGGGACCACCTCGATCACCATGATTCTGTATGGATCCTCCACAGATGCACAGTAGTCTGCATGGCTCCAGATACCCTTGCCAACCTTTCAGCATCTTATTGACTCACTACCATGTCGTCTAGCTGCTGTCTGTGCTGCACACATCCATTTCGGGATATTAACTGGTGATCATAATAATGTGACCGTGTATAATACAACTCAAGTTAAGAGTTTTGATAACTATTCATCCCCCAATACAATTTTTTGACAGAATGTGTGGGTTAAAAAGGGGATCTCCTGTATCAGATTGTCAAGACTGGCAATTAGAAAATGGAAGAGCTGCTGGTGAACCAGGGTCATTGAAAGAAAGTGGTAGAACTAGCCCCACTCGAGAGGGCAGCTTCGGGGCACCAGTACATCCTTGCTGTAGGTGATTATGCTACCTGATATCCCCAAGTTTTTCCTTTGAGGACTGCAAGCTCAAATAATGTGGTTAAAAAAACGTTTTTTTGGACCAAGGGATATTGGCAGGTTCCACTGACGAAAACAGCAAAAGGAAAACTGCATTCTGCACCCCTGACAGGCTTTTCCATAATAATGCGTTACCATTTGGACTACAAGGAGCACCAGCAACCTTTCAGAGGCTTATGGGCAACCTCCTACATACCCACATGGAATATGTGTTAGCAAATTTGGACGACATTATAATATTCACCTCTGATTAAGATTCTTACTTGATCAATGTAGAAAGAGTCTTAGAAACATCACGTGACACAGATCTAGCTATTAATCTTGCTAAATGTATCTTATATTTGTTGTCAGATGTGGCTTAGTCAAGCCCCAGTTGAATAAGATTGAAGCCATTCAAGCTTGGCTAAGACCACTGGAAGAAATAAGTTTGAGCAATCCTGGGGATTGTTAGCTATTCAAAAACAAAAACAGAGGTTCTCAATCTGAGAACAAACAACACTTATGTATACATGTTCTATAAGCATAGTAACCTACGCAGAGAGCAATACTCTTTTAGCTCACTTGTGACCTACACAGGGAGAAATATCCTGGAGTACATCAGTCTCACTCAATAGAATTGTTGGTTACTGGAGCCCATAATGTAGTCCGTAAACTAATTTGATATTCAATTGGCATATTTTAGCTACCCGCAAACGATTTGCGGGTTACAGGCTGAAGATACCTGCGGTTGTCAAAATCGTAACTCCAACCCATCTAAGCCTTTGATCTTTCAAGTCTGTAAATGTCACTATCGCAAGTCACTATTCAATTACTACAATTCCTCAAGCCTGCAATTATTTTTACTCCTGTAAACTGTAAATTGGACTCGCAGGGGGGTTAAACACCTGTTCGTAGCACTGTCAATGCAAATAAAAAATCAATACTGCACTTTAAAAGACGGGGAAAGTGAAGGAAGACATTAGAATTAATTGCACAACAGTCTCAAGCTCGCAAATCTGCAATAAAAAATATATGTTTTTTACTTTTAATTTCCGTGTTATATCAATTTCGGTAATCAAGGAGTTAATACATATCAGGCCACCCACATGTACTAGAATAGTATCGTCATTCATTTTTATTATTTTGTGCATTGCCAGATTGCGAGTCCGATCGCGTATCAGACATTTTAAACGCTAACTGATTGGCGTTTAACCTCCATTTTTTACTGACATCATGATGACGGTCTCATTTACTATTGGCTGTTTCTAAATCAGTAGTTATGGCCTTGCTTAAATAATCATGATCATGCTCTGAAATGCTACTTACAGGTTTACGGTTTAGGCTTTCAGCCAGGTAGCTGCAGGTTTGTTCAATTGAATCGCTCTGTAACTGTAGCAAATTTCAAGCCTGCAGACTTACAGCATGAAGTAAACTGCGGACTAGCAGTTGTATGGATGCCACAATCTTGGAGGTGAATAGTATTTCAATGTAAGCTAGCCCTTGAAAGTAACTCTCTCTCTCTCTCTCTCTCTCTATATATATATATATATATATATATATATATATATATAAAAATAATTAAATATTCTATTCCTGACACATAAAAATACTTTGTTGTTCAGTATGGTGATATAATCAACAAAAACAGATATACTACTTTTCATTTTGTATAGAGTTTATTGAAAAACCTCCCACAGTAAGTAAACCATTTTGCTGCCCCATTCATGTCTACTTTTTCACAGCACAGCAGGCATCCATAGCAACTAAGGATTCTGGGTAATAAGATGTAAATACTGCAAGAATCATTTGCATGTAATTACCCAGAATCCTATGTGTACTTAAAGCCTTGACTCGTTATGTGGTATATAAGTCAACTTTGCAAATATAGGTGTGTCCAAATGGGATTTAATTCCTCTAAAGAGACTAGATCCAGGCAGTTGTCTATCCTACAAGAACAGCTGAATCTATATTTCTAAATGTCTTTCTTCATTCTGTTATACTTTGATTGGAATTGAGTTCGCCCAATGCAAATGAGAAAAAGCTAATCCACTGCATCCTTTACCAAAGGCAACTTAAACTGGCTGACCAGGATCTTAGATGGACTATTAACTTCTAAATTAAACTTCCTACCCTGTTACAGTGAAGTGAGGTCCACACTCACGATACATGTGACCTTCAACCTTAATGGATGAACAAAGTGTTTGGGCCCAGTTCTAATCAATATCATATCTACTTCCTAATAATAAAACAAAGAGCTAAAGGAATGTTATGATAACTACTGTCCACCAATCCCTCACCCCAAGATCACACTTTTGGATGCCTCCACGTTCCCCATCTGAGTACTTCAGACATTAATTCTCCCCTTACTGCCCAACACTAGTATACATAGTACACGTGTATCATTATCCATGCATTTGAGTCCCATTCTACCATTTTGCTACCCATGAACCTCAAAAACTGCAACCATTTGTAACATTCCCACTCCCCTTTGGTCTATCACTGCATGCCCCATATATAGTTGTGCTCAAACGTTTGCATACCCTGACAGAAAATGTGAAATTTTGGCATTTATTTAGAAAACATGCAAAACATTTTATTTTATTGAAGTATAGTCATCATATGAAGCCATTTATTATCACATAGTTGTTTGGCTCTTTTTCAAATCATAATGATAACAGAAATCACCCAAATGGCCCTGATCAAAAGTTTACATACCCTTAGTTCTTATTACTGTGTATTGCCCCCTTTAGCATCCATGACAGCGTGCAGTCTTTTGTAATAGTTGTCTATGAGGCCCCTAATTCTTGCAGGTAGTATAGCTGCCCATTCGTCTTGGCAAAATGCCTCCAGGTCATGCAACGTCTTTGGTCGTCTTGCATGAAACGCACGTTTGAGATCTACCCAAAGTGGCTCGATGATATTATGGTCAGGAGACTGTGATGGCCACTCCACAATCTTCACCTTTTTCTGCTATAACCACTGGAGAGCTAACAAACTCATTGACTATTTATACACAGACACTAATTGCAGTATAAAAAGCCACAGGTGTGGGAAATTAAGCATTAATTGCCATTTTAACCTGTGTGTGTCACCTTGTGTCTCTGTAACAAGGCCAAACATTCAAGGGTATGTAAACTTTTGATGAGGGCCATTTGGGTGATTTCTGTTATTATTATGATAATACATGGCTTCATATGATCACTATCCTTCAATAAAATACTTTTTTGTTTTGCACGATCAGTCATATTTTATAGTAAATGCCAAATTTCCCGATTTCTGCTAGGGTATGCAAACTTTTGAGCACAACTGTATGTTTATATTTCAGAAACAGTTTAGATATAACTGTAATGGAGCATGTGCAAAATTAATAAACCCCCTCAAGTCTTCAATATGAAAGCGGCGTTGGCAGAAATCCAGGTGGCAGTTAAAGTCTTCTCTACAGCATGTGCTATTATTATATGTGTTACATTGCATCCATGTTTATTATCTGAATGGTTAAAATACATGCTCAAACATTGATAGATATAATGTTTGTATTATTTTTATAGAATGTCATATAGCTACATGAAGATTAAATAATATAAAAGCTAAACAAATCACATTCAGTATGTTGCAATGAAACAGAAATGATGCCTTGCTGATTAATACACTCTGTAATATTTAATATGTCATTGAGTACACTGCTTTCATGACTTTTAAGCAGTAAGGTTCAGTATAATTAATCTTTCATATTGGTATGATTAAAAGAATGGTTGTGAGAAAACTTACTCTGAAAACAGCAGGTTGCCCCTCACCCCAAGTTTAGAATAAAGCTGTCATCTTTTATAAACCATGGCAGACTGTGCAGAACAATCACACTAGAGCTGCGCAGCAATTATACGTCTGAGTTATACTCATTTTGTAAATTATAGGAGGGGCAAAAACCCAAAATATGAGATTAGAATCAGCTATTTTCAGTGTAATATTTTATAAAATATCAACGTTTTAAATCACAAAACACTATCTTTGCTATCTAAAAGTTCTGAAAGATGGACCACTCCACAACCTTCACATTTTTCTGCTGTAACCACTGGAGGGTTAGGTTAGGTACCCTTTAAATAGGAAAAGATAAGCATGTCCCTTATATTAGCTTTTTTATTTTGGGTTTGGCAATATCCTGTCTAATCTCAGTGACCAGCAGTGACAAGAATTACAATATTTGAAGATTAATCAAAGGTTTAAGCAATACAATGGGCAGACTAAATTAATCAACATTTAATTTTCTATTTAAGTTTCTCTGGCATCACCACTCAAGAACCAAGATTAACTCCGCTTACACAAGGCTTTACAGTCTACTCAGAAATAACTTGCCTTTTTAAAGGACCATTGTAATGCAAGAAAAGATGCAGTTGGTTGTGAATGATGTAACAAACTAACAACAATAGTAGTTGTGCAACTGTAGACTGTTTTTGAATATAGGAATACATATTTTTGTGTTTTTGCATCACTTTCGGATAGCAGGATCATGGATTTTTTTATCAGTAGAGGGAGTGGTACATGAGGGAATAGGGAGAGGTCAAGAAGCTTGCTTAGATAATTGAATCAAAACTGATATTGCCATCACACCCCTTACCCCTCACAGCAGTAGAAGTCTTTAGAAAATGCAAGCACAGCTCTCCAGAATTGTAAACGCCCCTCTCATGTACAATATTGAATATTGCTATTATAAATAATTACATAGGAATTATATTAATTAAAATAACTAGCTGTCCGTTCTAGAACATTAAAATCCCTCAATGATCATTACCTGTAAAAATAGTGTAAAATAGTGTAAAACTATTTTCCATACCTGATATTTTGCCCGCCCGGATGCGACATTCACCAATAACAATCTGCAAATTGTTCCCATGAATCCAGCCTTCTTTTTTCCTGTTTAAATTCTTCACCAGCCTTTATATTTAAGAGAAAGTTTTTTTTTAAATATACAATGCACATATCAGAAGTGATGCAATATGTTTTATCCTAACAGAACTCTGTAAGAGTCCCTATTGTTCATCTTTAATAATATGTGTAGACAATAGATGCCAGGCAAGTTCCAAATAATATCTAATTCCAATGGAGAATGTTTATGACATTATTTCATATTAGTAGAGAAATAAGCGTAGACACCAGAAAACAAATTTATATGAAATCAGAATTCAACACGAAGTACAATAAAAAAAAAAATGTAATAATTAAATAATTAAAAGCAAAATACAGGATAAAGGTTTGAAAATTAATATTTTATGGTATTTTATTTATTTTTAAATTATTTTTCTAATATATTTTTCTCACAAAGACCATACGATACAGATCTCTTTCTTTGGAATATATATTAATTGTAAATATAAGATACAGTGGCACCTTGGGTCCTGTCCTTAATATATTCAGGTAAGCAGGATGAGTTGCGAACAGATTTATTTCCAAACAAGCATTTCCCATAGGAATGTAAATAGAAATAATCCATTCCGGACCCCAGGATTTTTACATTTTAGTTTGAACTGACAAAACCTTAAAACTAAACAAATAAATAAATAAAAAAAACAATAATTACATCAGATAACATGGACAAATGTCACTTCACTTTAACTGTGCTGAGAGTACTTGATGGTGGCAATGTAGAGGAGGAACCGGAGGAGGAGAGTTTATTGCATGGAAAGGATTCCTCTTCGATAAAAACATCAGGCACTTGCACAGGGGATCTTTCTCTTTTCTGTCTCTTAACACTACTGAAGCCTGCTGGAGACTCTGATGTAGGGAGTTTCACTAGAAAGCTATCAAGACAAACTTGCTTCTGCCTTTGTTTCAAAATGTTTCTGAAGTGAGACATTGTTTTACAATTAAACAAGTCCACATTGTGACTTGGTGGGGCTTTGTCAGGGTGATACTTATTTTACAACATTTTGTAATTCAGCCCATTTAGCAGACACTCCTTTGATCAGTGCAGTAGGTACTTCCTTCTTTACTTCCTCTTTACCTGAAGAAATGTTCTCAGTCTTTTGTTGCGCTGTTTGAAGTTCCTGCAGCTCCTCAGTGCTGAGCTCTTGTCTGTGGTCCTTCACTAACTCTTCAATGTCTTCATTACTCACCTCTAGGCCCATGGGCTTGCCCAGAGACATAATGTCCTCTGATATTCTGCTAGGTCCATCTTCCAAGTTTACCTGAGTTACAGTTTCTGGCTACAATTTCCTCCAAGCGCAGATCATAGTCTTGTGAGAGACGGCACGCCAGGCGTTTATTAGAGTGACACAGTGGAGGTATTGAAATGGTCCTTCCAGAACGCACTCAGTGTCAACTCAGTATCCAAGTTCACCTTGAGAAACATCTGGCAGAGGGCCTTGGTATACAGCTTTTTATGTTTGAGATGGACTGCTGGTCCATGGGCTGGATCAGAGGTGTTGTGTTAGGGAGCAAGAACTTCACAGTTATCAAATTAAAGTCTTCCGGCAAGTAGAAATCCAAGCAGGGAGGGTGAGCAGGAGTATTGTCCATTATTAACAGACCCCTCAGATGCAGTTCTTTCGCCAAATGTTTTTTGATGTTGGGGCCAAACACTTTGTTCATCCATTGAATGAAGAACTGCCTGGTTACCCCCTAGGCCTTGTTGTTGGCCCTCCACATTACACTTAACTTGCTTTTTATCCCATTTTATCTTTTAAAAACTCTGGGGTTCTCACTGTGATAGACTAGTAGAGGCTTCATTTTTAAATCCCCACTAGCATTACAACACTTGAACACAGGTAGCCTGTCCTTCATTGGCTTGTGCCCTGACAATGTCTTCTCTTCTTGAGTGATGTAGGCATTTTCTTCCTAAATAAACCAGTCTCCTGTTGGGGAATAAAAGTCTAAGCCTCTACATAGTCTCTAAGCTCCTTCAGAAAAGGTATCACTAACCTTCTTCAAACTCATGATGTAAGCACAAACTACACTTTGGTTCTTGAAAGCCCAAGCAACACTTTGCTTCTTGTAAGCAGAGGCTACACTTTGACTCTTATAGACACAGGCAGCACTTTGGTCCTTATAGGGACAAGCTACACTTTGATTCTTGTAAGCACAAGCAACACTTTGATTCTTATAGGCACAGGCTACACCTTGATTCCTGTAAATAAAGGCTGCACTTTGATTCTTATAGACACAGGCTGCATTTTGATTCTTGTAGACACAGGCTGCACTTCTATTCTTATAGACACATTCGGCACTTTGATTCTTATAGACACAGGCTATACTGTACAGTGATTCTTGTAGACACAGGCCACACTTTGATTCTTATAGACACAGGCTATAATTTACATTGATTCTTGTAGACCCAGGCTGCACTTTGATTCTTTCAGGCACAGACTGCTCTTGGGCTGTTAGCAAAAACTAAATTATGCCACAGTACAGAACTTTATTTCATTTTCTGGAGAGACAGGATGTGGGGTGTCATGAGCCAGCAGCAAGTTCCGACCAAATTGTTTTCACTTCCACGCATTCAGTTTCGAGCAAGCGTTGAGTTTTCAGCATTTTTTTTTTCATGGAGACACTTTCAGTTCCAAACAAGACGAGACCCCCGGAGTAGACAAGAACCGATGTACCACTGTAATTTGGTTTCAGCTTTTTTTTAACAACATTCTTAACAGGGTTCATAAATAAGAACCACTAAGCCTGGACATACAGGTAAAATCTAGAGCTTTCAATTAACTATTTAGACAATTTTCATTTGTTTTGTATAATTGTTTTAATTACATGATTTGATTTTGTTCCTCTTCAGTATAACTATGATATAAAATGTACACCCCATTTACTTCTAAGGAGTCCCAATGTAATAGATTCATACTTTATTATTATCCTTTTGTTTGTAATACCCCAACATATTCCATAGCACTAAAGGGTTAAGTTCAAAGCAAAAACAACTTTAACTGCAAAAGAACCTGTCTTAGAAATGTAATGTATATACTGCTTACCCTAAAGCACCTTACAAGATTGAAAACTTGTACATATTTTACCATATAAAAAGATATATGGATATATATATATATATACATATATATATATATATATATATATATATATATATATATATATATTCCACAACAATCATTACTGCATGGTGAGCACAAGAGTGAGAAAAGCTCTCCACCGTACAGAGTACAGAAAACGAATAATACATTAATAAGCCCATTTGCATGTATAAAAGGCAGGGACATGCAAATGAGAATACAATGTACGGTACCTCACTCTTTTAATCCAAAAATAGCAATTTTATACATTGCTCCCTTTAAAGGATTTTATACATTGCTCCTTTAAAGGAGCAATGTATAAAATTGCTATTTTTGGATTAAAAGAGTGAGGTACATTGTATTCTCATTTGCATGTCCCCACCTTTTATACATGCAAATGGGCTTATTAATGTATTATTTGTTTTCTCTCTCTCTATATATATATATATAAAATACTGTATGTTATATATATTAAAAAGCTTTTTTTGAACAAAAAAAGTATTTTGAGTTTGGAAACACATATATATGGCTAGGATTATACTCATTATGAGTTTCTGCAATTTATTGCTTGGTAATATCTCAATGTTATAAGTGGCACCACTAGTATTAACAGAAAGGAGACATTCATTTGTTTACTTAACCCAGTAAGAAAAATCCATGTAGGTCCAAAGTAATGCATTTGATCTGCCTTAAACAGACTCTTGAATGGACAAAAAAACTTGTGTGCTGCTGTCTCACTTTAATGTAATATTTTACATTATAAATCACTCACATTTAATAGAAAACATTTTGCAATGTATAAATTAATTGTTGAATAATTGGAACTAGAAGTGTCTTCTAATGTTGAAACATTATTTACCATAACGACATCTTGAAACACAGAGAACCAAAGTAGCAAAATATGAATAAAATTACATCTAATTATATGAAATACAGGCATCTAGTACAACACATATAAATGATCAATTATTCTTAGCAGTCAAGACAGTTAAACAAAGAAAAACTACAACCTACCACTGTCCCTCAGCATCTTCCTGTAAAAGTTGAATTACATCTCCATTTTTCACCAAAACATCTTCAGAGCCTCGTTTCTTGCAATCTGCCAGAGCCTTGTATTTACCCGGAGACTATAGAAGAACACGGGAAGTATTTTAACAATTTGTATAAGTATAATATAACATGAATAAGTGAACCACATAAGCATAATCATGGTTTAACCTATCACGCAAAAATATTGTTAAAGGCACACTATAGCGATATAGTGAATGGCCATTTAAATGTATAAGTTACTTCCAGCAGTGGTTGTCATGCTGTACTCCATCTGGTCCATATGGTACACCCATCAGAGAATGTCACTGTGGGTTGAAGTGGATAATAAGTAATATAACTCCATAATTGTAAAGAAAACTGGGTTACGTAATTAATTTTAATGTGATTGTCTTAAAATTTACATAATTTCTTCTAAGAATCTCACACAGTATCAGTTTGTTATCTTCTTCAGTAGGGTGTGACTGCACTTCTTATGGTACAGTTAGCAAGGAGTTTAGTTCTATGGACATGATAATCCACTCTGAGAGTAGCCTATCTTAGGCCACTTCTGTCCTTCACAGGGAGAAATATCTTGTAGTATATCAGTCTGGTCTAACACATTAGAGTGATCCAGTCCTGAAAAAACAGGCAATTCTACCCTGAACAGGAGAAACAGCAAACACAAAAGAGGTTAAATGAAGAAGTTCATAAGCACAGCAAAGAGGGAGGTTAGGGAGTATTTTGAGACAAGGGCAAAGATGTAAATGAGTGCACTGTTGGTAAGGGCTTTATATGTTAGGGGTATTATTTTAAATTCTATTCTGGAAACTAGTACATTATGGACTGGAGTGAAGACAAACAGGTGATGGAGATGCTAACAAGAAGTAGTTGAGGTAAGATATGAGAGAATCAACTAGAATTTTAGTTGTGTCTTGTGTAAGATAGTGGTGTATTTTGGAGATGTTTAAAGTGAAAACAACATGATTTGATTGCTGATAAAATGCAAGCAATGAAAGAGAGGGCAAGGTTCAACAGAAACCCAAGGCTGGTCTGAGAGTTGGGGGTGATGATGTCATTATAAACAGTGATGGATATTTGAGAAGTGGGATCTTCAATAAACGGTGGGAAGATAAGGTGTATGCTTGCTAATGCCAGATGCTTGCCAGGAAAAATGGTTGAGTCAGAATCATTAGAAGTTATTGAGAAATGGGATTTAATAGCCATTACTGAAACATGTTGGGATGAATCTCATGACTGGAATGTTAAGCTGGATGGTTATAAACTATTTAGGAAAGATAGGGGAAATTGTAAAAGAGGAGAAGGGATTTGTCTTGTATGTTAAGCCGGAATTTAAACCTATAGTCAGAGAAGATATTTATACTGGACCTAGCAATAATGTTGAATGTTTGTGGGTAGAGTTAAGCAGTGAATAAGGAGAATTGGAGTATGCTATAAACCCCCAAATATAATTGAAAGTGAGGAAATGCAATTATTGTACTTTTCCGTCTATAAGACGACCCCATGTATAAGAGGACCCCTATTTTTGGAGCCCAAAATTCAGAAATAAATAAATACGCAAATGTGTATTTTATTCATTTTTATTGTGTTACACAAATATTTAAGGGCACATTCTGATATCTATTCCAGCTCAATATCCTTGTGATCACATCACTTATTACTTAGTTGCAATGTGCAATTGCATTTTTCTGGTTTAACACAGGATCACAAACATATTGAGCTGTAATGGAAATCTGTGAAAATCATGACAGAAATGTATAACACAATAAAAACCTATAAAATACACATATATATGTACACAAGCACCACACATATGCTACACAGAAGTTGTACAGCTCATTCACGATGTGTACATTTCCCACAGGAATCACACTGTAATGTTGCATCTGGCCACTAGATGGAGCTGTTTTAAGGCAGGAGAAAAGACACACGTATTGGAAATGCTTGTTGCATTACACTGCTCGTGAGCTTAGAAATGTGTATTTTATAAGTTTTTATTGTATTACACATATATTTAAGGGCACTTTCTGTTTTGATTTTCACTGATTTCCATTAAAGCTCAATATCTTTTTGATCCTGTGTTAAACTGGAAAAATGCAATTGCACATCGCAACTGTGTAATAAGTGATGCGATCACAAGGATATTGAGCTGGAATGGAAATCAGTGAAAATCAAGACAGAAAGTGCCCTTAAATATATGTGTAAAACTTATAAAATACACATTTCTATGCACACTTGCAGTGTAATGCAATCTAATTGGAAACAATGCATTTCCAAATGTGTGTCTTTTCTCCTGCCTTAAAACTAGTGGCCAGATGCAGCAATACAGTACCAGACCAGGATATGTAATTGCAACATTCTGTGTATAAGACGGTTCCCCTATTTTAGACTTAAGAAAAAATTGGTAAAAAATACTGTCGTATACACAGAAAAATATGGTATTGTTACAGATCGTAAATGCAGCTAAGCATGGTCAAGTTGTATTAATGGGAGCTCTTAACTATCCTAAAATAAACTGGATGAATGAGACCAGCAGTTAAGCTAAGGGGAGCAGGTACACTCAGAGATCATTATATCGCATAGGTTATATAAGAGCCTACTAGAAATGAAGCTATCTTGGATTTCTTATCACAAATAATATTGATATAGTATCAAATGTTGAAAAAAGGCAACCTCTGGGAAACAGTGATCACAACACTTGAGATTGAATTAAAAAACTAAACTGTAAGGGGCCAACAAAAACTTTTAATTTTAAAAGGGCAGATTTTAACGGTCTACAAAGTACAGACTGGGTCTAGTTATCCTGGATAACTAGAGAGGGAGTATTGATCCAGTGAGCAATCTGATCGCTGTGTCACAGATGCCAAGGGAGTGCATAATTTGGATGTATAGGGGATGGTTGGATGAGAGATCCACAGATAAAGAAATAGTTGGATAAAGAAATTAGGTCAGGTGAGAGGTTTTTTTAAGGGTAGGTGAAATTATGGCATATTTTAAATATGATGGGAACTGATAGGATGGGATGACAGTGTTTGTCAAGAGGAAAGCGATTTGTTATGATGTAATGGGATCAAGTGGGCAAGTTATAAAGTGAGAGGTTAATAGAAGACCAGAGACTTCATCGACAGTTACCATGCCAAAAAAGCCATTGCAATTGTGTGATTGGGTAAAGGCTGGATGATATAGATTATAATGCAGGCTAAATAACAAAACAAAAAGCAAGGAGAATCATGTTTAGTACAGCTACATTGCATAAATTAATCATGTACAAACCAGCTGGATGGCATCTTCTTCTTCTGTGTCAGAACCAGGGCACAAGCAGTGATTGTTTGACCAGCCTTCCAGTCCTTCGCAGATTTCCACCGACTGAGACATCCCTGTCCAACCTGTATAGAATGAAGAGTACATGTCATAGGAATTATAATCTCGTTCTCAGGATTTTAATTTAAATAACATGTTTAGGCAGGAGCCACACTGAATCCCCATAAGCCTAAAGTGACACAGTGAAGATTTGTAGTATAATCTAAAACTAAAGGTAATAAAATAACTTTATTAATGTACTTCTATGTTAGAAAAATAATGTCTGCCATATTGTGCTGTCAGCCATTCTGATCCTCCCACAAAGAGGGTGGAGTACTATCTTAATGAGAGATGACCTAGGCAACTAAACTGAGAATAATGACAGAGCTTAACACTGGCCAAAGAGTCAGTCACTTACTACCAGAAAATAAAATGTTGAACACTCCCCACTAGTCAAACATTAAAACATTTTTTACCTACATTGAATATAAAATTGGGGATTTTTAAAAAAGTTTGTAAAGTCCATTTATACAAATACTGCTGGGTTTGCTTATTTTAAGGAACATTTGGAGATCAAAACAAGTGTTACCAAAAGTTTTGAATGACATTTTAAAGTCAAGAACAACCATGACATTGTGACTCAACTCTTACATTCATTTTAAGTTATTGTATGTAACTTGTCCCTTAAAATGCATTTCTAGGACTCCCAGTTGGTTTTCTTCTAAGACATCTTGTTCATGGAAAAGAGATACTAGATTCCTAGGCCCTCATTCTATTATCGGCCGTAAATCGGCCGCAAAGCTGCGATTCCTTGCGGGGCTCCCGTTACCTTGCAATTCAATTATACGGCGCCGCAAGGATATCCCCTTACGGCCGGCCGTATATCTTGCAACCGGCAGTAAGCTCAGAAATCTTTCAATGCAAAAAGAAATTCAAGACGGCACTGTAAAGCTCTGTAAATGCTAGGGATCATAATGGGGGACATGAGGATTAATAGCAACCCCCTCTCAAGCTTGCACATCAGCCCAAATCCGAGATTACATTAACTGTTTATTTTCCGGCCGCAGCGTGGGCGGGTCTGAGGTGCTCAAAGCCCTCTGGACTTTTTCCATGGATATTTGATATAAATTAAAATAAAATGTATTTACGGATTTGAGTGTAGGGAATGTTGTGCTATGAATGCTAACACCTACAATCACTTTATAGTCTCCTCAGAGTGCAGGATGGCTTTATTATGGCTTTATAATGTGCTTAATTGTGTGCCTGCGGGACCTTTTTGCTGCAAGTAAGCTGCGGCTCGGTTTTAGCCTTGCAGAGAGGGTTACCGGAGCAATTGAATAGCAACCAGGATTTTCTTACGGCCGAAACTCTTGCGGCCGTTTAAGATCAAAGGCTTTCCTCCGGCGCGTGCGGCCGCAAGGGATAACAAGGCGCCGGCCACAAGCCTGCCGGAGCCCCCGGCCGTAAGGGAATAGAATAGGCGAATAGCTTGCGGCCGGTCCTTGCCGCCCCGCATCTCCTACGGTCGATAATAGAATAAGGCCCCTAGTATGCTTGCTGACTATTGCTGGATACTTAAGAGTGATGTCCCAGATGCTAAGAAAATTATCATTTGTTACTTTTTAAATAACATGAAAAGTGTTACAAATGTACAAGAATATACAAGTTTTTTTAGATTTAGTTTGTGTGTCACAATCCTTGTGTAATAGAGAAAAACTAAAAAACATATTTCAATTCAGAACTAAAAGTTTTATTAGGATCACAGTGTTTTTCATGTGTGACAAAAATTATTTTTAAAACCAGTGAATTTAATGCAATCATCTGACATTAAGATAAGTCTTTAACCATCTTTTTGTGAGTGAATCAAAACGACTTAGGACAGCTCAAATGGCAAACTTCAATCTTATTTTACTGTAGGAAAATGCATTTTTAATAACATTCAATTATTAAAAATCCTTATCTATATTTTAAAATGATGCCATATTTGTAAGCTCTACTGTGTCACTTTATAAGAACATGGAACTAGCATAATTGCCTAGCATGCTATCAAATATTGAATGTTTTAAATAAGACAAAAATGTTAACATTAAAGTTTAATCTCCCTGAAAAAAGTATCCAGCAGATTTATGTTGTGTGTGGGAACAGCGCTAGCTGAGTTAGGGAGCTTTATGAAGAAATAATTTATTTCCTCTTTCAAATCAGGAATTCCTGACAGGGCGGCAAAATTGCATTTCAAATAAATTTCTAACCTTTGCAGAACTGTCTTCTCTTCTAACCTCTCACTTCCATCTGTCACTCTCTTCCTGCCTTATTCAAATCCCAACTTTCTACTCCTGCCCAGGTTTTTGCCTCTTCCACCTCCTTTAGATTGTCTGCAAATTTTCAATCATGGAAGGTGCTTTGGGAAAAAGCATACCCAAGATTTTAAGATCAAAGACAGAGCCCTTCATTTTGCCATGTGTTGATATTGGGTTTTTCTTTTGTTCAATCCCAGTACAGCTCTATGTAATTTATAAGAATAATACAAATAATAATAATAACTCATGCTCAGAAAAGTTTAGGTTTTTCTGTAACTTTAGTATTTTGCTTTGATATATATTTGTGGATCCTTTTTTTAAATCAATAGTGTGACACCCACACATACCTCTGTGTGATTTGTGCTGAGGTGACAGATTTAAACCTTCCAACATGACAGGACTGGTGTTTTCAGAATCATTTTCTTCTGAGCTTACAGAAGCTCTCTGAAGTTTCCTATAATACACATTAAATAAAGGAAAACTAGCATTGTAATAATAGAATAATTCAGTAGTACCCACCCAATTTGGAACAGTTGCACAGAGGATAACCAGAAAAATAGGCACTAATGTGTTAATAAAATATACTTTATGAGCAGTTGGTTATGAGCAGTGGTTAATAGTCACTTAGAAAACTGCCAGAAAGCTGTTAAACCAACAGACTCAGACTGGGATTAAACAGACAGACCTGGCAAAAAGACAGGAGTGGAACAAATATTCATGGAAAAAGCCAACACAGGAGTTAAATAGAAATGGGGAATGACTACAAAGGGGTTAAATAGACAAATATGAAGAATGGCTTAGATAGAAAGTTATTCGAAAATGCCACACAAGAGCTGAAAGTTGTTTGCAAGTGTTTATACCAGGTATCACGGCTCACCCTTCACTCGTCTGGAGCTGGTCTGAGAATGAAGTTTGCCTCTGTCTCTCCACTGTAAGATATTACATGATATTTAGCTCTAATGTAGGCATGTGCTCTTACTACATATATCGGATCTGTTATATCTGAAGAGCAGGGATTGTATTTACCTTTTATAAGTTCACGTTGCTTGGTCAAAATCTTTCTGATTTCATTTAGCCATGCTATTTTTTGATCTGCTGTCTGGGCCTGAAACATATGAGTACCAAATTACTTATACAATATCACACAATGAACATGCTGTTTGTTACAGTTATTGTATACCAGGGGGCTGCAATGAAATGTTGCATTGTAAAGGTCAACATCAGGCTCTTTTGACATTCCCGAACACAGATTGTGTGGCTAGCAATCAAGAAAACTTGGAGCCTGAACAGTAAGTGGTCAACAGATAATTCACCTATTGGTTTTTATTGTCAGATTATAGCTGTGATTTCATGACAGTTCTAGTTTGTCAAGTATTTACCAAACTAACAATGTACCTGTATATATATGTATATATATATATATATATATATATATATATATATATATATATAAATTAAAGCTCTTTGTTTACTCTTTCAAATGAAAAAAGTTATGTTTAGATGTGAATTCTTCTTTATAATGAAGTCAATGTGTCAAATGTTATGCTACTAAAACAACATTTCAGATACCAATATTGTTAATTTGTGTTTATTTTCAAGCATTTAAATAGTCTCTCTATATTTAAAACATACTCTTTTAAAGTGTTTATTATTATGGCTTAGCCCTTTATCAAGTGTATTCGAAAGACTATACAAAAATGTCTTAATTATTGTAGGTTATATATTATATACATGTATCTTTATATAGTGCCACAGGTGTATGGAGAATATTATAGGAACATACCTGTACTACATATACTTCTTCGCGTCCACTATACCATATCTCAAACTTTCGAGCATCTCCTTTAACATTTTCAGTAATGCCAACAGCATTCATCTGTCAGGAAACAAGTAGAATATAAGATGCCTCTATATGGCTCATTTTGAAAACATGATATTCAGGATTTGTCATAAGACAGAATTATTGTCTCTTGCATGTGGTACATGTATTGTGTGATGATTTTTTACCATGGCTTATATTTATTTATATTTTTTTATTTATAATTAAAACTAATGTGGGCTAGTGCAAGTCACAAGAAAGAGGATATATATTTTTAAGTCTGATGATGATATAAGATCTGCTATTTGGGTAGACACTCTATTCAGACTTAACACTCTACAAGCACGCTATCGGATGTACCCCAAATTCACATTTTAACAGGTTACATAAAATATGCTTTTAAACATGTGCATTATTTCTTACAATTTATCTCCCTATTGAAAAAAAATATGTTAACACAAGAAAAATAACACAAATTGGTTTACGGGCTACATTACTCGCTCCCGTAAACAACAATAGCTCAACTTAATCGAGGCCTAAGTTTGTTATAGCGGGTAAAAATGAAAATAGCCTCCATTAGCTAACCAGCAATGAAAGAAAAGGTCAGGCTGATTACATTCACATGTCTCAAGCAGAGACCAGTTTCTCCTACAAAACTTCTGAGTGAACATTGTTTCCACTATTGCAAAGAATTCTGGGTAGTGTGCCGAGAAGAAATAGGTTCTGTTATGTAGTAAGATGTCATCCATTTTGTACTTCTGTTATGTAGTCATGTTGGTTTGTATTTAGTATAATCTTTTGTTATTTGTAGAGAAATATTATTGTTTCTCTTTCATATGATGTAATGTCTAATGTTCTTGATGCTGTTTATTTTTGTTCCATATGGCTCCATCTGAAGCTCTGATCGAGCAGTATACTCCTCCTTTGCTACAGAGTCACTCTCTGTGAATTTTATCTAAATTATTAGGGGAAGTATTAATGTTCCTCCAGGTTCTGTGAGTAATCCTAGCAGCAGCTCTCTGTACACTGCCATGTAATTTACATAAAAGCCCTCTGTGACCAAGCAGCAAAGGACACATTTGCTACTCGATCCAACGAACGAAATACAAATAAGACATGTTAAAAATAAGTATATTTATTTTTTTTGACAATATTCTCAATTGTATTTCTTTTGTATATAGCCTATACAGGCAGAATGCCTTTAAAAAAAACCTCTCATACAGTGGTCCTTTAAGTCTCCATGCAGAATGGTGTGCTGTCTATGAGCCACATTCAATTGCAAGTTCTCAACTCGCTCGCACACGGGCGCATGTCTGTGATCGAGTTGCGGGCTCTCGTTGGACTCCGTTTGCAAAGCTAATCAATTGCTCCAGGTTGCGAGTTGCGATCCTGAAGCCAGCTTTGTAAACTATGCACTGGTTTGGAGTAGTTGTGGGCAGGAACCGTATCAATTCAGTAAGCCCGTAACCACCCATTTCTAATCGGCCAATAGAAAACGAGTCATAATTACGGCAGTAAAACATGGAGGTTATGAGTCAATCAATCAGGTTCATGGGTCCGATATGCGATCAGACTCTCACAACATTGAAAATGAAGAATTATGAAAATGAATGCCATTACTGTACTAGTCCATATGGGTGGCCTGATATGTATTAACTCCTTGATACCCAAGATCACTTAACCCCGAAATGACGCATAAAAATAAAACGTATTTCCTGCAGTTGTGCGGTCTTCAGACTGTTGTACAATTAATTCTATTATGTGTCTTTCATCGTTCTCCCCGTAATTTACAGTGCAGTATTACAGTTTTATTTGCATTTACAGTGCTACAAATTGGTGTTTAACCCCTTTGCGGGTTCTCTCGAGTACACATAGAGTTTTCTCCTCCATTTGCGGTTTACGAGTGTGGATACGTTTGCGAGCTCGTGGATTCAGAGCAATTGAATTGCAATTTGCGATTTCAGCACTGCAAAAGTGACAGATCAAAGGCTTATGGATGGTGTAAATTACGAGTTATACGGCCGTCATCTTTTCAAGCTTGTAACCCAATCTGAGCCTGCAAAAAGACACCAATTGAATAGCAAATTTGACTGCGACCTCCACTTGCAAGCTCAGATCTGAAAATAGCAGCAATTGAATGGGGCTCTTTCTTTAAGATCTACCTGTAATTACTCGGATGAAGATTTTGCCAGTAGATTAAGACCTAACTTTTTGAGTCCATTACTCTAAAACAACCACTGATAAAAGCTCCCATAATGCATTGCATATCCCACATACTGCATGCTTCACAACTAGCAATATATCCAATGTTCACCCACTTTCAAAAAGTGCTTGAAGCTGTATGAAGGGGTCTTATCATGGCTGTCGACGTGCTCTTCTCTCTTCTTGCAGAACACAATTGCCCTTTCATACAGGAACAGATGCCTTTGCATGGGCTTGAACCGTGCAAGCTCTTTCATTTTTGTGGGTCCCTTTTTATGTGTGATCCACACACTGAAGGATCCTTGCATTAATATTCTGCCAAGGTCATTTATGTCTCCCTATAAAATGAATGAAACAAATCATTAAAAAGATCCAATGTTTTTTAATAACTTGAGAAACAATTTCTTGTGTCAGTATATCCAAATATTACTATGAGGGTCATATATTAAAATTAATAAATAGCTAGAAATCATTTTTTTTATTACATATTATATTACCATGCCTTAGATCAGTCTTATTCAGACATGATTATGTCTTGGATTTTACATTGGGTTTTGTCCTCTCATTTATTGCTTGTGTAGAGTATGTGTGTTTATTTTATTTTTTTGTTTTTTTTTGGGGGGGGGGGGGGGGGGGGGACTTGAGGAATCTTTGCCATGGGGCAATATTTAATGTATAGGTTCCATTTTAACAATAAAGCCTAAAAATACATTTTTCTTTAATATTTTCTCAACTTAGTCCATTATGGAAAGGTATCACACTGTACTAAGAGTCATATAGAGTGTGGAGCAAACAATACTCAACCACTAACAATTTATTTTGGTGTTTGCTGCATGAAGAAGATTTTCTTGGTATTTGCACCCTCTTTTTTGGGCATAGACTGTTAGGATACTAAATATTATTGCACATTCATCTGTTAGTGTGAATTGTAAGAAAGTCCCTTTCTTGTCTTTTACTTACATTATATCCTGTTATAGAAATCTGATGCATGGAGTCATTTACAGATTTTAATAAATCCAGCATTGAAACCAGGGCTTCTTGTAATTCCTGAATTCCATCTGTGTTAATACTATACTTTAGCAACTCCTGTTGAATAAATGAAATTACATTTTATTACATTTTTTTTTTGACAAAAGGCAAATATTTTTATGGATTATATGCAAATGATATGTATGAAAATGAGTGCTTGTAGCATGAGGGGCCAACAAGAAAGAAATATCTGGTTTAATCTCCAGTTCCCAGGTTAAACTCACAAAGAATGGCCATGAATAAATTACAGATTATCATACCTCTTCACAGTATGCGCTAATTTATTCTAATGAGCTTGAACTAAATCTTCATCCATGTTCTCGCTTCAACACTGTAGTGACTATAAGTTAAATGTGTAAGAGCCTTTTCAATAATGGCAGGACCTACTTCGGGTAAATATCAGATTAGATGCAGCCAACCAGCACATAAGTAAATGGTTTCTTCATAGAGCTCCAGTACTCTGCTAGTGGAGAAACCTGACACACTTTGAGTCAGATGGAGAATTTTGTTGCAAATATGTATTACAGAGTTTAAATAGTACCTGAGACAAGCCTGACATGGGGTTATTGCTTTTTCTGTTACTCTTGTGGTCTTATGAAGGGGTTCTCTAAAGAATAGTTAGGTAAGGTGCATTTAAAAAGTAACCTTGCATTTGGTGTGGAGGGCTAGCAACCCAGGTCTCATGCCCAGAAGGGCCCCCTACTGAGCTTTTTGGACTATTGCTAAATATTTCAATGGACATTGGAGTTACTGTGTAAGGTGCCAAGTTGTTTGTATGGGCAATGCTTATAGAAATTATGTGTGTTTAGAATGTGCTTTGTGCTAGTGATTTGCTTAATATTACTGGATAAAGGGATGTATTATATAAATGAGTTAGCAGCATTTATAAGTAGTACAACATATTTGAACAGTATTTCAACAGTAGGACCTGAGGAGACGGCATGTCTAAAAGAGGGATATTTCTATTAGCACCACCCCCTGGGATGGGACGGCCAAATTGATGACACTATGGTGCACATTACTCTCACAGAGATGGGGCAGGAAGAAGGATGGCATCTGGTCAGACTACAGTAGACTATCAGTCTTATTCACCACAGGAGGCAAGTAATAGTTCTTTTGTCACACGAATGACAACATTTTGACAGACAAGTTTCTTTACATGAAAATAACTGGGGTGTATATAAGAGTGTGATGTGTCAATAAAGGTTGTTGTCTGTTTTGTATACATATAACACATGCTGTGTATGTCATTCTGGCCTCTGCATGTAAAACCACGTTTATCAAGCTGGTCCTATGCCAAGGGACCATTGGCCTGTTTCTGTATCCTGAGGACTTGACTTATTATGTAGGTTGGGCACTGGGATTACATACATATCCATGACCTTGAGGAATCACTGTAAGCCAAAGGCCAAATCTGGGTCGTGACACCAGGTTACACTACACTGCTCCCGGCCACTAAAGTGTGTTTCAGAGAGCGTTTTTCAATTTGGCACTTCCCCTTGGGTGAGCTCTACTCCAACCTAAATACATTATTCATGGGGTGGATAAATCCAGATACATATGGGAATGATCACTGCAAAATAGTAAGTAATTGTTTAAATGCAAAGTAAAAGGTTAATAAAGGTTTAACTTTTCTTTAGTGACTCCTTAATAAGACAACAAAAGTTATATTTTAAATTACTTAGTAAACTGTTATTTAATTGCAATTATCAAATTATTTCAACTATCATCATAGATTAAATTTTAGTTCTGCATTTTAAAAATAATCTAGACTAGAAATTAGTGGGGGGTTTTTTTGGATTAATTTGAATTTAGTATGTGTGTATCCACAACTTATATTCACAAATGCTACAAAGCTTGTTACTACAAGGTTACACCAGGGGTATATATCTCACCTTTAGCAGTAGCTGATATTTAGTTAGACGTTGCACTGGTTTTAGTAAGTAAGAGTCCAATGCCAGTTTGTGCTCCAATTTTCTTTGACATTCCTGAAAGACGGAAAGAGGTAAGCATTGTGTGACCCTGTATAAATTACTTACACTCCAAAAAGTAAATGAGAGACTATATTAATAAAACAATGGAAAAATACAGGTATTTGAAAAAAATAAGTCTGACCAAGAGCTTAATTAGGCAGGGAAAATGTTATTAAGTTAGATATTAATAAGAAAAAATGTCATGCATTTGCTGAACCCTTGAGGCATCAGTGAGAATTGCATGTATGAGATTTACATTTACATTTTTACAGGCCAGGGACTTGCATTTATTGATGCAAACTATCTGCTGGTGAACATGTGCAAGAGAAGGTGGCAGGTGTAAGATTCCAAATGATCCAATGATTTAACAAATTCCACTCTCCTCCTCCCCATCGTGCTCTAATAAGTGGAAAAATAGCCATCAGTTTTCAAGCTATCAGCAAGTACTCAAATCTAACAAGATGGAGACATTCTTTATGCACCACAGAATCTTCAAAAATTAGAATTACTTTTGAAAGTGTCTTTCTGCTTGTGGCTTACACAACTATGTGAAGTATTTTCTAAAAATGACTGTTATCCTTTAAATTGAACAAGTAGAAATATGATGCAGTGTTGTAGTGGGTAATGTACCTGAAAAAAAGCACTGTCTGAAAACTGTCTCCAAAGGGAATCAGACCGCGGTTTATTCTGACAGTACTTCTCATACATCTGGAAGTCCTCTCTCTACAAGTGAAAAAAAGGTAAAGTACTAAAGTTATATGTATCATTAAGAAGTGAGGTTAGAGCCACAAAATGTACATGTAATTAAAAGGAAGCAGAGGTGGTATGGAGAGGAGAGAAATGGGAAGGGTGAGGAAAGAGTGATGGTAAGGGAGAGATGAGAGAGATGGGAAGGAAAGAAAGATGATAGAGAGCGGTAAAATAATAACAAGGAAATGAGATAGAGATGAAAGAGAGAGGAGATAAAAAGAAAGTGAGGGACATGATAAGGGAGGGAGAGTTGAGAAGAGAGAGAGAGGAGGAGATGTGTGTTGGGTATGTAACGCATGCTGTGGTTGATAACACCTCCTGAAAGCAAAAAGAGATGGGAAGGAAGACGAGAGATGGTGACAAACATGACCAACAATTAGAAATGATAGAAGTTGTACATAATATGGTAAGCACATAGATTCAACAAAGAAAGTGACACCTTTACTTGTGAAGGGGATGGGGGAGATAGAAGTATATGCCGATCAGTAGGGTATGGCACAAATTAAACCAATACATAGTAAAAGTATTATAATGTCCGATACTGTATGGATTACTGAAATATATTCTGTGGTTTCAGTATAATATATATTAAACTATTAATAAGAATATAGCTCCTGCCAATGTATGTATGTATATATATATATATATATATATACCGTATATACTCGAGTATAAGCCGAGTTTTTCAGCCCTTTTTTTAAGGCTAAAAAGGGCCCCCTTGGCTTATACTCGAGTCACTCCCCCCCCCCCCGTGTCTCTCTAACCCCCCCGTGTATCTCTAACCCCACCCCCCCGTGTCTCTCTAACCCCCCCGTGTCTCTCTCTCCCCCCGTGTCTCTCCAACCCCCCCGTGTCTCTTTCCCTCCCCCCTCCTCATTCTACCCCTCTAAATACCCCCCTTCACCCTTTCCCCCTTTCCCCTCACTTACCTGCATCTGAAGCTCCTGTTCCGGCCTCCGCTCCTTCCGACGTCTTGACGTGGCACGCATGTGGTATATGGCACCCATAATATGCTAATGACGTGGCACGCATGTGACGTCACAGCATTAGCATATACCGGGTGCCGGCACCCGATATATGCTAATGACGTCACATGCTCGCCACGTCAAGACGCCGAAAGGAGCGGAGGCTGGAGCAGGAGCTTCAGATGCAGGTAAGTGAGGGGAAAGGGAGAGGGGGGGTATTTAGAGGGGTAGAATGAGGGGGGTTTAGAATGAGGGGGGGAGAGAATGAGAAGGGAGGTTGAGGAGGGAGGTCGAGGAGGGAGGTTGAGGAGGGAGGTTGAGGATGGGGGGTTGAGGTTGAGGAGGGAGGTTGAGGAGGGGGTTGAGGATGGGGGGGGTTGAGGTTGAGGAGGGAGGTTGAGGAGGGAGGTTGTGGAGGGAGGTTGAGGATGATGAGGGAGGATGAGGAGGGGGGCTGAGGATGAGGAGGGAGGTTGAGGATGAGGAGGGAGATTGAGGATTGGGGAATTGAGGTTGAGGAGGGAGGATGAGGAGGGGGTTGAGGATGAGGAGGGGCTTGAGGATGAGGAGGGGGTTGAGGAGGAGGAGGGGGTTGAGAAGGAGGAGCGGGTTGAGAAAGGAGGAGGTGGTTGAGGAGGAGGAGGGGGTTGAGGAGGAGGGGGTTGAGGATGAGGGGGTTGAGGATGAGGGGGTTGCGGAGGGAGGTTGAGGATGAGGAGGGATGATGAGGAGGGAGGTTGAGGATGAGGAGTGGGGTTGAGGAGGGAGGTTGAGAATGAGGAGGGGGGGAAGAGACACAGGGAAGGGAGAGGTGGGAAGAGACACAGGGAAGGGAGAGGGAGGAAGAGACACGGGAGAGAGAGGGGGACACAAGAGGGGGACAGGGGGCAGCACATTTCTCACCCTTGGCTTATACTCAAGTCACTCATTTTACCCAGTATTTTGTGGTAAAAGAGGTGCCTCCGCTTATACTCGGGTCGGCTTATACTCTAGTATATACGGTATATATATATATATATATATATATATATATATATATATATATATATATGTTAATTGTGTATCTAGCTGCATTTCTGGATTAAAAAGCAGGACAGTTTTGTAACACACTTTTATACAATTAAATAAAAAATAAGAAATTATAAAAAGCAAATGTGTCATATATCAAATACAATATTCTTAAGACAAGCAGCCTGATCTAATTTTTCAGATCCCTTCGAAATATTTTTCTATGTTTTTATATTGTGTCTTAAGATAAGTGCCAAGAATCTAAAGACACAATAAAAAAAATAAAAAAAATAAAAATAATAATAATA
Organism: Discoglossus pictus; assembly: GCA_027410445.1. Lineage (NCBI taxonomy): Eukaryota > Metazoa > Chordata > Amphibia > Anura > Alytidae > Discoglossus > Discoglossus pictus. The sequence continues at coordinate 100,928,979 of CM050168.1, forward strand.
AAAATAAAAAAAAATATATATATATATATATATATATATATATATATATATATATATATATATAGACAATAGACTCTCAGTTATCCAGCACCCATGGGCATTGGTAGATGCCGGATAAATGTAGTTTCTAGTTGCTTGATAGTCACTATTAAAAGAGGCATATATTTGCTGCACATTGGATGCTCTGCTTAGTATATTTGTCAGTGAGGGCTGTTCTAGCAGCAGCAGCGTTTCATCTGGTTGCTTGGGAGTTCTGGTTGATTGAGATTTGGATAACTGAGAGTCTACTGTATATATATATATATATATATATATATATATATATATACATACAGTACATATATAGCAAATAAATAGTACATTTGTGTTAACATTTGAACGTCTAAAATAGCTCAGGATGGATTATTCAAAAGCCATGAAACCGACCCACGTACAACTGTTTTAAGGTTACTGCCTTTCATCAGCGTGGAGCAGGTTCCTAGATTGTGTAGTAGATTTTGTTGGAAGGTAGTTTACAACACTCATTTAATTTATATATATATATATATATATATATATATATATATATATATATATATATATAAAGAGTGAGGTAGCCGTGAATGTCCAGTAATCCAGTTGAATAATCAGAGTATTGCAGTGAATAGTGATACCTTTTTTATTGGACAAACATATTCATAATAAAGCGACAAGCTTTCGAGAGATAATGCCTATCTTTATCAAGTCAAAAAGCGACAATTGTCTCAAAAGGGGAAAAAATAAAATCCCTTCCTGACCCCAGATCCTCTTTGGATCAATACTCCCTCTCTTATTATCCAGGATAACCTTGAATGCCCTTTTTATTCAGTAATAAATCCAACTGCCTTTTTTCTAGAGAAAATAAGTTTAACTTGGTAAGTACTTATTTGTAACTTAGCCCCATCCATTCCTCTTAATAGTTTTGTTGCCCTTCTCTGTACTTTTTCCTTCTCTGCTATGTCCTTTTTATTAAGTGGTGCTCAAAACTGTACTCCATATTCCATATGAGGGTGTACTATAGCTTTGTATAGTTGCAGAATCATATTTGCTTTGCTAACTTCTATACCCTTCTTAATACATGATAATATTTTACTTGCCTTTGCAGCTGCTGCTTGGCATTGAGTACTGTTACCTAGGTTGTTGTCCACAAGTACTCCCAAATCCCTTTCAATATCTGATACCCATTAATATCTGATTGCTCCATTAAGATTATAAATTGCATGGCTATTTTTCCTTCCCAGATGCAAAACTTTACATTTCTTCATATTAAATCTCATCTGCCATTTAGTCGCCCATTTCTCTAATTTATGCAAATCCCTTTGGAGGGAATGTACATCACTATCTGATTTAATTACCTTGCACAACTTAGTATCATCAGCAAAAATGGAGATAATACTTTACAATTCTGCTTCTAAGTCATTAATAAATATGTTAAAAAGGAGAGGACCCAATACTGATCCCTGAGTAACCCCACTAACCACATTAGTCTAACCAAAGAATAGCTCTTTCCCTTTTAAAGCCATGCATGACACTTCAACCTTGCACACAAATGAAGTTTTCTGCAAATGTCCATGGTTCACTATGTTATATAATGTTTATAGCTAAGTTACCATATAGGTCCCAATATAAGTCGCACCTTTTTTCCCATTTTTGAGCTTGCGAGTTACGGGTGCGGCTTATATTCGCGACCGTAACAAAAATCATTGCCGATTTGCGAACTTTGCTTGTTAGGTGTGCGGCTTCTATTCGCGAATGCAAGATGACTGGCGATTTGCGCCATTGCGAGTTAAGGGTGCCGATTTTCGTGCTTGAGACTGCGGTATTGAATAGCGATTTACGGTTTTAGTGATTCTAACATCCTGTAAAGCCTGTTACCTGCAAAAAATTAGAAAGCCTGTTTCTTGCAATGGCTGATCACTTTGAGAGTCTTTTTCTCCCAAAATTTACGGGTGCGGCTTATATTTGAGTACTATCTTTTTTCTATTTTTTCCCCTTGAACTTTACGGGTGCGGCTTATATGCGGGTGCGGCTTATATTCGGACAAATATGGTAATTCTTGGTCAGTTACAGAGCAGTTTTCTTGAAAGTCACGTCCTTGTCATTTAACCTCCCTTTTTATTAAGTTTCAAAGATTCATCCACCATGGTTATAAATATAAATAAAATATAAAATAAAGTAATGTTGCTTACCCTTTCTAGAAAACAATATCCAACTTTTTCAGGAGCTCCAATGCAACCTTCAAGGCTTTGTAGGAAAATTCTGTGTAAACAAAACGTACATACTGTATGTTTCTTAATAACCATATATACATCATACTTGTAAATAATGTAAAAAGGTATAGTTGTATCTCCATGTTTCTACTCAGTATCATCCAAAGCACAGTAGATAGTTGCTTATAGATAAAAAAAAAAATTAAAGCAAACACTACCCCACAAAGGACCACTGTAATGCTCAAACAATAGAGTTGAATTTGTTGAATTTTGACTAGTGATAAAATTGGTAATTCACAAAGAAAAAAATTACGTTTAACTTACATTTCAGCTTTAAAATTACAACTTTAGATGTGTCCTAAAATGTCCTACAGATGATCTGATGGGAGGCAGCAAATAAAGATACCTACCAGGACAGCCTCTTGGGCAGATTCTCTAGTAACACTTGAACACCTACAGCCTTATTAAATTGCAATTTTTTACAGATTTTTTTAGTTAATTTTTTAGTTACCTTGCTTTTGGATAGAAGATCACTAACTAAAACTAACTTCTGTAAAAAAATATGCAGTGTGCTTAAATTGAGCCCTTTTAAATTTACAGAATCGCAATTTAATAAGGCTGCTAATATGGAGTCTACAATGCTGAAGTTAAATTGTAAATTTTAAAAGCTATATTGAATTGTGTGTCAAATACATATTTTATTACTAATCTATTATTAAATAAATAAATGAAACTCTACTGTATGGCTATTACAGCAGTCCTTAAAAGGGTTATGATAAAAAGCCAAAATTGCCGTCATACATTTACAATGTATGATTTATTATCAATAACGTCATTTCTAGAATGAAAAAAATAATGAAGAGCTACAGAAGTTTGGTTTCCACTGCTCACTCCGAGTTTACATCATCACTAAAGTCCAGTATTCATAGCACTCACTTTTTGAAGAACGTATCCATAAAGTAAGTTGTAAAAAAATGTTTTAAATTACGCTATTTCAGTTATTAAAATGCTACATGCAAGTTATTTGTTCATTGCTTAATTTGCTTTCATTAGTTGTTATCCTATTGTGAGTTGCAATTCCATTTAAACCTACTGTTAAAGGAACATGGAAAGATTTTTTTTCTTTGTTGCATTACAAAGATGGTGTTTTCTTTTTTTTCCAAATAAATGTCTCATAGCACAAAAACGTATTTAGAAGCTTAGCTGCTATTTTGGAGCATGTTCACTTCCAGCCAATGAGATCTATAGACTTCAGTTTGCTCTCTGCATTTCCTGTTAGTTTTAATGGAGTCAGGGACTGGGGCTAGATCCACAACTAGCTTTTGAAAACCACTGATCTAATATGCATGTTTTTAAGTTTTAGTACATTTCACTGTCAGCTAATGTAACAATGTCATATACACTTTTTAAATATACTACATACAGAAAAATGATGGGTGCAAGTCTGTAGGAATCAATATATTTAGGAAAAGAAAATAAGAACAAGGGAGGTTACATATCTCATCACCAAGCTAACAGTAGAGTATAGAAAGTATAATATGGATTTATCCCACCGCATCCACCAATTGTATATTTTGTGTGCGTTCACATACTTGTTATGAAATTCATATATCTCTGGCATGTTTCCAAATAGAATATTCTTTGTATTTCTCAGTAACGGGGGCATGAATCTTGTCATCACTGGGTTCTCCATTTCAGATCTGTATCCCTGGTACCAAAAAAAAAAATATTTAACTTGTCTTGTAGGTTTACTCAATGGAACTCTTGTACTGAAATTAAATTTACACACTGCAAAAAGGTTAATGTGAAATGACTGATCTGTGACACTGAGTAAAGAGACAGAATTGAAAGACAAATATCATGTCCACAGAGTGAATTACTTGATAACATTTATATACAAGGGCAATAAAGTTCATATAGTCTATGTCACAGACAATCAAAATAATCTGTCTCCCATATGACTTCAAAATGACTAAATTGTTTTATTCTATTTTTGTCAGAACCCCACAGAGAAAATGTCACAAAAAAAGGTGAGGATGTTTTGTGCTGTCATATAAATTGTAATGTCCACTGAATTTATTGTAGCATTGTTTACTTCATCTTTTTTTTCTAGGAATCTGATGTAGCCATGTTTGAGAGGACATAGACCAATGTTGACATTCTGTGGGCTTCCATGTATGAGAAGGACATGGGAGATTATCAAGAGAGACTATTGGCAGTCTGTGAGCTCCCAAAATGACCTCTTCACAGAGAAAGAATCACTAATCAACTTGGGGATGGTTTGCACTGTCAAGCAAAGTGTATTGCACATTACATTTTTTTGTAGCTCTGTCATCATAAGGTTTAATATTCTAGAGATCTGAAATAGCTTTTTCTACTGAGAAGGACACAGAGACAAATGTTGACCTTCTGTGGGATTCCAAAATGACTTCTGCAGTCATGTTTTAAATTGAAAATATAGGACAAGGTTTTTGGCAATTTCTAGAGTACAGTATTTCAAATTAGCCTTTTAGTGACTTCTCTCAACCAGTAAAGAGCCTATAAGCACTTCTTAACAAAATAAAATACACAGAAGTAAAGAAATACATAGATATATTATATTCCCAGTGAAATTCAGAAGCCTTCCATCTACCTTTTACATTAACAAACTTAAAATAATTCCAAAATGCTCCTACTCATAAAATCCATAAATTTCTTCAAATTCTCCAATCCAAATTGACCCCCCCAGGTAAAGGAACTCACTTGGTTTGAAAGCATCTGTTACAAATTTCCAGTAAGAAAAGGCATGATAGCACTCAAACAGCTCTATCATCAGTTTACAGCAGGGTTCCCTGCACACATACATTAACAAAGAAATTGACACCTTGGATTAGGAGTAGATCTGGAGAAATAACTTCATTAACGCCATTGCGTATATCTATCTACAGACGAATGTAGGGGTACTACATAGAACATATTATGTTCCTCAACAACTCCAAATGTGGTACCCTAACATAACTGATGATTGTTATAGAGGGTGTGATGCAATTGGAGACTTCAAGTACAGTTGGTGGTGCTGTCCTGTTATAAGATGCTTTGAGCCTAGCATGTGAGTTGCTAGGTATACCCTTCCAATTCAGTCCCGAACATTATCTTATGAATATGTCTTGGCCTGATTTATTACATTCCCAAAATAACGTTTTTCAAATTCTCGATCTAGGAGCTGAAAACTAGATAGCAAAATGGTAGAAATCACCAACACTCTTCCTTTCAGATATTATTGTAATAATACATATAAATGGAAGACTTTCATTTCATATTTTAACATACAAGTCAGAGCTGCACTCTGAATTCGAAACTAAGTGCCTTAAACTTTATCCTAAGACTTGTCAATGTTTGTAATACAAAATGCTATTAATGTATCTGGACATTTACAAATAAGCTACTCAAGTGATACTGTTAAATTACCATCTGCAAAAAAACATCTATCTATCTCTGTAAGAAAATACATTTTGTGATAATAACAGTCTATTGTTCTTAATGATACAGTACTATGAGCCCTATGTGAATCAGGTGCTCTAAGTTAGGGCACTGCCGTAAATCAACCGTAGGAGCTTTTCCCCCCAAATTAAATTCTTTACTCCCCCAGATTAGAGCACTCAGTGTACAGCCATAAATCCTGCTTTAGAAGCAAAAGATCTCTGTGCAGGAAGTAGCCAAAACAAACTTTACGAATGAGACAGGGCTCTAGGAGCCAATAGGAAATGCGAACATCATGAACCTCATAATGAGTGGGAAGTGCAGTAACAAATACAGTAACTAGGCTGCAGCAATGAAACATATATATATATATATATATATATATATATATATATATATATATATATATACATACAGTGGATATAAAAAGTCTACACACCCCTGTTAAAATGTCAGGTTTCTGTGCTGTAAAAAAATGAGACAAAGATAAATTATTTCAGAACTTTTTCCACCTTTAATGTGACCTATAAACTGTACAACTCAATTGAAAAACAAACTGAAATCTTTTAGGTAGACGGAAGAAAAAATATAAAAATAAAATAATATGGTTGCATAAGTATGCACACCCTTAAACTAATACTTTGTTGAAGTACCTTTTGATTTTATTACAGCACTCAGTCTTTTTGGGTATGAGTCTATCAGCATGGCACATTTTGACTTGGCAAGATTTGCCCACTCTTCTTTGCAAAAACACTCCAAATCTGTCAGATTGCGAGGGCATCTCCTGTGCACAGCCCTCTTTAGATCACCCCACAGATTTTCAATCGGATTCAGGTCTGGGCTCTGGCTGGGTCATTCCAAAACTTTAATCTTCTTCTGGTGAAGCCATTCCTTTGTTGATTTGGATGTATGCTTTGGGTCGTTGTCATGCTGAAAGATGAAGTTCCTCTTCATGTTCAGCTTTCTAGCAGAAGCCTGAAGGTTTTGTGCCAATATTGACTGGTATTTGGAACTGTTCATAATTCCCTCCATCTTAACTAAGGCCCCAGTTCTAGCTGAAGAAAAACAGCCCCAAAGCATGATGCTGCCACCACCATGCTTCACTGTGGGTATGGTGTTATTTTGGTGGTGTGCAGTGTTGTTTTTGCGCCAAACATATGTTTTGGAATTATGGCCAAAAAGTTAAACCCTGGTTTCATCAGACCATAACACCTTTTCCCACATGCTTTTGGGAGACTTCTGATGTGTTTTTGCAAAATGTAGCCTGGCTTGGATGTTTTTCTTCGTAAGAAAAGGCTTTCGTCTTGCCATTCTACCCCATAGCCCAGACATATGAAGAATATGGGAGATTGTTGTCACATGTACCACACAGCCAGTACTTTAATGTTGCTGTAGGCCTCTTGGTAGCCTCCCAGACCAGTATTCTTCTCGTCTTTTCATCAATTTTGGAGGGAGCTCCAGTTCTTGGTAATGTCACTGTTGTGTCATATTTTCTTCACTGTGTTCCATGGTATATCTAATGCCTTGGAAATTCTTTTGAACCCTTCTCCTGACTGATACCTTTTAACAATGAGATCCCTCTGATGCTTTGCAAGCTCTCTGTGGACCATGACTTTTGCTGTGGAATGCGACTAAGAACATTTCAGAAAAGACCAACTAGAGCAGATGAACTTTATTTGGGGTTAATCAGAGGCACTTTAAATGATGGCAGGCGTATGCTGACTCCTATTTAACACGATTTGGAATGTGATTGCATAATTCTGAACACAGCTACATCCCCAGTTATAAGAGGGTGTGCAGACTTATGCAAACACATTATTTTTCTTTTTTTTTTTTCTTCCCTCCACCTAAAAGATTTCAGTTTGTTTTTCAATTGAGTTGTACAGTTTATAGGTCACATTAAAGGTGGAAAAAGTTCTGAAATGATTTATCTTTGTCTAATTTTTGTTACAGCACAGAAACCTGACATTTTAACAGGGGTGTGTAGACTTTTTATATCCACTGTGTATATATATATATATATATATATATATATATATATATATATATATAGTTGTGCTCAAAAGTGTGCATACCCTGGCAGAAATTGTGACATTTTGGCATTTATTTTGAAATAATGACTGCTCATGCAAAAAAAAAATGTTATTGAATGATAGTGATCATATGAATCCATTAATTATCACATAGTTGCTTGGCTCCTTTTTAAATCATATTAATAACAGAAATCACCCAAATGGCCTAGATCAAAAGTTTACATACCTTGAATGTTTGGCCTTGTTACAGACACACAAGGTGACACACACAGGTTAAAGTGGCAATTAAAGGTTAATTTCCCACACCTGTGGCTTTTTAAATTGCAATTAGTGTTTGTGTATAAATAGTCAATGAGTTTGTTAGCTCTCATGTGGATGCACTGAGCAGTCTAGATACTGAGTCATGGGGAGCAGAAAAGAACCTGCGTAACAAGGTAATGGAACTTCATAAAGATGGAAAAGGATATAAAAATATATCCAAAGTCTTGAAAATGCCAGTCAGTACTGTTCAATCACTTATTAAGAAGTGGAAAATTCCAGGATTTCTTGATATTAAGCCAAGATCAGGTAGACCAAGAAACATTTCAGCCACAGCTGCCAGAACAATTGTTCGGAATAAAAAGAAAACCCCACAGGTAACCCCAGGAGCAATACAGGCTGGTCTGGAAAAAGACGGGGGGTTATTTCAAGGAGCACAATACGACGATACTTGGACAAAAATGAGTTGCCAGAAAGAAGCCTTTACTGCGCCAATGCCACAAAAAGCCTGGTTACAATATTGCCCGACAAAACCTTGACACACCTCACAGCTTCTGGCACACTGTGATTTGGAGTGACAAGACCAAAATAGAGCTTCATGGTCACAACCATAAGCACTATGTTTGGAGAGGGGTCGACAAGGCCTATAGTGAAAAGAATACCATCTGCACTGTAAAGCATGGTGGTGGCTCACTGATGTGTTTTTTTAGGAGGGGGGAGGGGAGCTCTAAAGGCACGAGGAACCTTGTGAAAATTGATGGCAAGATGAATGCAGCATGTTATCAGAAAATACTGGCAGACAATTTGCATTCTTCTGCATGAAGGCTGCACATGGGACGCTCTTGGACTTTTCAGCATGACAATGTTCTAAGCACAAGGCCAAGTTGACCCGTCAGTGGTTACAGCAGAAAAGGGTGCAGGTTGTGGAGTGGCCATCACAGTCTCCTGACTTTAATATCATCAAGTCACTCTAGGGACAAACGTGCGGTTCATGCAAGAAGACCAAAGACTTTGCATGACCTGGAGGCATTTTGCCAAGACGAAAGGGCAGCTATAACACCTGCAAGAATTAGGAGCCTCATACACAACTATTACAAAATACTGCATGCTGTCAATGATGCTAAAGGCATCACACAGGGGGCAACACACTATTAAGACCTAAAGGTATGCAAACTTTTGAACATGGTTATTTAATTTTTTCCTTGTTGCCATGGTTTGTTTTATGATTGTGCCATTCTGTTCTAACCTACAGTTGAATATGAATCCCATAAAAAATAAAAGCAATGTGTTTTGCCTGCTCATTCATGTTTTCTTTCAAAATGGTACATCTATTACCAATTTGCCAAGGGTCTGCAAACTTTTAAGCATGACTGTGTGTGTATATATATATATATATATATATATATATATATATATATATATATATATATATAAATTGTTTTTTATTTATTAATATATTTTGATGTTTATTTTGTGTTAAAATATGATATATTTTTAGACAATGCATTACAGTGTTTGTTCCTAGGCAACATGGTTTTGCTATGTGTATTAACCCTTTGAGTACTGGGTTGCGTGGTATCCTGGATTTTGTATCATAAAATGGGCTTAATAACGAACATATCATGTTTTTTAATTAAACATATGTTGATACTGGATTGATAAGTGTCAAATGATGTTGAAATGTCATCATTCGGTAGTGCTTTTTGTGCTATAGTGCCACTTTAAATGCTTCTGGGAGACTTGTCAAGGGTTTGAAAACTACTTGCAAATGGTGTTTGGTACTCATAAATGTTTCTTCTGCTTTTTGCATTAACGGCAGTGCCCTGATTTGAGAGTGATCCGTAAAATCTTATTAGCATAGTGTTTGGGTGTTAGAGTGTAATGGAGTTACTCGTCATTTATTGTCAGTGTAAAAACCACTGGAGATTTTTGTATGGATTTTCGGCTTTGTCGTGAAGTTTACTCGTAGCAGTGACCCGTAGAAGTTTTCTCACAATTTTTAGGGATGATCAAGATAGCTAGGGAGATCATGAATGTTTTTTCAGGGATTAGCATAGCCCAATGTTGTAACCTTAGTTCTTTATGTTTAAGTTAAGATATTTAAATGATGCTGAAGAGCTATAGTGACACTTTACAGCAATGCTTTTAATACACTTATTTAAATAACTAGTTCTGACTTACATTAGGCAACTATCACATATATAGTTCTCAGCAATACGGGTCATTGCTAACGCTTGCCCGCGGAAACTGCGGCCCTAGCAAAGCGAGGGGCCGCATTTGCGGAGGTTGAGGCTCCGGCGCCTCACAAGCGGTTACAAACGCTTACAGAAGCGGGACTTTGAAAAAAAACACAAAACACGCAATGACTAACTACGGACTTACACAAAAAAATACAAGCCGCAGGACTTAAAAAAAAAAATCGCTGACTTACACAAAGAAAAATTACGAGCCGCAGGACAACCCATGCACAGCGGAAAACATAAACAAAACACTAAATACACACAAAAATAAAATAAAAACCTTACCCACAGCAAGGGGAGACACCCAGGACGTCTGGAAGACAGGTTACACCTCGATTTCAGTAAAATTTACAAAGTTTCGACACTCGAAAATCCCCTAAGCGAGAGAAAAAAAGGCAGCCGAAAAAAACGAAAACGAGGTTACACGACCCCTAAAGCCGCAAAAAACTGCCAAGCACATACGACTTTTACAAAACCTTGTATGACCTACAACATACACCATTAGCAAGGACGCTAAAACATCCACACCAGCGTACCACATACACATTCGCCGCCATTTTACAACACTAGCTTACAGAATTCGGAAGTACACAGCTACACAAACGGTTTCCCCTCGTGCACGCAGCCTATTTACACTACACACTGCACACATTGCTGACACTTACACCTCAGCTTGACAACACTGCAAACCTACATTGTATGCTGCAGGAACATCAAAACAGATTGTTAGCTCTTCAGCACCTTAGTTGCTGCAAAATATAATTACAACTGGGTAAGATTATAGGTAGATTTCATTAATTAATTAATTGCCATCAAAAAAATATATATACACAAAACAACAAAAAAAACACACAGTATCGCAAAAAAATACAAACACCTTCAACACGCGCCTCACAAGGAGTGCCAACGGTGCTCATAGGACAAAAAGTACACCAGGGGAGAGCCTTGCAATAAGGGGCAAAAGGAGATCAGCGCAGAACTTACAATTAACGCAAAAGCCCTATGATAACAAAAAATATACCAAACGGGAGGCTCGCAATGAACGCCGAAGGATCTCAGACCACCAAAACACTTACTCTCTCTGGCAAACAGCATTACCTGCCTTACAATTTAATTGCCATCGTTTTTTGACAGGCAAGTTGCTAGTATTCCATAATGGCCATCTTCATTGTCTTCTTCTAATATCTCCAGTGACTGCAAGTACATGCAGAAACATTAGAGGTTGAGATTATTTATGATTTTTTATTATTTGTGTTGTGATTGTGTTGCTCAGTCATGTGGGACTCTTCATGACCTCATGGACTGCAACACACTAGCTGATACACTTGGTTTTCATGGCAGAGATACTGGAGTGGGATGCCAGTTCCTTCTCCAGTGGGCCTCAGCATACAGCTCCTGGTATTCCTAGGTGGTCTCCCATCTAAGTACTGACAAGGCACAACCATGCATGGCTTCAGGGTGGGGTGATCTTTGGGTTCCCTGACCTGGAATCAAACCCAGGTTGCAGTGTTAAAAGCACCAAATCCTAACCACTGTACCACCAGGGAACCCAATGCACCAAGTGCTATTAAATGGCCACTATTGTAATAGTTTTAAATCATTACTTTAAAATAGACAACATGCTTTTAGAATATATATATATATATATATATATATACATATATATAAAATTGTGTTATAATATGTTTATGATCAATGCCCCTGAGGCATTGTGCCCTTTGTTTTGCATGAAGCCCCTGCACATTGAGCATGCTTAGTATTTTTTTGAAGGTGACTGCAATGCCTCAGCTGCTAATCTTTAGTTAATGAGGCATCAATGCCAATAGTTACTGATTAGAATCTCTTTTTTATGCTTGAATCAAAAAACGGCAAACTTCAATATTAGTTTACTGTAAGACAATGTAATTTTTTTAAATATCATTCAATTGATAAAGTCATTTTTTTACCTATAAGTTTAAATTATACCATATTTGGAACTTTGAATTCTGACCAAGTATTGTACACAACATTTCAGGCAAGGTCAGGCTGTGATTCTGCCATATGCATATTATCATTTAATATAAGAAAAATTATTTAAATATATTGAATGTATTTCAAATGTCTTTTAATATGTGATCTACTAAAGGGACATGTTTTAAAGATATGTTTTCTTTGTTACATCAGAAAGAGGATATTTAATAATGTGTCAGAAGATGTTTTTTCTTCAAATACGTGTCTCAGAAAATAAAAAAATATTCAGAAGTTTAACTGTTTATAGGAGCTTGCCCTCTGACAGCCAATTGTATAATGTTTGATGCATGCTCCTTTACATGCTTGAAAAAAACAATTGACCTCTATGTCCCTTTAATTATACAGTGACATTATGCTACCTGTGTAAACATACTGGATGTTTCTCTCTATGCAAGTAAACTAGTAATATATATTTTTCATTATCTTCTTCTAATATCTCCCCTATCAAAATTAAAACCTTTATCTGAGACTTGAAGACACACCCACAGGAAGTTGCTTCAGGCCATCAGTGTCTCATGCTGCTACAAGGAGAAAGTCACATGCTTTGTGTCTACATTTAGCAGAAAGCAATGATAGTGTGAAGTCCCTACCCTGCTAGGAGTGTGTTCACAGCACAGCTGTGAGACATGGTATCCTACATGAGAGAGAACAGAAAGAAAGAGGGTGGTTGCAGAAGGTGAGAATCTGTTATATGAAAATCACATTGAGAACAGAATACAGTTAATTAGGTTGCAACCTTTATAACTAATGCCTAAAAGCCCTTTTCGTGTTCCTAGAGATCACAATGATTGTTTTCTATGGAAAAGTGAATAGAAAACAGCCATTGCAGCCTCTGATAAGCTTTGTAAATATGGTCATATGCATATTCTATGTTGAGGTAAATATAATCTTAATAAATACAATGTTTTATCCAGGACCAGTTGATATTGTATCTTACCGGACAGATTTGCTTAGTTTAGAGACAGCCACTTAATCAACTTCAGATCTACTGGAAATTATTAATCCTCATTGCTGAATACACACATAATAAAAGACAATAAAGTCACAAAAGACTCAATATGTGAGCATTGGAACAGATTGGTGTTTCTACACAGACAGCCTAGTCTGCAAGAGGCAGAGGTACAAGTATAATATGGAATAAAAATTCCCATAAATAAAAGTGACGCACCAGTAAAACAGTGTACAATTCTTCCACGTAAATCCGCTCAGTCTCTATAAGCTCATGGATGACATGACTGCAATAGAAACATACAAATTATTTAAAACCTTTTCTTAAACAATTATGTAACTTTAAACCCAACTCAACTGTAACTTCCTCCTTCATACTCCACCTATTTCTCCCATCTATCATTCTTCATATCTCCTCTTCTCTTCTCACTACTCCCCTCCTCACTTTGCTCTCTCCCCTATCTATTCCCTTGCTCACCTACACATCATGCCTCCCTCTCCATTCTCACTTCCTCTCTCCCATCTATCTCTCCCCTCTCCAATTCTCACCACACAATCCCCATCACTCTCCACACTCTTTTATGACCTCTCCCTATCTTTTCTCCCTCTCTCCCATCTATCACTTTCCTATCTCTCTCCTATCCATTATACGCTTATTTCTTTCCCATCTCTCTTCTCTCACATCTATTCCTCTCCCCTCCTTTCTACCCCTCCTCTATGTTTTCTTTCATCTATCTTTCATTTTCCTCAGTTCCTATCTCTCCCCTATATGTGTTTCCTTTCTTCATCCTTCCTCTCTCTCTCTTTCTCTTCACCTTTTCTTCTGAAGATATTCTCCTCCTCAACTGGTGCATTGCCTTTCCTCTTTTCATTTTATCCCTTCCTCCATGACCATTTTTCCCATGTTCATTTTTGGAAATCTGAGGAATTTCTGAAACCTGGCTTATAGCAGTAAAATGTTAAATAAAACCTGAAGGGCATAAATACTTTGCTATATAGTAGAGGGTTTTGGAAAATAAACACCCAGCATATATGAAAGGTTGAACCAAGGATAATTTTAAAGACGTTTTTAAAGAAGTTTTTCCAGATCTATTGTGATCCTTTTGTTATTTCTGTTCTTACGTCTCACTAAAGCATGAAACAATATGCAATAACATTTCGAAATAAGTTCTTGCCCTCTAGATTTAAAAGACTACCATACAAATAACGAGTAAGCAGAAACAAATTACCCTTTAAGTACATCCAAGCTGTCTTCACTCTCGGATATAAACAGTTGCAAGGAGTTGCGTTTCTCTTGATAATCGTGCATTACTTCAATCTGAAATGACACAACATGATATTTTGAGCTGAAACAGCATTTCTTTAGAACCTAAAGATAATTTTCAGAAAGATTGAAGATACTCCAGCTGTGCAGCTTGACACAGTAAAGGAGTTTGATAAAGCATCCTTTGGTACATTACCCATAATTCTTGTCTGTCAAAAAGATGCAGATCAAAGTGTTTATTAACGCTAAAATGTCCAGCAGTGCACAGCCGGTGATGCATTTTAGAGCACAAAGCTTTCTAAACACCATAGATTTTAAAGTGAACATAACTGTTTTTCTGTCTGCAGGCTGCAGCTGTACCCATCTTTATTAAATTGTGGTTCAGTGGGGATCACATTGCCCAATACTCTATCATCAAAGCTGTGCAGGAAGGAGGCAGCTATAGATGAATTAATTCCACACTGTTGCAAAAAAATATTTATTTTTAGTGTATTTTTTCTTACAAATATCTGGTTTTGCAATACAGAATAAACTGAAAATGTAAATGTCCTGTACTGGTTTATCCGAATCTGCTGGCTAACTAACCTCTTTTGAAGAATTAGAATTGAAAAACAGGCAACCTGTTTTAGAATGTACATAATAATAATACAGCCTCCAACATATTACTTTTTATATGATTATGATGTTGTGGGATCTTTCATTTTAGTTTCCAGTGGTGGGAGTAGACTTCTGTCCAAAGGGAAAGTGGCAGTTACAACTGTCTCTGCCACACATAGAAGGGGAAAAGCTGATCTGGGCAAGTTCCATAACATTAATATACAGATTTAAACTTCTTAACTAATGTCTCTCTTTTATCTTTAAAGCAGTCCTAGTTTACAAATGTTGTTCTGTATTTAGAGTTACACAGTACATGTTCATGACAAGTGTTACCTTCCGGGAAGTCTGCATTTTCCTTGTCGTTCTCTTCCCAGGCAAAGTTATATCAAAAGAGAACTTCAGGGTTGAATTGAAATCCATACCTTAACACAGAAACCACAGATATAGTCCTAGGTTAGTAAAGTAATGAGTACCAATAAGAATCAGCATAATATATCTACTTTGCATGTGATAAAAAGATAGATAGACAAATAGATGAAGCATACCAATGTGTGTGCACACACACACACACACATATATATATATATATATATATATTGATGTTGTTGTTCTGACCACATGTACACAGCACGCCAGGCACATCTGTCTGCGCTTCTGGTAGTGCTTATCCACATGGTTTTCTTGGCAAATATACTGGAGTGGGTTGCCAGTTCCTTCTTCAGTGGACCACAATTTGTCTGACCACTCTGCTATGACGTGCTCATTTTGGGTACTGCCCCGATACTATTGACAATTATATGATACTAGCGAATTGCCCGTCAATAAATGACGGCAATGAAATTGTAAGTGAGCTAATGCTATTTGGTGTATAATAATCAAATAAATAATAAATTAATATTTAAATATTATTTTTTAAATTATATACTTTACCTATTTTGAAGTAATATATGCAGGAAGCATCATTGTGTTGAGCTGACAATCTGTTTTGATGTTGCTGGAGCATTAGAGGTTTGGAGCTGCTGTGTAAGCGTCATGAATGTGTGCAGTGTAATAGTGCGTGCGCAAGACCAAACCGTTAGCGTAGCTGTGTACTTCCGCATTGTTCTAAAATAGCGGGTAATGTGTGGTATGCGTCTGTTGCGGAATATCTGTAGGTGTTTTGTAGTGTTTTGCGTGTTTAGAGTGCTGTAGCCTCGTTTTCGTTTTGTTCGGCGGCCATTTTTTCTCTCGCTTAGAGAATTTTTTAGTGCCTAAACTCTTTTATTTTGAGTTAAATGAAAGTGTAACTTGATTTTTTGAGGTCCTGGATGCTCCCTCTTGCTGTAGGTAAGCTTTTTATGTATGTGTTGTGTGTATTTATTGTGTTTTTGATTTTTTGATGTCTGCGGGTTGCGGCCGATTTTTGCGAGGTCGTAAAGGCTGTTAACGTGTCTCGTATGTTGTTTGCGAGGGTCGCAGTTGCTTGCAAGGAGCGCCGAAGCGTGAGCAACAACTCGTCTGCTCACAACTATATATGTGATCAGGAAAGTGGAAATATTGATGTTTAATCTTGTCTCTCATGTTTGACCACATCCAGTTTGCCTTGGTTCATAGTTGTAACATTCCAGGTTCCTACGCTGACTTGTTCATTGTAGCAGCAGACTTCCTTTTCCCTTCAGACACATCTGCGAGCAGTTGAGGCACGCGGGACTTAGGGTACAATGATGTTGGTCACACTCTGCGGCCCGTAGGGCTGCAACTGCAAGCCTCGTGAAACAAGGCGAGCCGCCCACCACACGGGACTTAGGCTGCAATGAGCGCCAAAGGCGCTTATTGCACTGCAAGCCTTTGCACAGCGAGGCAAGGCGCTCATTGCACTGTGAGCCTCCCGAAGCGAGGTGAGCAGTTGAGCCACACGGGACTTAGGCTGCATTTAGCACCAAAGACGCTAATTGCACTGCAAGCCTTTGCACAGCGAGGCGAGGCGCTCATTGCACTGCGAGCCTCCCCAAGCGGGGCGAGCAGTAGGGGCACGTGGGACTTAGGCTGCAGGGCTCGCGACCTGTACAACTCATCGCCATCGGCGCAAGTGGCACTTACGACCCGTATGACTTTCCTAGTGTATTTATATATATATATATATATATTATACAGATATATCACAGCATATATACATATCTGAATAAATGCATCTTCATGCAGGCTTTTGAAGGATCGATCTATCTTTTTCCGCATACATATCTTTCAGTAAACATTGTCTACTGACAATGGGGTGAAAATGTAAAACTTCAAGGATCAAGTTTTATATTTACACTAAGATATCTATAATCAGTTGTAGTCAGTTATAGACTGGGAGCAGCCATTGCTTTCATTGTACTTTCTCAATAATAATGGGACTTTGGTGTTTTAAATACAACTGATGGACAAGTTTTTAGTGAATATATAAACTCCACACAGGTCATGATTTCAGATTTTCCATGCTGAGCACACATGAGTAAATCAGAAACACAGTGATCAAGTCCACTGTGAATATAAGGCGAATCCTTAAATTCTGACCCATGTGCCCAACAACTAACCTTGCCAAGCTATGATATAGGCTGCCACTTAACATGAAATCGGCTTGATCTGGTAATAAACGACTCACTGTATAAAAAGTGTATTCCTGATCTCAATAATACACAAATCTATTAATGAATATGAAAGTGATGAACATTATTTTTTATATTTAATTTTAGACTATTTAAATAAAAAAAATAGTTGCCCATGTTTTAAAATGGCAAATGTCAACGTTATTGCAGAAATAAATATAACTGTAAATTGTTGTTATTACACGTTCGAATATAAATACCAGATAACCAAACTTGAAAGTTGGGTATTTTAAACACAAAATTACCTCTCTTTAACTGTTTTTATCTAGGGCCATTAGATAACTCTCACTTTGGGGGAGGGTAATAAGGAAGAAGAATCTGCCCAGTTGGTATAGATTAGAATAATTAGTAAATAATAAGACTTTAACAATTAAATATTTCTGAGACTACTTCTTTATTACCTCCACACTGTGACTTAATTAACGACACTAGATAAAGATAGAGAGAGAGGTCTTTTAAAAAGAATGTATCCATAAAGAATCTGATTTTCAAGCTCAGTTATCTAACACTTCCACTCAAAATATTAAGAAAAAACAAAAGCAGTTATAAGTATTTAATTGTGTACTTTGAATTTCTCCAATAACTATAGACCTTTATTGTGACTCTTTAAGAAATCGCTACTTTTACCAGTAATAAAGTTTCACTAGTCTCCAGAAGAAGTCCATAGTGGGTGAAACATGTAGAGACACTGCCACTGTGAATGATACTACCATGGCTTGGTAACACCAACCCTAACATCATTATGTTGAACACAACCTTATCTGGAAGCACAATGTTAACCGAGAGCTGCAGCTATCAACTGGATGTATTAAAGAATTACAGAAGAATCATGATAACCAAATTGTCTTTTACTATATCATTCAGAATTAATTTACTTGGCTGATTATATTGAAAAGTATGTATGTAAATTTATAAGCTTTCATATAATCTGCTATTACAGACTGATGATAGTCGGATACACAGTAATTACAAGCTGCAGGCTGATGTTCTCAAACTGCTAATCACATATTATAATTGTCGAACTACGAGACATTGTCACGCTTTGTGTGGTGCAAACGTCTTTGGTGATAAGCGCCAAAGGCGCTCATCGCTTGTGAGCCTTGCGAAGCGAGGTGAGCTGTTAACTTGGAGCACTTAGGCGATGAGCGGCAAAGGTACTCATCACCTGCGAGCCTTGCGTAGCGAGGCGAGCCGTTAACTCACAGCACGAAGGCGCTCATTGCCTGCGAGCCTTGCAAAGCGAGCAGTGGAGGCAATGAAACACGCGGGACTTAGCCTCCAAACACTTCGAAAACACGAGATCACTTTAGGCTGTAAGCACTTGATGAACGCAGGACTTAGAAAAAAAAGAAATACAAAGTTAATGGCTGAACAGCGAAAAGCAAAAAACCCAAAACAAGCACACACACACAAAAAAAATCAAAAAAAAAATCACACACAGCACGGGTGAACAGCCAGGACATCGGGGAGTGATGTGGAACGCAAAGTTAATTCCATTTCGGCGAGTTTCAGCACTCGAAAATGGCGTAAGCAAGAAAAAAAATGGCGTCCCCAAAAAATGAAAACAAGGCTACATGACCCTGGACCGCACAAAACACCGCCAACCACGTACCACTTTACGAGACACAGCTAGGACGTCTGAGGTGGAACGCAAATTTAAGTTGATTTCGGCGAGTTTCGGCACTCAAAGATCGGCAAAGCAAGGAAAAAAATGCCAACCGCGTACCACTTTCACACAGGATCCTACGAGGTACAGAATACAGTTTTACTAATTACAGCAAATGTTCGCGAACTGTGGACATAGACAATACGACACTATTTTACAACTTTACCCTAACAACATTACGCATCTACAGTAGCGCTACAGTTGCCCTCGCGCACGCAGACTATTTCTAATGAACTGTTCCAACATTCATAAAACTATATCCTCAGGCCAGCAACAGTCCCACTGGACATTATATGCTGCAGGACAATAAAAAGAGATTGTTACCTCTTCAGGCTATTGATTGTTACATACAGTTGCAAGCAAAAGTATGTGAACCCTTTGGAATGATATGGATTTCTGCACAAATTGGTCAAATTTTTTTATCTGATCTTCATCTAAGTCACAACAATAGACAATCACAGTCTGCTTAAACAAATAACACACAAAGTATTAAATGTTGCCATGTTTTTATTCAACACAGCATGTAAACATTTACAGTGCAGGTGGAAAAAGTATGTGAACCCTTGGATTTAATAACTGGTTGAACCTCCTTTGGCAGCAGTAACTACAACCAAACGTTTCCTGTAGTTGCAGATCAGATGTGCACAACGGTCAGGAGTAATTCTTGACCATTTCTCTTTACAGAACTGTTTCAGTTCAGCAATATTCTTGGGATGTCTGGTGTGAATCGCTTTCTTGAGGTCATGCCACAACATCTCAATCGGGTTGAGGTCAGGACTCTGACTGGGCCACTTCAGAAGGCGTATTTTCTTCTGTTTAACCAATTCTGTTGTTGATTTACTTCTATGCTTTGGGTCATTGTCCTGTTGTAACACCCATCTTCTGTTGAGCTTCAGCTGGTGGACAGATGGCCTTAAGTTCTCCTGCAAAATGTCTTCATAAACTTGGGAATTCATTTTTCCTTCGATGATAGCAATCCGTCCAGGCCCTGACGCAGCAAAGCAGCCCCAAACCATGATGCCCCCACCACCGTACTTCACAGTTGGGATGAGGTTTTGATGTTGGTGTGCTGTGCCTCTTTTTCTCCACACATAGTGTTGTGTGTTTCTTCCAAACAACTCAACTTTAGTTTCATCTGTCCACAGAATATTTTGCCAGTCCTGCTGTGGAACATCTAGGTGCTTGGGTAGCAGTGGCTTCCTCTGTGGTATCCTCCCATGAAATGCATTCTTGTTTAGTGTTTTACATATCGTAGATTCGCTAACAGGGATGTTAGCATATGCCAGAGACTTTTGTAAGTCTTTAGCTGACACTCTAGGATTCTTCTCCACCTCATTGAGCAGTCTGCGCTGTGCTCTTGCAGTCATCTTTACAGGATGGCCACTCCTAGGGAGAGTAGCAGCAGTGCTGAACTTTCTCCATTTATAGACAATTTGTCTTACCGTGGACTGATGAACAGCAAGGCTTTTGGAGATACTTTTATAACCCTTTCCAGCTTTATGCAAGTCAACAATTCTTAATCGTAGGTCTTCTGAGAGCTCTTTTGTGTGAGGCATCATTTACATCAGGCAATGCTTCTTGTGAAAAGCAAACCCAGAACTGGTGTGTGTTTTTTATAAGACAGGGCAGCTGTAACCAACACCTCCAATCTCATCTCATTGATTGGACTCCAGTTGGCTGACACCTCACTCCAATTAGCTTTTGGAGATGTCATTAGTCTAGGGGTTCACATACTTTTTCCACCTGCACTGTGAATGTTTACATGGTGTGTTCAATAACAACATGGTAACATTTAATTATTTGTGTGTTATTAGTTTAAGCAGAGTGTGATTGTCTATTGTTGTGACTTAGATGCAGATCAGATCACATTTTATGACCAATTTGTGCAGAAATCCATATCATTCCAAAGCGTTCACATACTTTTGCTTGCAACTGTATATTAATTAGAAAAAGGTAAACTTTATTAATATATTATTCAATTAATTAATTAATTAGTATTTAAAAAAATATAGAGACGAGCCAAAGGACATGTGAGGAGAGGCTCGCAATGAGCACAGAATGTCCTTAGAGTATAAAAAGCTTAACATTGTATGCCAAACAGCATTGCCATGGCTTAAAAAAAATGTGACCGTCATTTTTTGATGGGCAAGTCGCTAGCATTATAATATAATAGAAAATCCCCAGAGCAGGGACTCCCAAAATATTTTCTTTGGCTAAATATTTTTTTACATGCACTTTATCTCTATCAATAAGTCTCAAAAACTACTGTCTAGCTATGAGCTAGATACAGAGAAGATATTGCACTTTTTAGGATTTCATACAATTCAGTGACTTACTTTGTTTAACAGTACCACAGTGACAAATACTGTTTATAGGAATATAATAATTTACCATGTTTTGGAGAGAAAAGAGGTGATTTTGCTCTAGGTGGGTTTTCAGGCCGAGGAGCCACTAACTGGACTGGTCTGACTTGCTTATCTGCCAATTTCTTGAGACAGGTTTGTCTGTTGTCAAACAGCACTCTGACATTTTCAATCTTGCTATGAACAGCTTGGATTTGAGTCTGGAAATGTACAAAAAATTAATTAGTCAATATATATTAAACATCCTGTACACAGTAAGTCTATCTGTTAGCTTAATTAAATTGACTGGGAGAAACATTGCATCTTTATAATAAGTAGATAATAAATATATCTAGAACCATAAAATACTTTAAAAAGATAACATAGCCACAAAACTCCAACAGTCTGCTCTGTCCTATTCATTTAACACTAGATTTTAATTTAAGAGTGAAGTGAAGTTCTAAAACAGTATACAAGTAACATGTCTACTATGCCCACAGTGACGTAAAAAAGTTTCTAAGTGCTGCCTTATATTTAAATAATAACCTAATACAATAATGTAAACACTGATTTTCCCCAAGACTCTGTTTAGCTTTAGTCTGAAGCTGACCTGAATGAACATCAGAACACTCTTGGACATCATTCACTTTGATACAAAGCAACTTGGTGATGGTCATTTGACCCAGCTATCAAGCTTCAGATCTGGATTAAATTTAGCACTGTTTCTAATGAAAAAAAAACAAACAAACACCCACAGCCATAATTTTGAGTTTGATGTATTTCCGGGCTTCTAATAGAATATGGCCTAGTGTTCTTTAAAGGATCCAGTTATTCAAGCTCATTCTATAGATGGAGTAAAGTAAGTTCCAAGGTATTCTACAGCATGTGACTGACTGCACCTATTACAACCAGAGTTTGTTGTAGGGAAGCCCTAAATAGAGTGGTAACTTGGTTCAAGTCTGTCAATTTGGTTCAAATCTGTTCCGGACGGCAGCCACTGTCCTCAGTCACTATCTGTTGCTGCTCCCTCTGAAGTTCCTGACGTGCTCAGTGCTGAGCTCTTGTCTGTGCTCCTCCACTAACTCTTCGATATCCTCGGAACTGACCTCCAGGCCCATGGACTTGATCAGAGACACAATGTCCTCCACTACTAGCCTCCAAGTTCCTCAGAGCTACAACTTCTGGCTATAATTTCCTCCAGCCACAGTTCATGGTCTTGGGAGAGACTGCACGCAACTGCCTTATCTATCAGAGTGACACTTCCAGGACACTCTCAGTGTCAACTGAGTATTCAAAGTCACCTTAAAGCACCTCTGGAAAAGGGCATTGGTATACTGTTTCTTAAAGCTTGAGATGACCTGCTGGTCCATAGGCTGGATCAGAGGAGTTGTGTTAGGGGGAAATGGCTTCACTATTATAAAATTAAAGTCATTCAGCAAGTGGTCCTCCAAGCCTGGAGGGTGAGCAAGAGCATTGTACATTATCAACAGGGCCCTCAGAGGCAGTTGTTTCTCCTCCAAATATTTCTTGACAGTTGGGCCAAACACTTTGTTTATCCATTCGAGGAAGAACTGCCTGGTTACCCAGGCTTTGCTCTTTGCCCTTCACATGACACTTAGTTACACAGTTACTTGCACACTTCCTGCACTGTTGCAACTTCATTGTACTTCTGTGTCACGGACAGGTCTCAATCCAAGCAAGCTACTTGTTCCAAAGTTTTTTTCCCTATACAACGCGACTTCAACCAACTTGGACTTCAACCGAAGTGGACTCAAACTGAGGTACCACTATATTTCAATCACTGAATCTCCATGGTTATTGTGAAGATCAGTTTGCCCTTAACTAATATACTGTCATGTTTTAAACGATAGTTGTATAAAATAAACCAGCCCGTGTCAGATAGAGCTGTTTCTCTTGCAGACTGGACATATAATTACAATTCTTGGCAACAAGATGTCATTGCAGGACGTCGGGGGTAATTACAGGCCCTTTGATCGATCTTTCAAGCCGGGCAAGCAAAGTCGCCCACATACTCCAGGAGGCACGGCTATTATTGAGTGATGCTAATCTGGGCGGGGGATTTTTGAATGGGTTTGGCCCACAATGATGTAACTGTAGAGAAATCACTTTGTGTAGTTGCTGTTTTGAAAATGCTGTGAGAGAGTCCATATTAAACCATGCTTTCTGGAATACATAGGGAATGGTCTAATTTCTTTAAGAGGGAAGGCATTTATTATTTTGCTATGCTAGAAATCACTTTGCTATACTGAGCCTGTGTTCCTGTGCTATTGATCCTTATATGACTGCCACCGAGAGGCCCATTCCTTCTGAGAAGATTTCCAGCTGTAAGAGGGGGATTCCTGATGCGCAAAGGCCGGAAGTGTTGAAGCTGAATAGCACCCCTATCTGGGATCTTCACAGTAATATGGATTTTGTTTTATTTTACTAAGTAAATAATAATATAGTTAACCCCTGTAGTCCCCCAGTACGGCTGCAGGGGCTAACTATCCTGCTCAGGTAATTAGATGTACCTGGACAACCCTGATGTAATACTGCTCATGGAGTTTGGGAGGGGCTGCTTATGGATTGATTGTTTGCAGTTTGACCGACCTGGAGGGAGACACACTCAGTGAGAGAGTAGACTATTTTACTGGAGTACCAGCTTAGCTTAGGACCAAACAGAGGTTCAAACTTGGAATTCACACAAGAGCCCATTCCCAGGTTATAACAGACAGTTCGACTAGAGAAAATGCAGTAAAATAGATGTCTAGCAGACAGAACCATGGAAGGCTTGAAGGAGCAAATAAGAGATTTACAGGCTATCTGTACAATGGACACAGCCAGAATATATAGGCACTGGGATTACCTGATTTCCCATGCTCTGTAGCGGGCTCCATTACGGGCTATGGGTTTTCACATTGGGGGGATTTGTTTGGGGTACTAGTCAGAGCCCTGACCTAAATCTCACCATAAATCTTTGAATTAACTGGAAGAGCAGTCACCACACTGTTTGCCTGATCTTGAACAAGTAGGGAGAAAGAGGCAAACATTCCTCCCTCTCAATATGCAAATTAGGTAGGGGGTAGACTCTTGTACAACCCAAATATTCTTCTTTTATTTTAATTTGCTTTCTTTTTCACTTGGAATTTGCAAGGTAGAATTTGTAAATAAATCTCAAACAATTCTGATTTGTATGCCTTCCTTTTAGTCTGTAAGACAGTAAAAGGTGAACATTTTGAAAATGGGTGGTGACTATATAAAGAGATAGAAGAACCTACCAAAATGGGAAAGTAAAGAAATATCTTCATCCATAAAGCTTGGTTCGCTACTCCCTACACAGATATCTGTTGCAGCTATGGCAGAAATTTACGGATGTGCGCTGAGTGCCCTAACCTGCGATTTATGGTAGCGCCCTAAGTAAGAACACTTGATTTACATGGAGGCCTATGTCTTTAATAAAAAGAATAAAAAAAGAAAGAGGGAGGTGTAATAATCAAAGATCTTTTTGAGGGTTCTGTTAATGTGTTTTTGAACCTGGACTCTGAAAAACTAGGTCATAGATCAATACAGATCTCATGGGTGCTAATTATTAATTGTGTGCAGCTGCAGCATTACATTGCTCCAGCTGGAGAGCTCTGCCAAAAATTAGTTTAAATAACAATTTGTAATTTTACGCCATTCATGCTTTTGGCATAGCTGCTCTGGGCTATATTGGCACGGAAATACTTCAGGGTATGTCAGTTTAAAGAAGAGTTATCACTGTAAAAATGTATAAACAGAATTTATATTAGAGGGATGTTTTATATCATACATATAAAGAGCATATTTTAAATATAGTAAATGTTTTTTTTAGCAAAAATACTATTTTTTATTTTGGATCTTCACAAGCAAATCTTTGCTGTAAAATTGCAGAATATAAAGCCTGACAGAGGAAGCACGTCAGTTGACCAGTAATGGAACTAGTGAATTGAGGAGCCCTGCTGCAAAACAATCTGGGGAATCCCCCTAATAACTCATTTCTATGCCCCCTATAGTGCAGTGGTGGGCTAACAGCCATGAAGCACTTCCCATGCAGTTCCCAGTCTGTTTATGGAGTGAGAGAGTATGTCCCTCTTTAATAATACACAGTTCATCACAGTCCATAACTTCCCCTCAATAAACCTCTATTACCCATTAATTCCTTACTTACAGCAATCTAGTCATTATGCTGGGTAAAATAAAAAGGTTTATAACAATGTGATACAATTTTCAGAACTTATGGTACACATATGAGGCCCTTCAGGTGAAATAAATTGCCACTCACTGCTGCAGTTAGTCCCGGTGCTTTTCACCCTGCAATTCTATCCATCTATTAGCAAATTAAGTTAAGCTTTATTAAACATTATATTACAGGCTAGAAAAAAAAAACTTAGCAAGTGCACTTGAAGGCCCTAAACCAGGGGTGTGCAAGCTCGGTCCTGGTGGGCTGCACATAGGCCTGGATTTGAGGATTTGCGTTCTGTGCACAGGTGAGTCAATCAGTATGACCAAATAAGTGATAGTCGCACCTTGGTGCAGCAGGGATATCCTCAAATCCAGGCCTGTGTGTGGCCCAACAGGACCGAACCTGGACACCCCTGCCCTAAACCATTACTATGCTTGTACCCTTCCTTGCAGTAATTATGGCAGTTTTATGGCTTCCTGCTATGTGAAAGATACAAGTAGTTCACTAACCTTGTATTGCTCACAAGCAGGCAGTCAGGGATAATCAGAAATATCACCCTCATCACCCCACTACCAAATAAAAAAAAGTAACCATCATAGAAAAAATAAAAAAAATAATCATCCCCACTCCCATATGCCATCTTTTTTATCATTATCTTTACAAATAACTTTTGCCCTTCTTTAAGTAAGAAATTAACCCCCCGCCTAAAATTTTCTCCTGAGCATTGTGGTATATTGTGTATGTGGTGAACCTACATGTGCTCAACCCTTGGGTTCTCCTCCATGTCCAGCCATCTGTGGTCCAATGACACACAGGTGACATCACATGGTCACACAGGGGACATCACATGACCCAGTGACATTGTGTGTAGGTCATATTTCCTCTATGCCAGGAGACAGAAGTGCAGTCTGGCGGGTGAGCATATGCCATCTTACTCTCATTCACTACAACTCAACAATCAGCTCCTCTCCAGGAATTCCAGAGGGGGGGGGGGAATGCATTTAAGAGTGGGAAGCTATGTTTTTTATTAAAAGATAGGCAACAAGTTATTAATACAAAAATTGCACATGGGAAAAAGGAAATTTAACATTTAAAAAAATATATTAAAAAAATATATGGACCCTTATGGAAAACAGCTGGGTTAATACCTTCCACCTCCAAAGAAAGTGTGTAGTGGGGTCATAGGGAACCCCAATGTTTATTTAATGTACTAGGTGAAACAGGGCTTAGGCATAGAGCCCCCTGATTGATTTATTATACAGTAACCCTTTCCCTGTCATTACCCTGTCATTAGAGGAGGCTTATATTCATAGACATATATAGATAGGATATAGATAAGGATAACGGTGGAAGGAAGTTAAAGCTAGTGTATAGCATGTTCACATTAGTTTGTGGGTAGCGTTGCTATGTAGACTACTGTGTTTCATACTTGTCTCCTACGTGTACCCTTTAGGCAGACTGCCAATGCACATTACTGCTAGCCTGTACTGAACAATACCCACAGTTCTACAAGCCTGTAAAAATTGCTTGTAAAATGCTTTCAAGGTAAAAGTAGCCTAGCTTGTGTTTTTACAGTAACAATGTAACTGAGGCCTATGTTTGTTATGTTTGATATCTTATTGGTGACTGAGTTAAAGGAACATAAAAGTCGCAATATGTGCTCTGCACGATCAGTTAGAGAGTGGAAAATCATGTGGAAAATGTGTTCACATTTTTTAAAACTGATCAAGAATTAACTTAAATGTTGTAACTTTAGTTTAGCAATTGAAGCCACAAGACACTGCATAAATAACTAGGCTGGAGTCTGTAACTTTTATAAATTGAACTATGGATTTGTACTCACTTTATAAGCAGACTATGGTGGTGTAGAGTAAGCAATCTGTTTGAAAGTTTTTTTTGTCCATTGTTAGGTCATGGGTTTGATTCCCCTGCATTCCACTTTGGGTTTTTTTATTAAAAAAAATGTACAAATATCAGTCATTTGTTTGTTAATAAACACATAAAAAAAGTGAAAGGTGTTGATTTAAAACCGATTACTTACTAATGAAAACATTTTATGTAACACACTGACCACTCTAACTTTTACATATAATTTTTAAAGCAAACTAATTTCATTATATTGTAAAATGATGTTAACTAGTTATTTAATAGTTAATATATATATATATAAATTAATATAATACTTACTAAATTACTATATATATATATATATATATATATATATATATATATATATATATATAAATAATACATTTGTAAGTCCATCTGCAAGTCTAAAAATAAGTTTAACAACTTATTAACCGCTCCGGTTTTCCAGAAATACAGTTATTGTACTGCATTCTGAGCCACTGGGCGGGGACATGCAAATGAGCAGAAAATGCATTCTTGCTCTTAAATCCAAAATGCTACTTTATACGTAGCTCTTTCAAATGCATATGCCCGCTGAAACACAGCTTGAAAGCAAAGCAAAGGATTGGATTTTGCACAAATCATAAACCCATTCACATACAGCTGTTTCAAGGTTAATGGCTTTCATCAGTGTGAGGTTGGTTTAGATTTGTACAATGGATTTGTGTGAGTATTTAACAACAACCATTTAGTGTATGGTGAGCAAAAGAGCAAGAGAAGCTCTCTACCGTACAGAGTACAGAAACAAATAATACATATGCAAGTTTAACAACTTATAAACTGCTTCGGATTCCCAGAAATACAGTTATTGTACTGCATTCTGAGCCACTGGGTGGGGACATGCAAATGAGCAGACAATGCATTTTAAACAGTAAAGGAAAACAAATCACTCTTGGTGGGAATGGAACCCATTAAGATATCATTCAAAGGCAGAAACACTAGTTGTGTGCTACAGGCTCGGCTATTACACTTGCTGCTAGAATATAATGAAGTAGTTACAATGACTCAGTCGCTGCCTCATTCAAACATTCTACACCTGATTTTAATTAATTATTCATTGCTCCATGCAGTACAGAGCTCATTACTCATTCAGGCAGCAGCAAGGCAGTGAAATGGCCTGATTACAATTTATCATGATTCTATAAATTTAGCATTTTCAAAATTAAAACGTAAATCTGCAAATCCCACCTTATGTTATGTACCTACCCCTCATACACTAAATAGTAAGGATTACAGTAATGCCAGCCTTTATACACTAGTAGCTTCTAAGAATACCTTTGTGATCTTGGTTTACACAGCTGTTATTGTTAGTTTACATTAGGGACATTGTTCCAAACTACAGTGGTTTTCAAATATTCACAAACCTATTTAATACTTTAATTATGATGTGTATAAACACATTAAAGACAGTTTTAATGTAATTGTAGATAAGATAAGGAGTTTCTGAAATTACAAAGATTAACCAATTTGCATGGTTATGTGTGACTGAAATTTCATATTTAGAGTATGTTTGTAATAGGAGATTCACTTCATAATGGGTAAAATGTTTTTTTTTCATAGTCTAAAATAAATAAAAACAGCATTTAATTTCAAACTATTGTGTTAATTTCTGGTTGAATGGCAACAGTCATTTGATTTTGTTCCTAATAGGATTAGAAACCTGTGAGACCAACAAATTAAAGTCAGTTAATGCACTGAAACAGTAACTTGCGAGTAAAATAATACTTTAAAGAGAAGTAAGCACAAGTAGGATAACTCCCAGTCAAGTATCAGGCTGATAGAATCCCACATTATAAAAGCAGTGTAAGATACATTTATCTATTATATTTTTTAAATGTAGTTTCTTTAAAACATGTTTTATGCTTGTAGCTTACAGAACTTGTAACTTTGTTACATACATCAAAACATGTGATGTCTCTCCAAAACTACATTGGCCTTTTAACAATGTGTATACAATGTGTACTCACGTTTTGCTAGAACCTAAATGCATTACGTTCCTCCTAAAATATAGAAAGTTTGTGTTCTGTGGCATGCATATCATTGTTTTAATTAGTAGTGTTTCTAAGGGTTTTCTTAATGTCAAGGCAAATGAGAGGTGATATTGATTTATAATTAATAGCATACATGGAAGCTTTTGTTCTTTGAGGTTGTATTATATTATATGGTCTATCCCTAGCCCTTTTTTTGTTTGTTTCAATAGTTTTTATTATCATCAATGTCAATTACATTTCAGTTAAGTAATAAAGTATGACTTGCAGGTCAAAACAGTACAATCTACTGAGTGAAACATTAATTTATTTGTCCTAGTCTAAAGCATAAACCACATTGTGATTCCTTCAACAACTTTTTCCGTTTTCCATTTATAATGTAATGTACTGTTGGTTACTAAGGTCTTTCTTTTCTTTATACTTTCTATAATGTATTTAGACCTTGTAACTAGAATGTAACTAGGATAAACAAGTGTTATTTTAATTATTGCATTTATATAAGAACATTCTAACTAAATAATAAATTGTAATATTTTTAAATCTTATAAATAAACTATATGTACCATTAGTTTTGCTTTTGATTTTTCTTTATATCAACTATGATGTTGTAATTTTGTGACATAAGAAGATTTCAGAAGATTCCAGTTTGAGGAT
Source organism: Discoglossus pictus (assembly GCA_027410445.1). Lineage (NCBI taxonomy): Eukaryota > Metazoa > Chordata > Amphibia > Anura > Alytidae > Discoglossus > Discoglossus pictus. The sequence continues at coordinate 100,959,405 of CM050168.1, forward strand.
CAGCTCTACAGCCTAATGTTATTTTTCCTCTTGCAACTTTGGCATATGTAATTTGGGATTTTATTAATTTAATTAATTGAAATGGAATGAGTGGAGTTAATCCAACAATCCCATATATTTATGAATTTCGGAAGAATGTTACTCAATGCATGTGTCATTTTTTCATAGACCGTTATGTAGTTTAGTTTCTGAACTATTTATTTGCTATCTAATAATGGTGTCTTCCATCATTTTCTGTTTATGGCCCTTTTAAAGTCAAGTCAAGTGACTTGATACATTTTATCCTCCATAGTAACAGATTCTGGAACCTTCTGCTTTCTTTCTGTTCTCATGTAGGGTGCCATGTTTCACAATTGTAATCTAAGGCCATGCATACAGGGAAGTGGTTGTACACTACTACTGTCACATGCGGCTTAGACAACATATAACTATCTGCTTGGTAGCAGCATGAGACACTGTTGTGTTAAACCCCTCCCTTGTAGGCATAGCCTTAGGTCACAGCTGTGAAACATGGCACCTACATAAAAAAGAACAGCAAGAAAAGGGGAGGTTCAAGAAAGTGTCAATCTATTACTCTGGTAGCTTCTTAAATGTAAGTTAGTTATATAAGTATACACAAGTATACCATAGCAGGTACAACCATCAAGAAGTAGTTTTATCTATATATAGTTTTCCATAATGAAAATAACTATAACAGAAAATGGAAGTATAATTAGATCCTCACCAAAAAATAAGTCTGATTTCTATTTCCAAAACAGATCTAGATAAACATTGCAGATATTGAATTGTGCAGCTTAAACACAAATATCACAAACTTCAACATTACTACTACCTATGCCTAGGCCATGTATGTAATGTACACAGTACCTTAAGTTCATCTGTTAAGATGTCCTCATATTCATATTGCAGAGCCTCTGGGTCATAAGTAAAGTAGAGACTTGAGTTTTCTAGAAACTTCTCTACATCCTGAAGTGCTTTCTGGGCCCCCTCTTTTGACTGGCATTTGTCCATTTGCTGGTTTGCAAGAAAATATGCACCTTTATCACAGCATTCAAGGGCCTGAAAGCAAATGTGTATTGTTGTGAAAAACAGATTTTAAACGATTGAAATATTTAAAATAATATGTAATATGCATACCTGCTGTAGCTGTGTGTGGAGTTCTAACGTGGTAGAAAGTCGTTCGGTTTTCCTTTTAATCTCTTCTGCCAAGATGTCCGACATGTGACGCAGCTCATTGCATTGCTGGCATATTAAATCAAGTGCATAGTGATGGTTTGCGGCTAGTTGGTGACCGTGCAGAATAACCATTTGTGCCTTTCCGATTAAATCCTGGTGGACAAATACACCATTTTTGTAACGTCCTTTTAAATATAATGACAAAAACGTACAGTAATTTCATACAAAGCAATAATTTCTAAATATAACAATTAAAGGGCACTATAGTTGTAAATTATATTTTTATTTCCTCAAAATGTCTCCATTATTACGTTTGTTTCTTCAAAAGATCATATTTTAATCAGGGGACTAGAGGAGACCTGAAATCCAAAATCAAGAAGTCATTTTTTTAACTTATTCTTAAAGAACATGAACAATTAATTATACATTGTACTAGCCATTTGATTCCAACGTGAATAATTCTTGAGATAAATTATAATTATTAACATCATTATTTGTGCTGTGTTCTTATGAAAACGAGCAATTCATGAATAATAAGTTGCTTTTATATGCCTACTTGGAATACAGCTTGCCGGTCTGCCTCTGTGGTGCAAAAACGGGGTAGTTATTGTACAGTTAGGACCCTTCATCACCCTTTTCAAGCACTCTGAGTCGTAAATTGGCATATTGAGGCACATATTGGCATAAATGAGCTGAACAGTCAATGCTAAATATCTCAGGTATGATTTACTGTATAGAAAAATAGCTTGTGCAATGTAGAAAACATTTAAAGCTGTTTACAATGAAATCTACTTGTTGTTGTGGTGACAGTGTTTTGAATGTGTACACTTTTGAATGTGTACCAGACAGTTCCTATCTACAATTACTATTACAAACTTGCTGTCTCACAAGTGGAAGGGGCCAACCCAGAAGCTTATTAATGCAATCAAAAACAAGTTGTTTGCTTCTTAACAGGAGGTGAATTAAAAGAACATAGAAAGCATTTTTTTTTAAATATTACTGTCTCTGAAAGGTTTTTTTTTGTCCAGTACTGAATAAACAATATAAGGTGAATTGCTGGTTCATTTCTTGCAGGTTTCATGTGAAGTCTAAATATTTATTAGAAATGTTTCAGTAAAATAATGTTTGTAATATTTTATTCAGGATCTTTTACATGTTCAATAGAAATTCATGTTTCTTTAAAACTAATTCAATGACAACTGTGGTCATACATTTAAAATACCCTCTTTTGAATAACTACATTTGAAATACTACATTTGAAAATAAGCAACACATTTGTATAAAGTTAAGAAAAACATAACACAGCATTTTATTTACTACTTTTATATGCAGTTATGCTGCTGTGAATCTATCATTTTAGTTTCCAACTTGGGCGTTTATGCCATAGGCTAAGTAAGCATCTTGCAAGTTAGGAGGGGAAGGTGTCTAAAACTAAATGCACCAATCAGTCTACAGTGCCTTGCAAAAGTATTCAGCACCCCCCTTTGCATTTTTCATGTTTTGTTGCCTCACAACCTGGAATTAACATGGATTGTTTGAGGATTTGCAATATTTAATTTACAGAACATGCCCACAACTTTGAAGATGTCTTTTTTTTAATTGTGAAGCAAACAACAAATAGGACAAAATAACAGAAAAGGTCAATGTGCATAACTATTCACCCCCCTAAAGTCAATACTTTGTAGAGCTACCCTTTGAGGCAATCACAGCTCAAAGTCACTTTGGATAAGTCTTTATGAACTTGCCACATCTTACCACTGGGATTTTTGCCTATTCCTCCTTGCAAAACTGCTCCAGCTTCTTCATGTTGGATGGTTTGCACTTGTGAACAGCAATCTTTAAGTCTGACCACAGATTTTCTATTGGATTGAGGTCTGAGCTTTGACTAGGCCATTCCAACACATTTACATGTTTCCCCTTAAACCTGCTGGAAGGTGAACCTCCATCCTAGCTTAAAATCACGCACAGAGTGGTACAGGTTTTGCTCAAGAATATCCCTGTATTTAGCACCATCCATCTTTCCCTCAACTCTGACAAGTTTCCTAGTCCCAGCTGCTGATGGTGTTCTTTGGGTGATGTGATGTGTTGGGTTTGCGCCAGACATCGCGTTTTCTTTGATGGCAAAAAGTTAAATTTTAGTCTCATCACACCAGAGCACCTTTCTCCATAGATTTTGGGAGTCTCCCGCATGCCTTTTCGCAAACTCAAAATGTGCCATTTTGTTTTGGGCTGAAAGTAATGGCTTTCTTCTGGCCACTCTGCCATAAAGCCCATATTGTCGTCCTCTGTACAGATACTCCAGGCTCTGCTGTGGAACTCTGCAGCTCCTCCAGGGTTACCTTAGGTCTCTGTGCTGCCTCTCTGATTAATGCCCTCCTTGCCCGGTCTGTGAGTTTTGGTGGGGGGCTGTCTCTTGGCAGGTTTGCTGTTGTGCCATGTTCTTTCCATTTGCTTAGGATAGATTTGATGGTGCTCCTGGGGATCATCAAAGCTTTGGATATTTTTTTATAACCTAACCCTGACATTGTCCCTTACTTGTTTGGAGAGTTCCTTGGTCTTCATGGCAGTGTTTGGTTAGTGGTGCCTCTTGCTTAGGTGTTGCAGCCTCTGGGGCCTTTCAAAAAAGGTGTGTATATGTAATGACAGATCATGTGACACTTAGATTGCACACACGTGGACATCATTTCACTAATTATGTGACTTCTGAAGGTAATTGGCTGTAGCAGAGCATTTTATGGGCTTAATAACAACGGGGGTGAATACATACGCACATGCCAATTTTCTGTTTTCTATTTCTGAAAAATAGTTTTATGTATATATTTTTCTCATTTCACTTCACCAACTTAGACTATTGTGTTCTGATCCATCACATAAAATTCAGATGAACTTAAGGCTGTAATGTAACAAAATAGGTAAAAAATCAAGGGGTTGAATACTTTTACAAGGCACTGTAATTCCACTCTTGAACAGATAATAAAAATAAGGAGAACACACCCAAACCAGCATGCTTCAGTCACAAGCAGTGTTTTCTAAATTAAAAATGTTACCTAGAAATTCATGTCCACGGTTTAAACAGCTGATAATCTTGTTAATTTCTTACAGACTTCACAGACATCTCAAGTTTGTCACAATCTACAGTGGTCCTTTAAATTGGAACATTGTAGGTAAAACTGAAGTGTGAGCAAACTGAATATGGCCATTTTATTGAAGTGGCGTCAAACAAAATCATATGTTGAAAGAGGAGAGAAGATTGATGTTTTTAAATAATGTTCTTTCATCATAATGATGTTCTGCTGTTTTTTATCTATTCAGGAGCAAAGGAAAGGGAGGGATGAGTGTGGGAATTTGTTGCTTCATTGGATAGGTCAGATAACCTTTTATCATTTGACACTTCCCCCCTCCCTTAAATGTGCAATTCCTGCTTGCCCTGCCCTGTACAGCAATTTAAAATATTCTCTTTTGAATAACTGCTTTGAAAATAAGCAACATGGTTTTTGGAAGGAAAAACATAATATAGAATTTAATTTTATAAATGTGGCAATTATGTCTGTCAGGGCTTACAATGGAACTAAAAAGAAGTTATTTGTGTTTACAAGGGCATATCCACCTGAGAAAATAACAAAGGGAAAAAAAGCCAGGCAACAAAGAACGTCATATAAAATTTGCCAAATATAAAGGTACTTTTCTTGCACATCATAATATATATTTATTACAGAATTTGACCACATAGTCATGTGCCTACATAATCAGCTAAAACAAAGATTATTTCTAAAAAAATAGCAGCAGCTGTGTAAGCAATAGGTATCAAACATTGTTTGGGGCAAATCTGAATTCATGAAGACTCCATTTTGTGCTAGTTGCATCACATCCTGAGCACTGGAGGGAAGAAGCAGAAGTCCAGAGCCTTTCTTTGGAAATGGGATAAGATTAAAATTGACATCAACCCCCTGTTCCAGAAGCTGACCCCTTGCATCTTTTAATATAACCACAACTCTCCAGAAATGTAAATGTCCCTCTCACACACATAACAACCAGGGTCCTCCAGAGGCATCAACACCTTTTTTGTTTAATTAAAAAAAATATTAGTATGACTTTTTTCTTAAATCATTATGCTCTTAGTCAGATCATTTTTTCATTGACCTTTAGATTATGGTACTTATTTGCATACTAATCCATGAATCAACTCGTCTTTCTGCAAATGAATAACTCGTCATATTCCCCGTTATGGTCTATGCCTAAGTAAAACACATAATATAAAGTACATGCTGCAATGTGATTTTATTAAAAGCAAACTTACCTGTGATCTTTCATCTAAACTATTTAAATCCATGATTCTTTGCCTCACTTCAGACAGATTATCTCCTGTGTCTGGCAGATTTGCTTGCTGAGCCATCAAGTAATCAGTTGTGTTCTTCAGCTGACAAACAGTATTTCAGTGTTTAAAATGAAAATGTGTAACAGAAAAAAAAAAAAGCACGTACAAAATGTGCCAATAATTGCTAATTACTACCTGGGCTGTGAATCTATTGCTTTTGGTATGCCATGTGCAAAACTAAAGACTGGGCATGCTCAGACTCCACATAGTAACTAAACTAATTAGATAAATCAATCTAATGGGTGTGATCATGACCTGTCTTTTGTTTTGCATATGACAGTCGATTCAGAATCCCAGAGGATAATCAGCAATTATTATCAACAATCTATAATTTGCAAGAGATACAAAGCATCCTTAGTGGGTGGATCAGAATGTTGATTACAATTCTAAGTTTACTGACATGAGAAGGGAAGAGAGAGACAAGCAAAGAGGGATGGAAAGTGCAGCAGAGAGAGACACTCATGGGGATGGAGGAGAGGTTACCAAGGACAATTTGGAAACCAAAAATGAAGGGAAGAGAGGAGGGCCATGAGAAGAGGAGGGAGAGTAAGATAGGGAGGTGCTGAGATAGATATACAGTGGAGGGGAAATAAAGAAGACAAGACAAGAGAAAAGGCAATCAGGGCAAAATTAGTAATTGGGAAATATGGGAAATTGAAGAAAAAAGGAAAAGAAAACAGGGGACAGCAGAGGAGTGCTAGAAAAAGCCATCCAGAGGAAGTAAATAAAAAACATCCATTGGATTAGAGGTTAGAGACATCCAGGAGAAGGACATAGACACATAAGGAGAGGAGCAGGGAGAGACATCCAGCTGAGAGGAGAAAATTCATCTTGGCTAAAAGAGGATAGAAACAGACAAAGAACACAGAGATCATGGGGTAAGAGATGTGATAGAGAACTAGGGTAAGAGAAGAAAGATCTGGGGGAAGAGAGGAGGATACTTCAACAGGAATGGGGAGAATAAACAGCTTGGTTTAGAGGAGAAATGTCTATGGGAAGAGAGGAGGGAGACAGACAGAGAAATAATAAAGAGAGAATCAGAGGAAGAGAGAGGAAACATAAATATGAACAGAGGAGAAAGACAGGAGAGAAATACAGACATGACGGAGAGACAGTGGCAGGGTAAGCGAGGAAGTAGACAAACATGTGAACAGAGGGGAGGAGACAGAGATGGAAAAAAAGAGGCGCACATCCAAGGCAAGAAGGGAGAGGAACAGCGTTGGGAACAATGTAGACTAGCACTCTCAGAAAGGAAAGAGAGAAACAATCATGAGAATGGATAGAAACAATTAAAGCACCACAAAAGTCCCCATATGTACACCACAAGATGGAGGGTGAAAAGACATGTGGAAAAAAGGTTATTACATTTGATTTGGAATTCATGGAGCTGTGATCAATAAAAATCACTGTGTTGCTGGTTTGTAACTACTTGGTTATATTCTAACAGCTAGTGTAGAAAGAGATCACATAGTACTGTAAATAAGGCTGCAGTCTGTTGTGGTGAAGGTATTCTGTTAAAATCCCCACACAGACTGATTTGATTTCTTTAATTTTTAAAAATCAAAAATGTGTCCTTTAAGATATATAATACATTCTATATCTATATGAGGTAACTGTGCTGATTGTCTGTTGATTTTAAATATTATTTGAATAATTATATGAACTATTTACAAATATATATATATATATATATATATATATATATATATCAACATACAGTCAAGCCACATTATTATGACTACCAGCTAATATCCCGAATAACCCCTATGTGCAGCACGGACAACAGCTAGATGGCACAGTAGTGAGTCAATAACATGTTGGAAGATTGGCAAGGGTATCTGGAGCCACGCAGACTGAAGTGCATTTGACAGCTGGTGAAGAGTGCATGGTGGAGGATCCATATGTGAACATGGAGATCAAGGTGATCCCACAGGTGCTCAATGGGGTTCAAGTCCAGGGAATTTGTAGGCCAGGGAAGTATTTGGAAGTTTTCATCCTTTTCCAGATTATTATATCCGTATGACATGTTGCATTGTCCTGCTGAAAGATCCCATCTGCTCCAGGGAAGACAGTCAACATGTATGGATGTACTTGATCTGCAAGGATGGATAGATAACCCAATCGGTTGAGAGTGCCTTCCAGACAATTGCAAGAAAACATTCCCCAGACAATAACGCTGCCGCCACCAGCTTGTGTTCTTCTGACAATGGTTGCAGAGTGTTTATTCTCATAGGTTTCATGCCTGAAACGCCAACAACCATCCAATCGATGGAGCAGAAAAAGTGACTTATCAGAGAAGGCAACTCGGAAGCCAATCAGAAGAGGTATAATTTTGGTACTGTAGTGCAAATTGAAGCAGTTTCTGATGATGAACCCTCGTCAGCATGAGTGCAGTAACCAGCCATTTGCATTGGAGCCCCATACACAACAGGGTTCCCTGTACTGTTATTTTAGACACATGTCTGGTAGCCCCCTGGTTCTTTGGATGGTGAGTTGCTCAGTTGTAGAGTGTCGGTTGGTCCTCACACACCTTCGCTGCTGACATTCACCTCTGACATGAATGGTACATGGTGCTTTGCAGCTCCACGCCGTTTATTCGCAATGGTGCTGCTTGTCCAGTTACAGCACATTCTAACCACAGCACCACGAGAACAGTTCACAAATTGCGCTGTTTCAGAAATACTGCCCTGCTTGGCCGGAAAGCCAATGATCATCCACTTTTTAATGTTGGATAGATCACACATTTTACCCAAGACATTGATGGCTGATATGTTTGAAGAATGCCTACATGTCATCCTATATACCCACCAAGCCAGCTCATGACACGTGCTGTATTTCATTGGCTACGCGCGGCTGACGTCAAAAGTAGGCAATGGTCATAATAATGTGACTCAACTCTGTATTTAGTTCAAATGAAATCAATTTAACTGTTATACTTATTTTGTGAAGCAGTGTGTGTTGGTGTAGTAACAAGTGTGTTGCTTTATAATATATATGAGTAAGCCCCAGGAGGGACATTTTTCTACCAAGCGCAAGTACTCTGGTTATTGATCATATTATAAAAGAAGGAAGGTTTATATATTTGGGTTATTTTGGCATGCATGTCTTAACTCCTTGTGACTACTTTGAATTGCCAGTCAGCTTTAATGACATATAGTAGTCTAAGGCAAAAAGGAGTAGTACTGTTATGAACTATTTTATAATAGTTTATCCTTGTATATTTTTTATATAAACCCCGTAAATCAGTAACCAATACTTCTCTCTCTTTTTCATAACCAATATAGTACTTAGAATGCGCTTTTTTCTACATTGGTTTTAACCTCACTTTTTTGAGCTATACACTATTTATTACATTACAAATTTTTGTCTTCCCAAGGATTAGCAAATTAATTTTGCCATATGAGGGAAGTCTGTATGTGTTAAGGGATATTATTAGTATTCAGCTCAAATAGAGGATTTATCCATCCATAGATCGGAAAAGTTCCTATATTTTTCCAAGTTCCTATATTTTTCCAATAATTTATACTAATGTTTAGGTGTGAGGCACCAGGGAACTGTTGTACAGTGATATATTGAATAAAATTTTATAATATATGTTGCTTTATCAGTAAGGAAGCAAAGGGTTGTGGTAAATGGAACATACTCCGATTGGACTAATGTGGTAGTTGGGGTTCCTCAGGGTTCAGTATTAGGTCCTCTACCTTTTAATATATTTATTAATAACTTAGAAGTAGGACTGGAAAGTAGTGTCTCCATTTTTACTGATGACACAAAGTTATGCAAGGTAATTAAATCAGATAGTGATGTGCTTTCCCTCCAAAGGGATTTACATAAATTAGAGGAATGGGCATCTAAATGGCAGATGAGTTTTAATATGAATAAATGTAAAGTTATGCATCTGGGAAGGAAGAATAGCCATGCGATTTATAATCTTAATGGAGCAAATATAGGGGTATCAGGTATTGAAAGGGATTTGGGAGTGCTTGTGGACTAGGTAACAGTGCTGAAAGCCAAGCAGCAGCTGCAAAGGCAAATAAAACATTGGCATTTTTTAAGAAGGGTATAGAAGCCAGGGAAGCAAATATAATTGTGCCACTATACAAATCTCTAGTACGCCCTCATTTGGAATATGGAGTACAATTTTGGGCACCACTTCATAAAAAGGACATTTTAGAGCTAGAAAAGGTACAGAGGAGGGCTACAAAACTAATAAGGGGAATGGAGGGGCTAAGTTATGAAGAAAGACTAATGAAATGAAACTTATTTTCTCTAGAAAAAAGGCGTCTAAGAGGGGATATGATTACCTTATATAAATACATCCAGGGTCAGTATAAAGATTTGTCAAGGGAGCTTTTTGTGCCAAGAGGTTTTCAAATGACAAGAGGACATCCCTTGAGGTTAGAAGTAAAAATATTCCACTTTAAAGAAAGAAAAGGGTTCTTCACAGTAAGGGTGGTTAATCTGTGGAATTCTCTACCAGAGGAGGTGACTACAGCGGATTCGATAGATAACTTTAAAAGGGGACTGGATTTATTCCTAATTAAAAAGGGCATTCAGGGTTATCCTGAATAATGAAAGAGAGAGTTTTGATCCAGGGAGGAGTCCGATCGCCAGTATCTGGGGTCAGGAAGGAATTCGATTGGCTATGTTTCACTTTTTTTTTTTTTCTGTTTGCTTTCCTCTGGATCAATTAATCAACAGCTTATCCGCATATTGCAGATCAGAGGAGATCTTAGAGATCTTAAAAGGTTGAACTTGATGGACTGAAAATCTTTTTTCAACCTCAATTACTATGTAACTATGTAAGTTGTTGGTTCTAAATCAGTGCTTCCACTTTTTTAATTTTTTTTATTGACTACTGTATTTATTAACACACATTCCACATATATATATCGTATTTATCGGCGTATAACACGCACTTTTTCTCCCTGAAAATAGGGGGCAAATGATAGGTGCGTGGTATACGCCGATATTCCCTCCCCCCTCCTCATCCTCAACCCCCCCTCCTCAACCTAAACCTCCCTCCTCAACCTAAACCCCCCTCCTCAACCTAAACCCCCCTAAATACCTCCCCCTCTCCCTTTCCCCTCACTTTCCTGCTTCTGCTCCGGCCTCCGCTCCTTTTTGACCCGGGGCACATGTGACGCCACATGCGCGCCACGCCATTAGCATATACCGAGTGCCAGCACCCGGTATATGCTAATGGCGTGGCGCGCATGTGATGTCACGCCATTAGCATATACAGAGTGCCGGCACCCGGTATATGCTAATGACGTGGCGCGCACGTGACACCGGGTCAAGAAGGAGCGGAGCAGAAGAAGGTAAGTGAGGGGAGAGGGGGAGGTATTTAGGGGGTTTAGGTTGAGGATGCGGATTTAGGTTGAGGAGGGGGGTTTAGGTTGAGGAGGGGGGTGAGGAGGGGGGTAGAGGAGGGAGGTTGAGGAGGGGGGTTGAGGTTGAGGAGGGGGGTTGAGGAAGGGGGTTTAGGTTGAGGAGGGGGGTTCAGGAGGGGGGTTTAGGTTGAGGAGGGGGTTGAGGTGGGGGTTGAGGATGAGGAGGGGGGTTGAGGATGAGGAGCGGGGTTGAGGATGAGGAGGGAGGTTGAGATGGGGGTTGAGGATAGGGTTGAGGATGGGGGGTTGAGGATCAGGAGGGAGGTCAAGGATGAGGAGGGGGGTTGTGGTTGAGGAGGGGGGTTGAGGAGGGGGTTGAGGAAGGAGGATGAGGATGGTGGGTTGAGGAGGGGGGTTTAGGTTGAGGAGGGGGGTTGAGGAGGGGGGTTTAGGTTTAGGAGGGGGGTTGAGGAGGGGGTTGAGGATGAGGAGGGGGGTTGAGGATGGGGGGTTGAGGATGAGGAGGGAGGTTGAGGATGAGGGGGGGATTGAGTAGGGGGTTGAGGAGGGGGGTTTAGGTTGAGGAGGGGGGTTTAGGTTTAGGAGGGGGGTTGAGGAGGGGGTTGAGGATGAGGAGGGGGGTTGAGGATGAGGAGGGGGTTGAGGTTGAGGAGGGGGGATAAGGAGGGAGGGAGGTTGAGGAGGGGGGTTTAGGTTGAGGAGGGGGGTTGAGGAAGGGGGTTTAGGTTGAGGAGGGGGGTTGAGGAGGGGGGTTTAGGTTAAGGAGGGGGGTTCAGGAGGGGGGTTTAGGTTGAGGAGGGGGTTGAGGAGGGGGTTGAGAATAAGGAGGGAGGTTGAGGATGAGGAGCGGGGTTGAGGATGAGGAGGGAGGTTGAGGATGGGGGGTTGAGGATGGGGTTGAGGATGGGGGGTTGAGGATCAGGAGGGAGGTCGAGGATGAGGAGGGGGGTTGAGGTTGAGGAGGGGGTTGAGGAAGGAGGATGAGGATGGGGGGTTGAGGAGGGGGGTTTAGGTTGAGGAGGGGGGTTTAGGTTTAGGAGGGCGGTTGAGAAGGGCGGTTAAGGAGGGGGGTTTAGGTTTAGGAGGGGGGTTGAGGAGGGGGTTGAGGATGAGGAGGGGGGTTAAGGATGGGGGGTTGAGGATGAGGAGGGGGTTGAGGTTGAGGAGGGGGGTTGAGGAGGGGGTTGAGGAAGGAGGATGAGGATGGGAGGTTGAGGATGAGGAGGGAGGTTGAGGATGGGGGAGTTGAGGAGGGGGTTGAGGAGGAGCAGCGATTTCTGAGTAAACTTTTGTTAAAACAGTTACTTTCACTATCATTTTACGTTATTTACCTTATAAGTGTTAATAATATTAATAAAAAATAGTTCTGCGCTACCCTTATTTTGCTTCAAAGTTCTTTATTTGAAATTTAAGTTTTTTTTCCTGAAATTTTCTTCGTAAAAAGTGAGGTGCGTGTTATGCCGGTGCGTGTTATACGCTGATAAATACGGTATATATATATATATATATATATATATATATATATATATATATATATATATATATATGTACATTAGTTAAAGAAAAAAAAGTGAAAGCCTGAGGAATAGAACCTATGAGTTTACTAATGAAAAAACAGCACACTTACCACTACACCAACACACTCTGTTGTTAAAAGTCTATAATAGAAAGTGTAACAATTACAGATTCCAGCCTTGTTATTTAAGCAGATTTTTGTGGGAGGCCTAAACAAAAATGACAATATTTATATTCATTTTTGGTCAAGTTTAATAATGCAAACACTTTTTGTGGTATTTTAAAGAAGGTGATAAAGACAGTAAAGAAGAGGGACGAGACTGAGGAATTGGAGACAGTGAGGGAGAGAGAGAGACAGACTGGGCAAAAGAAGAGAGACATGCATGGAAAGATAAGGCAGTCAGTCAGTAGAAGGAAGATGATGGACAGCAGGAGAGTGGTGGGACACTGACTGAGGAAAAAGGAAGAGAGATGCTGCAGACAGGAAAGAGACAGCAGAGGAAGAGGTTAGACAACTAAGAAAAAAGGGAGAGAACCATGCAGGGAACATACGGTTTATCTCTCCAAGTAAAATGTCTGTTTATTCAGAGATTTGTCTCCATCACAGCAAATACACTAGTTTTGTTTGATCTTATTTCAAGTGCCATAAAACTAACTGTAATATTAGCAGATGCTATTAAAATCCTATTAAGCCCAGCGTGAGCACACAGGAATCCTTACCATACCTCTTGAAAATGCTGCTCAAACTTCAACAATTCTAAATATTGCTCCATTTTCAGCTGGTGCTTCTCCCAAAACCCATCAAAGGCAGTTTCCATTTCATGCAACTGAGTAAGTAACCTTAACAAAAAGAAAATATACTGTATATAATGACTGACGTCCAAGGAATGTCATAAGTAATCAAATGACATTTACTAATTACAAGCCCAAATAATTTTTTTTTTTCTTTCTCTTCATTACTTGGAACACAACACTGTACAATGGAAAAAATATGTTTGAAAAATTAAATCCTGACTAAGAATTAGGCAGGGAAAGTGTGTCATACAGCTACTTTTAATTAGAGGAAATATAAATGTGAAAATTTATATTGGTCCCTAGAGGCAACAATGGTACATTGGTGAAGGTTGTGTGTGAAAGGGGAGATTTGTTTCTGCGGGAGCAAGGCTTGCAATTATTACTGCAAGCTGCCTGTTTGTGACACATATGTGAGCGAAGGAAGTAGGTTCAAATTCTAAAGTATCCAATTATTTAATAAAACCACCTTCCTTTTCCCTCATACCCCACTCCTCCCTCCACTGACATCTAAAGTTAATCATGGCCCTTAGGCTATAAGCTGCTAGGAAGTGATGAAAACAGACATTCTACATATAATCCTCAAAAATTATTATTATCTGTAATAAAATTCTAGATTGCTAGTTGCCTTTTAGATATGCCAGTGACAATTTAAAATGTAATATTACCATTATATACCAAATTATATTTTCAGATGATTAACAAAAACAGTTTTTGTGCAATGCAAAGACCTACATCATAATTATTTCCTGTTTCTGTAGGACGCGGAGGCTGCACAGGCTCCCTGGGTCAGCCCGTAGTGTCGCGTGACCCAGCGGAGCCTGCGAGGCACGTCAGCCAATCAGCTGCGTCGGGGGGCGTGTCGGGAAGCCCGTTTTCGCGCCGTTCAGTGCAGCGCGGTCTCCCGACTGAAACGGACGGAGGTCTGAGGTCCTGCAGCTATAGAATACAGTAGGAAGGTTTAATACTGAGAATTGATCCCCAGCTTACCAGCACATAAGGGGCTATTATCTGTTGAGGCTACTCTTATTGTTGTGTTTTTTCCTCCGTTTTTGTGTTGTGTGTCTTGTCTGTGTCTGTGTGTGTGTTTGTTGCTGTGTGTGCCTGGTGCTGCTGCCTGTGTGTTTTCCCCCTGTGTGTCCCCTTTTAGTCTTATTATGGATCCAGAAGGCTTAGAGACTTTACTGGCTGAAGTTAGGACCCGTGCCCCAAGCCAAGGGGTCAGGTGGGTGCCGGACAGGCTGGGACCTCCCATGCTTTCTGCGCTTGGGCCTCAGCACATTGAACAGGATCAGCCTGCGGTGGCTGGTGTCCTAGTCAATTCTGGCGGCGCCAGGGATGTTTTTTCCCTTCCCACCACTGTAGGACTAGCAGACCCCCGTCCATCAGGGAGCAGAGACACGAGAGAAGGGGGGGTTACGGGGCAGGGCGGCCGGGACCCCATACCCCTCAGACAGGTGAGCGCCAGGCCCACAGGCGGTGAGGGTGAGGGCCTAGAACTCTGGCCACCACCGGTCATTTTGCCCAAAGGTCCTAGGCCGCGGCAAAGGTCAAAAAACACCCCTTTAACACCCCGTAGAGGGGGTGCAGGGGGTAAGAGAAAAGCCGGGAGTCCTAAAAAGGCTCCTACAGACCCTCATGGCGCTAACCAGGCGTTCCTAGGCTTCCCCCAATAACATTGCTTCTGGTACTTTACAGGGACGCCGCTAGGCGGTGAGCGGAACATGGCGACGACAAGAGAGAGAAGAGACGGTGTGATCAGAGAAATGAATAACCAAGACAGCATGGTCATGATCGATGACGTGCCAGTAACAGCGGCAGTGGCGAGGCTAGGACGCCCCACTTGAGCTAAGAAGGCTACGAGCAGGTACAGTCCGCTACTATTTACGCACACGCCACTAAGACGTACCAGAGTTGAGACTGAGGGCGAGACGGTTAGGCCACAGCAGAAGGGGTCTAAGACCGACCAACAGCCAGACGTTCCAACGCCCAATGGAGTCTCAAGGGAACCCCTACTGGAGGCGGCAGAGGCAGAACTAGCTTACTCCAGCCGTGCAGGCTTAGGTGACCAGGACCATTCCTCAGAGGAGGAGCGGGCGGTATGGGCACGGGCATGCAGGTCGCGGAGAGCTAGTGACTGTTCTTCTTGCACCCACAGATCCAGAAGGAGATCCAGATCGAGAAGCAGGAGATCTTGTCGGTGCAGCTGTGCATGCACAGGATCGGAGAGGAGAAGCCCGCGGAGGGCCAGACGGTCAGAGTCCCCGGAGCGTCAGGAAAGACGCAGGGATACTCCGTTGGCTGTGTCCACTCCAAGGCTTCCAGAAGCAGGTGAGCGCTCAGTTTTGAGCTGCGCAGCAGAAAACGGTGATAGAGAACCCTCGCACACAAAGGCCGGGTTTTTTTGGTCATTACAGACCCTCCTAGCTGCGCGCAACATTACGGTCAGTGAGCAAGAGATGGGTGCTTGGATAGGCGGACTAGCGAAGGGTGCGTGGTCCCAGCCATCAGCTATTGTGGCGCAAGCGCGCGCAAGCCCGGCCGAGGCGATAGGTACCATATGCGCGCTCGAGCCGGTAGGCGATCCTGTTGCAGTAGTGGGCAGTACCAATGCAGGGGTTACCGACGCAGCCATGAGACCTATAGTCTTGTGCTCGTTGGATAACTTAGGGGCACACCTTACCCAGGAGGTTAAGGAAAAGATCTGGAGGAGGGAGTTTGTAGAATTGTTCTCCCTTCTCCCCATGTCTAGGCAGATGGATATGGCCGAGAGGGGCCCCAGAGAGGGGGATGAGCGGCGGAAATCTTTTGCCAGGTTACCTAGGACGTTCGATACATGGCTGCAAGCATTCTCCATATGGGCCTGCATGCTATGTGAGCGACACCCAGAACAGAGTTCGAGATTATTCGTTTACATAGACGAAATTCGCAATGCCCACAAAGTCTATGGAGGTACAGCCTGGTGGCGGTACGACGAGGAATTCCGCCAATACTTGGCCTCAAGGCCAACCATGGCGTGGAGTGACAAAGCGGTGGCATATTGGTTAAACATTATGACACCCATGAGAGTCACAACGCCCTTTCGGAGCAGGGCCGGTGGAGCTAAGGGCCCTACCCACGCCCCAGGAACAGGTCTCAAGACATGTTTCGCATATAACGAAGGGGTCTGTAGATGGGCCCCGAACTGCAGGTTTAAACACGCATGTTCAAACTGCGGGGGTGAGCACCCCCTGTCTAGATGCGGTAGACCAAAAGATGGTTCGACGTAGGGGCGGGGAACCTCCTGCAAAAGGGCAGGACGCCCATACGCCTCCCCGCCATGCTGCCGTGGCTAAAACGCTACAGTAAATTGGCGGGCACCGCCAAAGCCGCGCGCCTTCTGGCAGACGGGTTCCGGGAGGGATTCCGTATTCCATGTGGCATTGACATTCAGGGTTTCCTTGTCCCAAATCTGAAGTCGGCCAGGGAATTCCCAGGGGTAGCTCACGCTAAGGTTATCAACGAGGTAAAACTGGGTAGGATGGCGGGGCCATTTACGGTCCCGCCCATCCCGGATTTGATCGTGTCTCCACTTGGGGTGGTCCCCAAGAAGGAGAAGGGTAAATTTAGGTTGATATAACACCTTTCTTATCCCAGATGTCGGTCGGTAAACGATGGTATATCAAAAGACCAGGCTACTGTGTCTTATGAGTCATTCGACCGGGCGGTCGACTTGGTTAGGCGGGCGGGCCCCGGGGCGCTTATGGCAAAGGTGGACATTGAGGCAGCATTCAGGTTGCTGCCGGTACACCCGTCGAGCCATCGACTGCTAGGGTGTTTTGTGGACGGAAGCTATTTCGTTGACTTATGTTTACCCATGGGATGCTCAATATCATGTGCTTACTTTAAGGCTTTCAGCTAATTTTTACAATGGGTTGCGAGCCTCGAAGCCGGGTACAGGAGCATTACTCACTACCTGGATGATTTCCTTTACGTCGGTCCAGCTGGAAACGATGCTTGCCGTTTCATGTTGGAGGTTTTCACCGAAATCTGTAAAGATTTTGGGGTACCACTGGCCCACGACAAAACAGAGGGCCCCACGGAGCAGTTGACTTTCTTGGGGATTCGGATTGACTCCACGAAAATGGAGTGCAGTCTTCCTTTGGAAAATGTGGCGGACATGCAAGCGGAGATCAGGGCGCTACAAGGCGCACGGAGGGTATCTTTGCGGCGGTTGCAATCGATATTAGGGAAGTTGAATTTTGCATGCAGAATTATCCCCATGGGGAGGATATTCTGTAGGAGGATGTCACTCGCTACTATAGGTATTGCGAAACCGCACCATTTCATAAAAGTCTCCAGGGTTATGCGGGATGATGCGAAGGTATGGTCAGTGTTCCTTGCCGAATTTAATGGGAAAGGCTTCTTCAAAAGAAGGGCGCCACCAACGCAGAGCTAGAACTCCACACTGACGGGTCCGGACCGGTTGGCTGTGGGGCTTATCTCCAAGGGAGATGGTGCGCCGAGGCGTGGCCAGAGGAATGGGAAGCGGCGGGTTTAACAAAGAACCCTACATTCCTCGAGCTGTTTCCTATAGTGGTAGCAGTTCACATATGGGGTGCAAGTTTCAGGGATCGGCGAGTCATATTCCACTCAGATAAGATGGGGTTGGTGGAGGCCGTGAACAACATCACGGCAACATCTGTACCGGTGATACGATTACTCCGTCATCTTGTACTATGCTGCCTTCGCCTGAACATATGGTTTCAGGCAAGGCATGTCCCAATAGTAGAAAACGGAATTGCTTACGCCCTTTCTCGGTTTCAGGAGGATCGATTCAGGGCACTGGCTCCTCAGGCGAACGCCCTGGGGGAACGCATTCCCAAGGAGCTTTGGGAGCTTGGAGCTGTTAGGTGACGAGACTCGTGAGACAGTCTTTTGCCCCAGCAACATGGACCGCTTATAGACGCGTGTGGGCAAAATGGGATAGCTTAGTGGCACTGGCAGGTGGTGCCACGACGGAAGATAAGAGCATAGGGATCCTGCTTTGGTACCTGCTGCGGTGCGCCGAGCAAGGCGAAACAAGAGCCGTAGTAGGGAGACAGGTCACGGCGCTGGCTTTTATGTTTAAGCTTGCTGGGCAGAGGGACCTTACAAAGGAGTTTCTAGTGCGCAAGGTGGTGCGCGGAATGTTCAATGGTCATCATAGGCCGGATACCAGGCGGCCGATTACATTTTCCTTGTTACTGAGATTGGCTAAGGCGTTGGTGGTGGTTTGCAGAAACCCCTTTGAATCTCTACTTCTCAGAACGGCTTTTTCCCTGGCGTTCTTCAGAGCGTTTAGGATAGGGGAGTTAGTCGCGAACAGTAGACACGGCTCGGGGGGACTGCAATTAGTGGATACCTGCCTGAGGGAAGGCACGGTAGTAATCTGGTTGCGGAGGTCAAAGACCGACCAAGTGGGAAAAGGAAGAGAAGTGGTTCTGCATCAGGTTGGCACGGAGTGTTGCCCATATGCATGTGTAGAGGAGTACCTCAAGCAGCGACCGGCGGGACGGTGTTCGCTGCTGGTACATGCAGATGGAACGGCACTGTCACAGTATCAGTTCAAAAGAGTTTAAAAAAGCGCACTGCAGCGGCTCGGTTTTAAGCAGTCGGAGTTCGGAACACACTCTTTCCGCATTGGGGCTGCCACTGAGGCAGCCAGGCTGGGTTTGCCCAACGCGGCAGTAAAGCACATGGGCAGATGGGATTCGGAGCGTTTTCGGTCCTATGTAAGGCCGAGTGCAGTGGTGTAATGGTGTTGCTTTCTACTTTCAGGAGAACAGAAGCAACTATGGATTGTGGGCCATTCATACGTGTACTGGGCCCACAGGTTAGCTGCAGTTACCGAAGAAAAGGCACAACTGGGCTTTCCTGTCACGGACTTGCGCGTACGGTGGTGTGGCATTCGGGGTCTGCGATGGGCGCAATTGGACGAGCTTTTGGATACATACGCGCAGCGTTACGGTCAGCCCAGCGTGATACTAATCCATGCAGGCGGGAACGATTTGGGGACGGTGCCCATGAGACGGATGCTGAAAGTCATGAGAAGAGATGTTGAAAAGTGGGTAAAAAAGTTCCCAGGCACTTTCCTTATCTGGTCGGAAATGATTAAGAGAAGATCTTGGCGTAACGCGCGTGACCCAGTATGTCTGGACAAGGCTAGACAGAAGATCAACCAGCAGATTGCGAGTTTTGTTAGAAAATTGGGTTTTGTTGCAATTCGGTACAAGGAGTTCGAACCGGTCGGTGCCGACGATTTTTTCGCAAAAGATAAGGTTCACCTTACGGAAATGGGATTAGAATTGATGATGTTGGAGTTTAGGGAGAGCGTTTTACGGGCTTTGGCTTTGATGTCCAGCAGGGGGGGATCGCAGCCTCGGGAGGCGTCCCTCGCGTGCTCCGTGGCGGGAGGTGAGTTGCCCGGCCCACTGGCCTAAGTGGGCGGTGGCCCCACCTCACAGGGCGTGCTTAAAGATAAGCATTGGGGCTTTGGGCAGGGCTCAAAGCGTGAGGTCACTGTTCGTGGCCGGGCTCCTCCCCCGGGAAGAAAGGACTAAAATAGTTCATCTAAATAAGTTATAGTTTGTTGTTTACAATTGTTATAATAAAGCTGTGGCCCGTTGTTTCTCCCAACTTCAGTTGTTGTGTCCATTATTTATTACCTAGCCTAAATGGATCATGCATGGGTCATGTGCATAGATGTTGCAGTTCATAGTGAAGCTGTGTAAGGTCATAGATGTGTAAAAACCTGATGCACAGGGAAGTTAGTGACTGCAGCTCGAAGCAAACTGAGTGCCAGTTGGTTAGTAAAATGTTAAAGATGTTCCTTTTATTGAATTATAAAAGAATTTTTAAAATGATATTTGCTTAAAAAAGTACACTTATAATGAAGTTTTGGGTTGGCTATATGCAAATCTATTAAAGAACCACTATAATGCCCAAACCGTAACAACAGGAGCTAGATGGCACTGGTATTTAATAAGCTTCCTATTCAATGATATAGAAAAACAATATTCAATATTAAGATAACTTTTTATATCAACTTGTTAGTTGTGCTGGCTCCACCCCTCATGAGGTCATCAAAAGATGGGAGCAACTCTAACTGGAACACAGTCCTAAATAAGCAATGCTATGTGTCTAGACAGGAGTACATGCTCTTCACTGTCTGGAGACCTGACATGTTGCAAGCTTGTGTCCCTGCCAGGGAAAACCAATGTGTTTGACCATTTAAGACTGTATCCTATTAAGAGTTACTCCCACCCATTGATAACCACTTAAGGGGGCGGATATAAGCAGACCTTCTGGAGGTTTAGAAATAAATATTGATTTTCTAAATCATTGAATAGGATGTTTACTAAATAATGAACATCTAATTAAGATATCTAGTGTTGTTACATCATTACTGAGGTCCTTTAAATCTACAATAGGTAAGTTTATTACATCGATGAATCCTTGGGTTCAGTATGCAAATATATTATATCTATGCGTGGCTGGGTTAATACTAATTATCTGTGTCTTTCTGCACTATGATAACAATAACATGTTTGGAGTAAGTTTTAACACATCATCCTATTAGATGTTACCTTTATCTACAAATAAAGATACAACAAGGTGCACAGCTTCATTCAGAGCTACTCATATACAAGAGGCGGGGCAGCTGTAGAAGGACAATATGAAGAACCTCAAGAGGCAAGCAGTGCAATCTTAAAAGTTATGGAATTGAAGGCTTTTAATGTATTTGAACTTACAAATACTTTGTAAATATAACATTTTATAAATTACCACAGTGTTCCTTTAAAGGCACTTTTTACACTTTTTTTGTTTAATATAAATGTTTTAACTAGGCGACTTTATTGTATCATCCTCAGTGTAATTACCATATAAAGTTTACATTGACGTCTAAAAAGCCGCCAGGGTAACAGATTCTTAACTTCTGTAATCCCCCTCCCTCTTTCTTTCTGTTATGTTATCTGTCCCAGGGAGATGTTTCTTAATATCAGTGTATCATGATGCTCAGAAACACAGCATGTCACTGTTTGCTTGCAGCATATACTAAATATGTTACAATAGGTAGAAAGGTGGTTGAAATACCCTCCACTGTATAAACAAGGAAAGAAAATCTATCCTGAGTACACATATGTCTCAAGCAGGACAGGAGACATGTTTTTTCCCTACAGAACTGAAAGTGAACACTATTTCCATTGCCGCTATGGATTCTGGAGAGTGACACACAAATGAGTCCAAAAACGTACCACATGTATGACTCTGGACCACTAATATGGCAATTTGTTTAGGAGTATGGGCCTTGCTCTCAGGCAGGCTTAAAAACACAGTCATGAATTAGGGTATAGAGCCAGAACTTACTCACAGTCTTCAGCCTTCTCATTATTTGATCAGTGTGAGGATGGTTCTGGCACCTGTGAAATGAGGCTGGAGAGATACTCTGACATGACAATAAATATGCTATGGGGGGTATAAAGGTGATTTAAATATCTTGCCGCAGAGCAATATGAGACACTGGTAGTGTGAAGTCCTTCCCTGTGCCTTAGGTCACAGCTGTGAAACATGGCACCCTACATCATACAAAAAAGGAAGAAAGAGGGAAGTTCCACAAATGTTCTAGATGGAGAGCATCTGTTAATCTGTTGGACTTCTTAAAAGTAACCAAACTGTCAATTTTATATGACGGTTAAATTGAGGAGGGTAAAATAGATTGTGACCTACTTAGAAAATGTACATAAAACAAAGACATTTTTAAAGAGTCTCTTTAACCTTTCATCTTGTACATAGTAACTTCCTTCTTTACCTGCTCACTGTATCCCTGTCTGAATTTGTGTCACTGCTTTGTTCTTCATCCGTTAAACTGGTGCTTGGTGCTTCAAGACTTCTCAGCAATAAGCCACCTTCCTTCATTACTGATGTAATGCCTTCCTGCACAGAACAAACACACATTAATCATTTATTTGACTTCTATAAAGCTATGTGAATGAAGCTCTAAAATGGAACTCCAATTTTTTTTTAATAATATTAACATACTATTTATATATCGTATTTTTAAAACAATATTAAAGGATCAGCATGAAAAATATGTTTCTATATGGTCTTTTGAATAAATATTCTTTTATTAGAAGGTATGCAAAATCCAAACATAAATAAAACATTCTTAACAGTCATAAATGTCAGTTTTATCAAGTCCTCTAAACATAAAATTATAATTTTGCAGCATTTAACTGACTAAACCTTCTTGTTTTTTTAATTTTTAGTGAGAAAATGTTCTAATGTCTAGGCTGGTTTTTCCAACCATATAAAAAATACAAGGCAAAATGAGCCAATTAACTTCTAGAGTACACAATCGATAGGAGTATACAATATAAGATGTATTACCTATCTATATTAACTAAACTATCATATACCATACCCCAGATAAGAGAGAGAGAGAGAAGAAAAAAAAAAAAAATATATATATATATATATATATATATATAAACTAAATAGAAGAATCATTGGCCCCTCATGGCGGCCACAAAGCAGTCCCGGCTTATTTCTCCCTCTTACCTCAGATCCTTCCCGCCATCCAGCCCCTCTGAAAGGTCTCCAAAGCTCCCCCACTCCAGTCCACTCCTCAGAATCGCTTCAAGCAAATACAGGCATTATACTAGGGAAACGCTAAAGGAGGATGTTATCCAAGGGTCCCAAACTATCTGAAATTGGGGCATCCTATCTAAAACAATATGAGTTAGCCTCTCATTAATAAGCAAATAGTTGATCTTCTTAATTACCTCTTGAAAGTTTAGATTCATGTCCTTCCATCTACTAGCTATGTGAATCTTTGAAGCCAATGCCATTATTTGAAACAACTTGTTCTGGGATTGCGACAAGTTTTTAATATGGACCCCCAGTAAACAGGATTCAATTGAAGGAACTACTTCTTTATGAAAAAGTGTGGAGGCTAAACGGGTCAATCGTTCCCAGAGATTCTGGGCACGTGGACAGGCCCACCAAACATGAATATGGTCCCCCACATCCTGGCATCCCCTAAAGCATTTGTTACTCTCCTGTGGCCTAAACTTCTGCATTTTATCGGGAGTACAGTAGGCCCTATGTAAAACTTTGATTGATGTTTCTAATAAAGCCGAATTAAGTGATCCTTTTGAAAGATTGGAGCAAGATTCAGTCCATTTGTCCCAGTCCCACTCCACCCCCAGATCCTTTTCCCAATGCAGCATAAACTTGGGCTTCTGGCCCCCCGAAGTGCCCAGAAAGGTGCTATACAAAGAACTCAGATTACCCTTGGCCAGTGGGAGATTTTTACAGATAACTGATAGCCAGGAGGCTCTGGGGGGCCCGGAATCCTTAACCATCTTGGTAACCCAACTTCTAATTTTTAAGTAATTGTAGAGTTCTGTAGTTGGCAAGTCGTGAGTCGTGCAAAATTGGTCATAGGTCAGTAGTTTGTCATTGGCGAACCAGTTCCCTATGCGATCCAGGCGTCTGGAGGTCCACCAAAATCTAGACATAGAGCTTGAATCTGCTAGAATTTGAGGGAAAGACATAACTGATAGAAGGGGTGATAATTCCGTGCTAAGTCGATGCCTAGATCTAGCCCATCTCCAGGCCTGGAGCGTCAAGGAGATCATGGGGTTTTGATGAGTTATGAAAGGTGCAGAGTCCTCAGGCATCCAAACCAACTTATCCCAACTATGTGGGAACATTTGATAATTTTCCATAAAGACCCAAGATGGATGGTGTTTCGTAGAGTGGGCTCTAGGCAAAGGAGCCAGGTGTGCAGCTTTAAGATAAAGTCTTAAATTCGGAGTCGCGAGGCCCCCTCTATTCTTGGAGCGAAACATCACCTGCCTGGGAATGCGAGGGCGTTTATCGTCCCAAATGAACCGGGAAATGCTATTCTGGAATTTGTCTAGGTCTTTAAGGGAGAGAGGGATAGGAAGGGATCTAAATAAGTATAGTAATTTAGGTAAGATATTCATTTTCACAGCCGCAATGCGGCCTGTCCATGAAATCTTAAAGCTCCTCCATTTCTGCATATCCAATGTCAGAGATCTATACAAGGGAGGAAAATTTGCCCCGTACATATCCCCAAACTTGGAGGTAAGTCTAACACCTAAGTATTTTATAGACTGTGCGGGCCAAATAAACTGGTGATTAGCTTTGAGGATGTCAATCTCCCCCTGCGGCAATCTGATCCCCATCGCCTCAGTCTTCTCAACATTCAGCTTGAGACCCGAGATTTTGCCAAAGTCCTGGACAGTGGACATGAGTGCAGGTATGGATGAAAGGGGATTGGTCAGGGTGCAAAGCATGTCATCCGCAAATAAAGAGCATTTGAAATGCTGGAGGCCTACCTGTACCCCCTGGATGACTGGGTTGGCTCTAATTGCTTGCGCAAGGGGTTCTATGGCAAGAGCGAATAACAGTGGGGAGAGCGGACACCCTTGCCTGGTTCCTCTTTGAATGTGGATGTCGACTTTGTGCTCCCCTGGGAGTTTTAGATTGGCTGCTGGGGAGTCATAATATCTCTTAAGTAAATTAATAAAGCGTCCCTTGAATCCAAATTTGTCCAGAATCTTATATAAATATGGCCATTCTACTGTGTCAAAAGCTTTCTCTATATCTAAAGCTAAGAGACAGACTGGTAGATTAGACTTCTGAGCCATGAACTGTGCGTTCATGACCCTCCTAACATTGTCCCCGGCCTCTCTAAAGGGAACAAACCCAGTCTGGTCCTTATGGATCAAATCGGGTAGAAATTTAGAGATGCGGGTGGCCATAATTTTCGCCAAGATTTTTACATCCCCATTGATTAGGGATATAGGGCGATAATTTTTCACCTCTAAAGGGTCCCTGCCATCTTTTGGGAAAATCACCAAATCAGCCCGGTTTAGCTCCGGGGGCATAGACTCTCCGTTTAATATGGCATTAAAAAGAGATGTCAAGTGGGGGGTAAGAAGAGGTTCAAATTTTTTATAATACAAGTTAGTAAAGCCATCCGGTCCTGGGGATTTGCCCAACTTAAGATTCTGGATGGTAAATTTAACCTCCTCCTGTGTTATTTCTAAATTCAAATCATCCAGTTGATAATCCGGTATTTTAGGGAGGTCGCATGAATTTAGAAAGGAGTCTATATCTGATCCACTGCAGTGGGGTTGCGAGGAGTATATTTTTTGGTAATAATTTTGAAACGTTTTTTGGATATCATTGGGGCTGTAGGAGATTTGACCGCCAGGTATCCTAATTTGGGTGGTTCTGGGTTGGGAGAATTTATTGTTTAGTCTTTTAGCCAAAAGGGAGTCAGGTTTGTTTGCCTTCCAGTAATAGAGGTGCTTCATTTTTCTCATAGCCCGTTCAGTTTGATGGGACAAAATAGCGTCCAGCTCAAGCCTAGTCTGGTCAATTAATTTACGCCCCTGAAGAGAGGGGCACTGTTGGTTTTTCTCCTCTAACCTCTTTAATGAGGTAGAAAGCTCTGTCTCCTTCTGCCTAAGAAGTTTCTTATGTATAGAGGACAGCTTAATGCAAGTTCCTCTAACAAAAGCCTTATGGGCGGCCCAAAGCCATCCAGCCCCAGTTTCGGGGGTGTCATTAGTCTCAAAAAACAGCTGTATGTCCTTGGATATGGAATCCACACTACTCGGATTAGACAGAAGGAATTCGTTCAGCACCCATTTATAGGGGAGTCGAGGATTAGGACCCAGATCCAGCTCAACTAGTACCAGAGCATGGTCTGACCAGGGGCAAGGGACTATCTCAGAGTTTATGGTAGAGTCGTACAATGAGGAAGTGATAAGTAGAGCGTCAATTCTAGAGTATGTCAGGTGAGTCTGGGAGTAGAAAGTGTACTCTCTCTTGTCCGGATGCTTACCCCGCCAGGCATCAACTAACCCCAAACCGTTCAGTAAGGACTTAATCTGATTAGTCTTGTTGGGAAATCTGTTGGTCGGTTTTCCAGATCTGTCAAGTGTCGGGTCTAAGGTCAGGTTAAGGTCCCCCCCAATAATCAATTTCCCCAAATCCTGAGCCTCTAGTTTTTTCAATAGGTCTATGAGAACAGAGTAGGGGGAGTTCGTAGGAGAATACAGAGATAGCAGCGTCATTCTTTCCCCTCTTATAGTCCCAGTTGCCATAACGTAATTGCCATCCCCGTCTACCCGAGTGGATTCTACCTGGAAGGGGAAGGTCCTATGCAGCAAAATTGCACAGCCAGCTCTCTTAGTGGGGAGAGAGGCTAGATAATAGGTAGGGTAATCCTTATGTAGGAATTTAGGTTTGTTGCCAAGGGAAAAATGGGTCTCCTGCATGAAAATGACCGAGGGAGTATATTTTTTGTAGAATGCAAAGGCCTTCCTCCTTTTAAAGGGGGAATTGAAGCCCTTCACATTGTGGGTCACTATGGTGTATTTAGAAGTATCCATTAAAAAATCGGGAGTGTAGGTGTATGCAACCTTACCTAATAGCTGAGCAAGTGAATGGCGAGGAGTGGAGGAGCCCGGAGAGCAGACAGAAGTCCCAGCGGGTATGCTGTTGGCGGCGGAGAAATCTCACTTTTATCAAGAGGGCTGAGAGCAATGGAAAGGGAGAAAAGCAGGTTAATATCGGAGAGGTAGATAAATCCGGGATAAAGCAAACAAGCCAATAATAGAACAGAAACAAGAAACACAAAAATAAGAAAAAGAAAGAAATAAATAAATAAATAAAAAAAACAGAGCAGGAAAACAACAAGTTTACAGTACAACTAAACTTCAAACTGTAATTTCAAAAATATAGCAGAATAAGTATAAAACATTTGACTACACAAGCCCTTCTATCTCTATTTATAGTAAATAAAGTAAAAAACAAATCCACGTAATGTGGGAAACTAGTCTGGCAAACTATATTAATTCTAAATGGCAATAGTGCGAACTATGCTATCAACATTCTATCTGGATTATAAACAAAGAAAAGTGAACATCAAATACTCAGCAAAATATTATCAAAGTCCAGCTAGGTAGGAGGCCTCTCAGGTCGCGGTCCCAACTTTGAAGAGGCCGAGAGTCCAGAATCCGCTGAGGATACTAAGCGCTTGTCTTGCAGATCGCCTATATAGTCCCGAAAGCCACTGGGCCCCTCCAAGATAGGGACTTGTTTGCCATGAACTTGTGATGGCTTTGAGGTCTGCTGCCTCTTAGGGATAGGCGAAACAAGGTGCTCTTGATTTGCAGCTGTCGTGGGCTCCGGGCATAGCTGTAATCTCTGCAATACATCTAGACAGTCTTCCAAAAAGCGGGTGGTATAAGTCTTGCCATGATAGGTGAAAGTCAGAGCAAACGGAAAGTTCCACCGGTACTGGATCCTGTGCTGAATAAGAATGGTAACAGCCGGTTTCATAAGTCTCCGCTTATGTAGGGTATCCGGGCAGAGGTCCGCATAAAACTGCAGGATTGAGTCATCCGGCCCCTTGATGGTATGCAGCTTTCTGGTGGCCGATAGCAAAAGATCTCTGGTCTGCTGCCTTAAAAATCTAACAATAACATCCTTGGGGGCCTCCAAGCTCCTCATGCCACCCAAGGCTCTATGGGCCCGCTCAATCTCCCACACACTTTCGGGCTGATTAGGGAGGATTATGGGGATTGTATCCCTCAGGTAGCCAGACAGGTCCTGAATCGCTCTCGGTATACCACGGATGCGGACATTGTGTCGGCGGGACCGGTTCTCCAGATCCTCTATCTTATCCGTGAGGTCAGAGATGTGAATGGAGTTTTGAGCAATAGAGGATCGGTCTCTTTCTTGCGCCTCGGCCATCCGATCCGACGAGCCCTCCAATATTTGAGTGCGTTGTCCCAGGTCCTTCAAATCTTGTCTTAGAGGATCAATAGCTTTTGCCAGGAGCCGTTCAATAGTAGCCACTGACCTGGCCGAAAGGTCCATATATCGGCTAGGGGTGTCAGGAGTACCTTCCCTGTCTGAGCCATCCGAATGCTCTGAGGCGGACTCCGCAGGGGGGGAGCATCTGGGAGTTTTAGGTGTAAAGTGCTCCCTTATGCCCTTCACAGAAGCAGTTCTTTTGGGTTTCGGCATGTTGGAGTACGGGCCGCAGAAGTCAGCAAAGAGTCCGTTATGAAAACAGCTTGGTATAGGATAAGGGGAAGCTATGCCCCAAGTGGTCTGAGTGAGAGACCGCTGGCCAAAATTGTAGAGTTTGTCCAGATTATAAAGCTGAGTTGAGGTAGGTGATAGCTGTGCTGCCAGGCCAATTCCCCATTCGTCTCTTTATTCCATAATTAGAGTGTAGTCCCCAGCCGGAGCTCTGGGGAGGCCTTTGGAAATCCGGCCAAACAAAGAGTGATCCTTTGGTAGACGAGTGGCACAAACAATTGTACCCTCTTCAGATAATCTGTCTGCTTTCGTTGACAGGAGCCCCGTTAAGTAGAACTTAGCCGTAGAATAGATCAGTACAGACAGTAAGCAGCAATGGATGGCAGGGAGACTTCCACTCTTACATTATTCGCATAAGGCCAATGATGATCTGCAGTATTGTAAACGTCCACAGGGTGGCAGCATGTGTGCTGATGTTGTAAGAAATTGACACAGACCATGCAACTGACAGTGAAAGCACAGGTTTCAAGTCTAGGTAGGCACAGTATCTTTGTTAGATGCAGAAATGATCCAAAAAAGTGCCTTTAAGAGAGTGTCAGTTTCTGAAGCCAGGTACCCCCACAAGGCTCCAAAATAATATGCAATTCAGTCTCTGGCAATGCTGCGGGGTAAGTCTCTATATCAAAATCTCAGTCCTGCATGGGTAGCTTAAAGAGTTGACTCACACCACCTTAACTCCAGATCCCAGGATTGCGCGGGGATATAACAGTAAGTAGATCCTTGTGTGCCTTGCAGACTGGGAGAGATGCAGGCAACTTCCTCCTCCTGCCCCACTATGCCTCTGATATTAAATGCAGCCACAGTTCTTTGTGGTGAAAGCTAAACACCCACTACTAGCTGTGGGGACACTGCTCCCTCATTTGGGGATGGTATTAATGCTCCTGGGGCCCCCCTGGGGAGTCACAACCCTCCGGGGAATGTCCCCCCTACCTGCAACGTTCTAAGATGGCGGCCCCGCAAGATGGCGGCCGCATTTCGCGGGCTTTTCTGCCCCGTCTTCGGCGGCCTCACTCTGGCCAGAGAGGTCACTCTGGGATCCCGGCCGGATCCAGCCGCCACCGGGATCCACTCCAGCACCAGCCCAGGAGCTGAAAAGGAGAGCCCCGATGTCTTCTGGGGCCTCAGACGGCGCCCCGCGGACGGAGGTCTCTTGTGCTGCTGGGCCACCCAGATAGCTCCCAGTCTCCCCCCGGGGGATGGGGGCAACCCCCAGTAGTGCCCTTGGAGGTGAGAAGGGCCCAAGAAGCCGCTCCAGGGCAAAATAACAGGCCCTAAACGGAGCTCAGCACGGAGCTCAGGAAAACACGTCTGGCTTCCTCAGACGTCAGCTCCGCCCCCCCTCTATATGGTCTTTTGAATAACTAAGCTCTATAATAGGCAAAATGTTTTTTGAAATTTAAATGTCAATATTTAAATTGTATATGTAATTATTCTTCACTGCAGGGTTCCATTTTCTTATCTTCAGAAGGGTGTGTTCTTGTAAACTAACAAGCTTTTCCTTAGTTCTGATGAAAGCAGTGGCAGACTCCCTCAAACCAAGAAGTTGATCAGTAGAAAGAAAATTGGTAGATTCAACTATATCAAAATTGCTAAAAAAGCCATCCAAAGCCTATATTTTAAATATGGTATTACAGTGGTTCATTACATTACCTCTATCTGTCTATATAAATCTCTACCTTGTTGTGGTGAAGGGGCTATCACATATTATAATTGTCTAACTACGAATCGTCGTCACGCTGCGTTGTGTAGCACGTATGACTTAGCGATGAGCACTTTGGCAATGAGCGCCGCAGGCTCTCATTGCAGGCGAGCCTCGCGTAGTGAGGCGAGCCGTTAAGTAGTACCACTTTGGCAATGAGCGCGTTACATTGTAGCACTTTGGCAATGAGCGCCGCAGGCGCTCATTGCAGGCGAGCCTCGCGTAGCGAGGCGAGCCGTTAAACCGTAGCAAAAAAAAAAAGGAGGTGAAAAAAATTACGAGATAAGCGGCAGAACAAAAACAGTAAAAAAAACACTAAATACACACTAAAAAATAAAACAAAGGTCACTTACAGCATGGGGAACCAGGCAGGACGTCTGGAAGTGAGTTGGAACTGAAATTTAGATCGATTTAGCCGAGTTACAAAGATCGAAAATCGGCTAAGCGAGAAAAAAAATGGCCACCAAAAAAAATGAAAACGAGGCTTTACTACTACGAACTGCGTAAAACACAGCCACAGACGTATGTGTTTGAAAAACAACGAGATAAAGGATGCGGATTAACAGCGCAATAAGTAAAAAGACAGTAGCGAGTACATTTTACGAAACAATATTACCGATTTACGCATTAACACAGATTTCCCGCCTTTGGCTCGCGCCACATAGGATTTCCAGCCGAAAACAACGCATTTGGCTCGCGCAAGTGCGGATTTCCCGCCTAAAACTATGAATTTGTCTCGCGCACAAACCCTATATATAGGGCACATTTCACACATGACTCACACTTTCTCCTCAGGTGATGACAGTCTGACTGGATGTTTTTTGATGCTGGCAAATCGCAAGAGATTGTTAGCTCTTCAGTATACTGCTTCAGCATTATTACATTAAAAAGGTAAATATATTATTTATAATTATTAAATAATAAATTGGTACTTAATTAATAAATAATAGATAAGAAATTTAATTAATAGAAAATTAATATTGTGCTTATTATTTATAATTATTAATTAATAAATTGGTACTTACTTAATAAATAATAGATAAGAAATTTAATTAATAGAAAATTAATATTGTGCTGATTATTTATAATTATTAATTATTAAATTGGTACTTACTCAATAAATAATAAATAAGAAATTTAATTAATAGAAAAGTAATATTGTGCTTATTATTTATAATAATTAATAAATTAGTACTTAATTAATAAATAATAAATAAGAAATGTAATTAATATAAAAATAATATTGTGCTTACCTGTGTGAAACAATTGTGAATAACATTAATAATGTACATTAATTAATTGATTAATTATTAATATCAAAATTAAAAATGTCAATAAAAAAAAACATATTTATTAATTAATTATTAATGTACATTAATTTAACAATTATTTTGTTATATGTCGTGATTACCTATGTGAAACTATTGTTAATAACATTCATAATGTACATTAATTAATTAGGAATACATTGATTCATTAATTATTAATGTACATTAATTTAAGAACTATTTTGGGATATGTCGTGATTACCTGTGGGTAAGAATTGTAAATAACATTCCTAATGTATCATTACTAATCATTAATATTAAAAAAGGTTAACGTTTAAGAATGTGCATAAAAAATGGAACACGTTGATTAATTAATTATTAATGTATGTACATTATTTAAATAATTCAGTTCTTATATATTTTGTATACCACTCTAAAAAAAAAAAAAAGGGAACATGGTTATGTGTTGTTATATTTAGTCAGACATTAATTTAATATTAATACACATTCATTGATTCTTATTTAAAGACTAACAGTAATATTGAGTGTATGTTTATAATCTATGCTTTCATATGTGTGTTCATGTTGATTTATTGATATATTTATTTCATGTTTTTAATCTATGCAAAAATAGGTATGTTAAGCCTCATTGATTAATACAGATGAAGTAACATATTATACATAAATTTTACTATTTTGTATAATTGCAGTGAATTCTACGTGAATGACCAGAGATAGTGACGTTTGCACAAATTGAACATCATAAGGATAATTTGGACAGGTATAGAAATTTAATTATATTACTATGGCAAAATATTAAAAAAGATGATGTTTTTAATGTAGACAAATATATGTCTGTTGATGTTCATTTAATGATATTGATGAAGAAAAGTTTAAAAATATTATCTATTTAATTTTACAGTTTATTCGGATCTGCAAGGGAATAAACAGACAGTGTGACGTTTGCAGCCTTTGAACAACATCAACATCATCTTCACAGGTATAAAATGTTATTTTGTAGTGACGCATAGAAAAAGGCTATGTATTATATATTTGGTGAAAATTTACATTGATTGAAAATGGATAGTACTTATTGAGTCATTAATTTATGATATTTAGTTAAAACTTTAAAAAAGTTGAAAAGACAATACTAAGTAATAATAATATTTAAAGAAAAGAAGAAGCTTACAACACTTGCAAAAAAATAAAAGGATGGTATGCTGTGAATTCAATCAAGAAGGAATGTCATTGAAAGATTAGTAATATAAAGATGGATATGTGCAGCTATTTTCGATTTCATATATGTGAATAAAATACTTTGAAAAATGGTTTCATTTCTTTCAGACTAAAGTGCAACAATTTTAAAATGTTTTATTAGTTTATTCATCTACTTTAATCTAAAAGAACAAATCGGAAAAAAATGTATATAAAACAAAGAACAAACAATAATTACATCTCTAATTAAAATGGCGGACAATGGAGAAGACAAAATTGAACGCAAAAGAAGAAGCAAAGGTGGAGAGATGCTCAGACACCGGAAACAACGCTTGCGAGAAGAAGATCGACAGAGACTTTTAAATAAAAGAAAGATGAGTAAGAAAGCCGCAAGTGAGTGTGTTGGGGCTTCCAAGAAAAGTAAAAGTAACCAAAAATATCTCTGTGAACCATTGTCCAATGACTCTATTTTGCAGAATGACTTAAATGTAGAAACACAAGAAAAAAATGTACATATAGAAAGTGGGTCTGATATTTATGTTGAAGAAATGCATGATAATGTGTTTACTACTGCAGTAGAAGTAGATACTCATTATTGTGGGTTACTTAATGTGGTTTGTCAGTTTTGTGGGGCCTATCATTTTATAAAGGAAAGACCTACTGATGGAAATTTCATTAGTTGCTGTCAGAAAGGAAAGGTGAAACTTCCAGTAAGACACCCATTTCCATATTATTTAGAATGCATTACGAGTGATCCAACATTTCCAAATTATAATAATTTCAAACAAAACATAAGGTCTTATAACAGTGCAATTTAATTCGCTTCAATGGGTGCAACATTAGCAGAAAAGGTACCAGGACATGGTCCTTACTGTTTCAGAGTTCAAGGTCAAATATACCACGAACTTCCCATTTACACCCACAAGAAGGACAGCAAAGGAAATTTGCACAGTTATATGTCTTAGATACGATGGAAGCTGTGGAACAAAGAATGACACTTCCAGAAAATAGACAGTGTTTGCGCATAGTCTTTGAACAGCTTGAAAAAATTATGGGAAAAAACCCATATAGTCAAGCATACAAACAATTAGCACAGCTTGAAAAAGAACAACAGGAACATGCTCAAAGACGTCAATTGCCTACACCAAGAGTCAATATGGTGTTAAAAAGAGATCGCAACACTGATCAAAGAAGATATAATTTACCTACTGTAAACGAGGTTGCCATGGTGTTTAAAAATGAAGATGGTGAACCACCTTTTCAGCGGGATATTAGAATATATCTACGCAATGAGGAACAACCATTTATCAATATTAATATATTAAGCTGTAATTTAGATCCAATGACATATCCCATTTTCTTTCCAAATGGGGAACCAGGAAAGAATGCCAACATTTTATGGGACTCAATATGATTGCACAAAAAAAACATTTCACATAAAAAATCCAAAGAATAAACAGTAAAATATCCTTCAAACAGATTGGAATGGGTTCAAAGTTTTATAGTTACATGATTGGCCCCACAAAACAATTAACTGACTTTTTCAAGTTTATAACAGTTAAATGTTATTGTTTGATGTTAAAATTTCAGATGTTAAATATGTGTTTTGGGAATTTTGAAAAAAAGTTTGGTCAATATATATGTGGTATAGTCAAGTATGTATTGTTAGTATAAAGTTTAACTATTTTAATAATAATTGGAAATGTATTATTTAAAGACAAAATATTGATTCAGGGAGAAATCCGATCGCCAGTTAATGGGGTCAGGAAGGAATTATTTTTTTTCCCTCTTTGATACAATTGGACAAGTTTCAATAGAGGGTTTTTATTGTTTGCCTTCCTCTGGATTCAATGCTAATTTAGTTTAACAAGAGTTTTACAAATATGTTACAAATGATAAAAAGCATGTTATTGTTAAAACAATTTACTTACTCTAAGTTAATATAGTCCGCAGTTACTCAGTGATAAATATGTATTGAAAAGTGTTAGTATTGTTAACAAAATGTTGAACGAATGTTTCATATACAAGTTTCATGTTACAAAGTTTCATGTTTATGAAATATAAGTTGAAAGTTAAAAAAATAAAAAGTTAAAATAAATAATGTGTTTTTATTTTTAGAAAAAAAAAAAAAGGGAACAAATGTAGGTGACTCATTTTGTGTTGCAAACAGATTTCACAACATTTTTATAGTCATTTTTTGACGGGCAAGTCGCTAGTCTAACTATAATAAGTGAATGTTGATCCAGAAAAAATATTATTTTTGTTTTGTTGTCCAATCTGGTGCCTACACTGTAGGAACAATTCTGTGTTTTCTGCAAACTACAAAAAAAATATATATATTGTTATATGTGGATGGCACTCTTAATAATGAGGATTACACAGACATTGCAAACAAAGTAATATTAAGATAAAAAAATATCGATGCCTTGAATGTAAATAACAAAATTTTAAAATACATCAATGCACCACAAAAGAATTATTACAGTGCAGATTCTATTCTGTCAGATGATAAAGACAGTGAATCGAATTTTAGTATCAAATTTATTAATTCGTTAACACCATCTGGAATGCCACCACATATTTTACAATTGAAAAAAGGCGCAATTGTTATGTTATTGCGAAATATGAATCCAAAAAAAGGACTTTGTAATGGGACCCGATTAATTGTGCATGAGTTAAAAGATAATTTTATACATGCAGAAATTATAACTGGTACCCATAAAGGTGAACGAGTTTTTATACCAAGAATTGATTTAGCTCCAAGTGAGAGTGGTTTGCCCTTTGTCCTTCAACGGAGACAATTTCCAGTTATAATGGCATTTGCTATGACCATCAATAAATCCCAAGGACAAACTTTTAAGTCAGTTGGGATTTTTTTAAAGGAACCAGTTTTTGCACATGGACAACTCTATGTGGCTTTTTCAAGGTGCACTAATCCAAAAGAAATTAAAGTACATGTTGAAGAAAACGAAACTCAGGGTCATTTATTGGACAATGGATGTGTTTACACCAAAAACATTGTCTACTATGAGGTGTTGGAAAGATAGAGGACAAAGGTTTCATTTTAATGCCAACATTTTATGGGACTCAATATGATTGCACAAAAAAAACATTTCACATAAAACATCCAAAGAATAAACAGTAAAATATCCTTAAACAGATTGGAATGGGTTCAAAGTTTTATAGTTACATGATTGGCCCCACAAAACAATTAACTGACTTTTTCAAGTTTATAACAGTTAAATGTTATTGTTTGATGTTAAAATTTCAGATGTTAAATATGTGTTTTTGGAATTTTGAAAAAA
Organism: Discoglossus pictus; assembly: GCA_027410445.1. Lineage (NCBI taxonomy): Eukaryota > Metazoa > Chordata > Amphibia > Anura > Alytidae > Discoglossus > Discoglossus pictus. The sequence goes on from CM050168.1 coordinate 100,995,278, forward strand.
GTTTGGTCAATATATATGTGGTATAGTCAAATATGTATTGTTAGTATAAAGTTTAACTATTTTAATAATAATTGGAAATGTATTATTTAAAGACAAAGTATTGATTCAGGGAGAAATCCGATCGCCAGTTAATGGGGTCAGGAAAAAATTATTTTTTTTCCCTCTTTGATACAATTGGACAAGTTTCAATAGAGGGTTTTTATTGTTTGCCTTCCTCTGGATTCAATGCTAATTTAGTTTAACAAGAGTTTTACAAATATGTTACAAATGATAAAAAGCATGTTATTGTTAAAACAATTTACTTACTCTAAGTTAATATAGTCCGCAGTTACTCAGTGATAAATATGTATTGAAAAGTGTTAGTATTGTTAACAAAATGTTGAACGAATGTTTCATATACAAGTTTCATGTTACAAAGTTTCATGTTTATGAAATATAAGTTGAAAGTTAAAAAAATAAAAAGTTAAAAAAAAAAATAATGTGTTTATATTTTTAGAAAAAAAAAAAAAGGGAACAAATGTAGGTGACTCATTTTGTGTTGCAAACAGATTTCACGACATTTTTATTGACCGTCATTTTTTGACGGGCAAGTCGCTAGTCTAACTATAATAGGTGAATGTTGATCCAGAAAAAATATTATTTTTGTTTTGTTGTCCAATCTGGTGCCTACACTGTAGGAACAATTCTGTATTTTCTGCCAAACTACAAAAAAAAAAAATATTGTTATATGTGGAGAGAGTAGAGATAGGCAGACAGACAGGCCTATGCGGGTAAAAGAGCATATACGAAAAAGGACAAGGATACAGTTTTAGAGGCTATTGTTACTCAAACTTTATTAAAGTAATAGAAGTTAATACTATAGGTCAGAGATTACAAACTGCAGTCCATGGACCACCAATGGTCTGGGGGCTTCATTGATGTGGTTCACGGTACAACTTGGATTACAAATGAATTATGAAACACAATTAATAAAGATGCATGAACAAGAAGTACAGGTGTGCATAGATATTAAACTGTACAGTTTACAAATACATAGACTACATCCCAATATTGTTCATTATAACTGTCATTACTAGATGATCTGCGGGCGCACTTAAAATGTATCAATAGGTAGGAATTAGATGAAAGGAGAGACTAAAGGAGAAAATCAGAAAAGATGGTAGACAGGCAAAAGTTACACATTTCCATGTAAGTTTAATGTAGGAAAATTAAATAAGGGAGCTTTTTGTGCCAAGAGGTTTTCAACTGACAAGAGGACATCCTTTGAAGTTAGAAGTAAAATGATTCCACCTTAAAGAAAGAAAAGGGTTCTTCACAGTAAGGGTTGTTAATCTGTGGAATTCTCTACCAAAGGAGGTAATGACAGCGGATTCGAGAGATAACTTTTATAGGGGACTGGATTTATTTCTAATTAAAAAGGGAATTCAGTATCATCCTCGATAATTAGAGAGAGAGTATTGATCCATGGAGGAATCTGATCGCTAGTATCTGGGGTCAGGAAGGAATTATTTTTTCCCCTTTGAGATGATTGGCTAAGTTTCACTTGGGTTTTTTTTCTGTTTGCTTTCCTCTGGATCAATTAATTATTAATAAAAAAAAGTCATTGTTAATTAATAATTAATTAACAATCACCTAACAACTAATTAATGAATAACTAATCATTATCTTGCAGATCAGAGGAGATCTTAAAAGGTTGAACTTGATGGACTTCTTTTTTCAACCCCAATTACTATGGGCCTCATTCTATTATCGGCCGTAAAATGGCCGTAAGGCTGCGATTCCTTGCGGGGGTTCCGTTACCTCGCAATTCTATTATACGGCCCCGCAAGGATCTCCTCTTACGGCCGGCCGCATATCTTGCAACCGGCCGTAAGCTCAGAAATCTTTAAAGTCAAAAATAAATTCAAGACAGCACTGTAAAGCTCTGTAAATGCTAGGGATCATATTGGGGGACATGAGGATTAATAGTAACCCACTCTCAAGCTTGCACATCAGCCCAAATCCGAGTTTACATTAACTGTTTATTTTCCGGCCGCAGCGTGGCCGGGTCTGAGGTGCTCCAAGCTCTCTGGACTTTTTACATGGATATTTGACATATATAAAAAAGATTTTTTTTTACGGATTTAAGGTATAGGGGAATGTTGTGCTATTTTTGCTAACACCTACAATCACTTTATAGTCTCCTCAGAGTGCAGGATGGCTTTATTTTGGCTTTATAATGTGCTTAATTGGTGCTAGCGGGACCTTTTTCCTGCAAGTAAGCTGCGGCTCGCTTTTAGCCTTACAGAGAAGGTTCCCGGAGCAATAGAATAGCAACCGGGGCTTTCTTGCGGCCGAAACTCTTGCGGACGTTTTAGATGAAAGGCTTTCCTCCGGTGCGAGCGGCCGCAAGGGATAGCAAGGCGCCGGCCGCAAGCCTGCTGTAATCCCCAGCCTGAGGGGAATAGAATAGCCGAATAGCTTGCGGCCGGTCCTTGCGGCCCCGTATCTCCTACGGCCGGTAATAGAATGAGGCCCTATGTAACTATGTGTATATATATATATATATATATTGTGACAAACCACTTCTTTTACAGGTAGGATTGTCACCGATCTTGCAGTAACCACAGCCTTCTAGGGTATACAAAGTCCAGGACACCTTCAGCTCAGTTTTCCTTTTTTATTCAGTTTGAAAGCAGGTACTTTAAATAATAACAAAACAAACAAAATCCCTTGCTCTTACTTGAGCTCTTACTAGACAGTACTTGCTATCTGCAATTGGGTGGCTTTCCCACTTACCAATTTCCCAAACAAAAGCAATGTCTTTGCAATAAGCGCAGCCTCTCCTAGCTGTCTTTTCCTCTCTCCCTTGGAGCAGGCTGCTCTCTTCTTTTAAAGGCCTGTCTGCTAATTGAGTAGCTACAGGTGAGTGCCAATTAGCTAACTCTTAAAAACCAGATCCAAGCTGTGGTCTGTTATACAGCAACTAGTGCTGTTGGAGCATTGGCCCCCCCTGCTCTCCAAATACTCCGCCCCAGGGACCCATACCATGTTTTGCAGAGCATCAGCTATGCATATTGCAAACTGTAACATCTCTCCCTGGGGCATTTAACTGAGAAATCCTCTGGTTGCTGTCTAGCAAATCAGGTCTGATGTATCTCCCATCAACCACTATTCCACCTTTATGCTCACATATCCTCCCCCCCAGCTCATACCCAAGGGTTTGAGCGACCATGGAAATCAGGGAGTGTACCCTCGAAAGCCCATCAGCATTACCTTGTTGCAGACCAGCCCTGTGTTCCACAGTGAAATTAAAAGATTGCAAACTCAAAAACCATCTGGTTACTCTGGAGTTACTTTTCCTGTTCTGATACATCCACGTCAGAGGAGCATGGTCCGTTATCAATCGAAACCTTCTGCCTAGTAGGTAGTATTTAAGAGAGTCTAATGCCCACTTAATAGCAAGACACTCTTTTTCAACAATAGAGTAGTTCTTCTCATGTGGGTTTAACTTTCTGCTCAAAAAGAAAACAGGGTGTTCTTCACCCTGGTATTCCTGTGAAAGAACAGCCCCCAAGCCCACATCAGAAGCATCTGTCTGAACTATAAAATCCCTGGAAAAATCTGGGGTCACTAAGACAGGATGGCTACAGATAGCTTCCTTCAGACTCTTAAAAGCCTTTTCTGCCTCAGGGCACCATTTAACTATGACTGGGGATTTTGCTTTAATAAGGTCTGTCAGGGGTGCAGCAATGGTAGCAAAATCTGGAATGAACCGCCTATAATATCCAATTAAACCCAAAAATGCCTTTACTTGTTTCTTTGTAAGGGGCTGTGGCCATTTTTGTATGGCTTCTACTTTGGCTTCCTGTGGTTTAACCAAACCCCTCCCAATAGAATAACCTAAGTACTTAGCTTCCTCTAAACCAATCGTACACTTGGAAGGATTGGCAGTTAAGCCTGCTGAGCGGATAGCATCAAGTACCGCTTGAACTTTAGGGAGGTGGGATTCCCAGTCTGCACTGTGGATGACGACATCATCCAAGTATGCTGCAGCATAACGAACATGAGGTTTAAGAATTCTGTCCATCATTCGTTGGAATGTGGCAGGTGCCCCATGTAACCCAAATGGCAATACAGTGTACTGAAACAGGCCACTGGGTGTTGAAAAGGCTGTCTTTTCTTTGGCTCTTTCAGTGAGCGGGACCTGCCAGTAACCCTTTGTTAAATCCAAGGTTGTTAGATAACGAGCTTTGCCCAGTCTTTCTATTAACTCATCAACTCTTGGCATTGGGTAAGCATCAAATTTTGAGAGGGCGTTTAACTTGCGGTAGTCATTGCAGAACCTCCATGTGCCATCAGGTTTTGGCACCAATACAATAGGACTACTCCAGTTACTCTGGGATTCTTCAATGACTCCAAGTTTTAACATGCTCTCAACCTCTAAGTTTATAACCTCCCTCCGGGCCTCAGGAATTCTATAGGGTTTGAGGTTAACTCTTTTCCCTGGTTCGGTTATTATGTCATGTTTAATCACTTTAGTCTTTCCTGGAACTATCGAGAAAACATCCCTATTTCTTCTGATGAAATCTCTGACCTCTTGCTTTTGATGGACAGACAGAGTCTTAGATACGTTCACATCTGGCTCTACTATAGGAGGTTCTGAAGGTTTTAAAGCAACCAGGACCTCCCTGTCCTTCCATGGCTTTAACAGATTTATATGATACAACTGTTCAGGCTTTCTTCTTCCTGGTTGTCTGACTTTATAATTGACATCACTCACTTTCTCTATTATTTCATAGGGTCCATGCCAAGTCGCAAGGAACTTATTCTCCACAGTAGGGACCAGAACCAATACCCTGTCTCCCGGTTGGAACACTCTGACTCTAGCATTACGGTTATAGCTGTTTTTCTGAGCCTGCTGGACTTCCAGCATGTGTTCCCTGACAATAGGCATGATGGTGGCCATTCTATCCTGCATTTGAGCTATATGCTCAATTACACTCCTGTGAGGAGTAGTCTCCTGTTCCCAGGTCTCCTTAGCAATATCCAATATTCCCCTGGGATGTCTTCCATATAATAATTCAAAAGGAGAGAAGCCCGTGGAGGCCTGTGGAACTTCCCTAATGGAAAACAGTAGATATGGCAATAAAAAATCCCAATTTCTTCCATCTGCATCAATTACCTTGCGTAGCATACTCTTAAGGGTTTTGTTGAACCTCTCTACTAAACCATCAGTCTGTGGGTGATATACTGAGGTCTTAAGATGTTTAACCTGCAAGAGCCTGCACAACTCTTTTGTGACTCTGGACATGAACGGGGTCCCCTGGTCTGTCAGTATTTCTTTAGGGATACCCACCCTACTGAACATCAACATAAGTTCCTTAGCTATTAGCTTTGCAGAGGTATTACGCAAGGGAATGGCCTCAGGATAGCGAGTTGCATAGTCCAAGATGACTAATATATATTGGTGTCCCCTAGCGGACTTTACCAGTGGCCCCACTAAGTCCATAGCGATCCTTTCAAAAGGCACGTCAATTATGGGTAAGGGTACAAGTGGACTACGAAAAGTCTTGAAAGGAGCCCTGTACTGGCACTCAGGACATGAGGAGCAATAGTTTGTAATAGCAGCAAACACTCCAGGCCAGTAAAACCGTCTAAGGACTCTCTCTCTAGTTTTCCCGACTCCCAAGTGTCCCCCTAATATGTGGCTGTGAGCCAACTTTAGCACTATATTCTGGTAAGTCTGAGGAACCAACAGCTGCCTAATGATGTCTGAATCCTTTTTTTCTACACGGTAAATTAGGTCATTTTGTACTTCAAAATAGGGGAACGGCAGTGCTCCTCCTGGCTGATTAACAACCCCGTTTACAACTTTAATATCATTTCTAGCTGTCACTAAAGTGGGATCTTCCCACTGAGCGCTTTTAAAGTTACCTGGACTAATTCCAATATCAATTAAGTCCTTATCCTTGTCTGCATTATTAGTAGGCTCCTCACTAGTTTGAGCTGGGTTATCTCCTATTAATACTGGTTTAGGGCAGTATTTTTTTTTTTTTTCCTTATTTTTCCGTCACAGTGGTCAAAACCCAAGTCAATATCGGAAAAAGGGAACACATTATCCTCGACAGACTGACTCATTTCTGATAAATTTTGATCTGTCTTTTGTAAAGCTGCCCATAATTTTAGAAAATGAGGAAAGTCTCTACCGATCACTACCTCATGGGCTAATCTAGGTACTACACCCACTCGGTACTTTAAATTCCCATACTGGGTTCCAATATTTACTTCCGCAGTGGGGTATTCCTTTTTATCACCATGAACACAGATAATGCCTATTTTCTGTCCATGATCAGGTTTTACACAAGGTATTATAGACTCTGCTACCAACGTAACCATACTACCTGAATCAAGTAATGCTTTAGACATTTTTCCATTCACAGTTACACAGCATTTATGAGCGTTATTATCATAGTCATTGTTAACAATACCATAACAACTGAGCAAAAATGAACGTGTTCCCTCATTTTTGCCCATATTGCATTCCATAGGTTCATCCTTAAATGGACAGTCTTTGGCCATATGACCATCCTCTTTGCACTTGAAACATTTGACAGTACAGTCTGACCACCAATTAGTTCCGTTCCCAGGCCTATTAGACCTGGATGCCCCCCTTAAACCTTGAACAGTCTTACCCGGTCTTGCAGAATCTTGGGGCTTAGGATTGCGAGGGTTTGCCTGTGAAGTAGGACATAGCAGTTCTCCTGCAGCCGCATATCTTTCCACCAAGGCAATCAGTTGGTCAGCTGTATGGGGGTCACTTTGGCTGACCCAGCGACGCAGGGAAGCTGGTAAACCACGCAAAAACCGGTCCATTACTAAGGTTTCCACAATGTGGCTAGCTGAATGGATTTCAGGTTGTAACCATTTCCGTGCAAGGTGTATGAGGTCAAACATTTGGGAACGTGCGGCTTTGTCTGAAGAATATGACCATGAGTGGAACCTTTGGGCACGTACTGCAGAGGTTACACCCAGTCGTGCCAAGATTTCAGCTTTCAATTTGCTGTAGATACTTGCATCGGCTGGTTCTAGGTCATAATATGCCTTCTGCGGCTCTCCACTTAGGAACGGTGCCAGTATGCTTGCCCACTCACCAGCCGGCCATCCGTCCCTCTCAGCAGTGCGCTCAAATGCCAGAAGGTACGCCTCAACATCATCTGATGCGGTCATTTTCTGAAGATAGTGGCTCGCCCGAATCACCTTTGGCCCCTGGTATCTTCCATCAGGGTCTCCATTCAGTTTTCCAGAGATCGCTTGGATTACCTGTTGTAGTCCCTGGGTGACTTTTTGCTGCTCCTCACGGGCTACTTTAAACATCTCCGCTTGTGTCACAACAAGCTGTTTCACCAAGGACTCAGTGCCCTCCATTTGTGTTTTGGCCAGGACTTTAGCACACTCTGCCTGGGCCAGCACCAGTTGCTGCAGGGCTGCACTGTTTTCTGTAGCTCTCCTGTTAGTCTCCTGTTGCACAGAGGAGGATTGGATCAGAGCCTTGATAACATCCTCCATGTTGAGCTTTAAATGACTTCTACCCTCAGGCTTACGTGGATGCCCGCATTCTCCACCATATGTGACAAACCACTTCTTTTACAGGTAGGATTGTCACCGATCTTGCAGTAACCACAGCCTTCTAGGGTATACAAAGTCCAGGACACCTTCAGCTCAGTTTTCCTTTTTTATTCAGTTTGAAAGCAGGTACTTTAAATAATAACAAAACAAACAAAATCCCTTGCTCTTACTTGAGCTCTTACTAGACAGTACTTGCTATCTGCAATTGGGTGGCTTTCCCACTTACCAATTTCCCAAACAAAAGCAATGTCTTTGCAATAAGCGCAGCCTCTCCTAGCTGTCTTTTCCTCTCTCCCTTGGAGCAGGCTGCTCTCTTCTTTTAAAGGCCTGTCTGCTAATTGAGTAGCTACAGGTGAGTGCCAATTAGCTAACTCTTAAAAACCAGATCCAAGCTGTGGTCTGTTATACAGCAACTAGTGCTGTTGGAGCATTGGCCCCCCCTGCTCTCCAAATACTCCGCCCCAGGGACCCATACCATGTTTTGCAGAGCATCAGCTATGCATATTGCAAACTGTAACATCTCTCCCTGGGGCATTTAACTGAGAAATCCTCTGGTTGCTGTCTAGCAAATCAGGTCTGATGTATCTCCCATCAACCACTATTCCACCTTTATGCTCACAATATATATACTGTATATATATATATATATATATATATATATATATATATATATATATATATATATGTTTTAATCAGATTAATTCATTGGTTTCTCTTATGAAACTCTCACTTTTTATCTCTTCTCTCCTGTTAGGATGTAATTTTGCACAGATGTGTGACATAAAGCCACAAACAAAGTGAATGGGCTTCACATTACCAGTCTCTCATGCTACTGAGACACACAGCATGTCCCTGTCTGTTAGAAGCATGAGACACTGATGGTGTGAATCCTTACCAGTAGGCGTGGTTCATAGCTGTGAAAGTAGAAAAGCTCCCGAAAAGGAGAATCTGTTATTTTGTGACATGTACGTGAAGTGTAAATTTTATATCACAATTACACTGAGAAGAATATACTTAAGTAACCTTGTTTAAACATTATATACAAAACAAAAAAACATGCCTAAAGAGTCAATGTAGTTATATCATTTATGAATCTTGGCTGTGTCCCTCTTAACCTAGTTTGATGTTTTAAACCTGTGTTTTCTAGGATATAGTCCAGCTATTGCAACTCTCAGCATTGCAGTGATATATTTTCATAAAATCCAATTACATTTACCTTCAACAGGCAGTACTTTTCTGTGCGATTTGCTAGTATATGCTCAATTGAGTACATGTCATTAGGTAATTCAGTCTCTGCCAATTCTGTACCGAAGGCCTGCAGCCTCTGAGCAATTTCTTTAACAGTTAGTGCAAATCCCTCTATAGCCTGTGGAATGATATGAAAAGCAAAATAAAGTTAGTTATAAAAAAGTGTCACAGCATTCATTTTTCCTATATTTTTAATATAATCAAATATAACTTTCCTATTTAAGTGAAGCCTGCACAAAAAAAAGCAGCTATACCTCGTTTAACTCAGAAGCAGGCATCAGATGCAAGTACTGCTCTCCAGAAATGTAAATACCCCTCTTACACACAACTTCAAAGTATCATGGATGCCTCTAGAGTCCAGCAGTGGCTTCATTCATTTTCTACATATTAGCTTTATGACGTTTTTCTGCCTATCATTATTATATAGTATTTATAATGAGCTAACATGAGCTATGTAGCGCCATACATAGGATGAAACAGAAAAACAAAAACAAAGACTAAATGAGAAGAGAGCCCTGTTTTTAAGTTTATAATCTTGCATATAGAGGACTTTTTCAAGCATCCTATACAATTTAAAACTGACAAACTTACAATCTAAGGGATTTGGAAGGTGAAAGTAATGTGGGCATATTAAGTATGAATGTGATATGTCTTATTAAATAAATGTGTTTTTAAAGAGGTATTGAAGGACTTGAGACAGGAGGAAAGTCTAGTGGAGCGAAGTAAGGAGTTCCAAATATAGGGGCAACACGAGAAAAATTATGAAGGTGGCAATGAGAGGAGGAAATAAGAGAGGAACTGAGGGGGGGAGTATTTTGAGAGTGCAGAGATATAAGGGTGTGCATTATTGTTGAGGGCTTTATATGTTAGGATCATGATTTTAAAATGTATTCTGGAGGTTATGAGGAGCCAGAGGAGTGACTGAAAGAGTGGTGATGCTGACAGAGCGTTAGTTATTGTAGATAAGTCTAGCTGACGTATTCATTATAGATTGGAGTGGTGACAAGCGGGTGATGGGGAGGCCAGCGGGGAGTGAGTTGCAGTTGTCAAGACGAGATGTAATGAGAGAATGAATTAGAATTTTAGTTGTGTCTTAGAGACATATTTTGGAAATATTTTTTAAATGAAATAGACAAGATTTGCGAGTGAATTTATATGAGGAATGAAAGAGAGGGCAGGATTAAAAAGAACCCCAAGATAATGGGCTTTGGAGGTATGCATGATAATTGCATTGTGCACAGTGAAAGATATTTGAATGGATGCTGTAGTAGAGGATAAAAAATAAGGAACTCAGTATTTGACATGGTAAGCTTGAGATGGTGGGCGGACATCCAGGAGGATATGCTAGAGAGGCAGTTGGAAACTTGTGTTAGAACAGAGGGGGATAGATCTGGTGTTGAGAGGTAAATTTGAGTGTCATCTACATATAGATGATATTGAAATCCGAAAGATTTTATTAAGGTTCCAAATGAGTAAGAAAAGATGGAGAAGAGGTGAGGTGAAACTTGGGGTACACCAACAGACAGAGGGCAGGGTGAAGAAGTGGTGCCAGAGAAAGGAGAAGCTAAATGTTCCACCTTGTACGTATGATGTGAGCCATGAAAAAGCAGAGTCACGGATGCCAAAAAAGTAGAGAATTTTGATTAGAAGAGGGTGTCAACTGTGTCAGCACAGATATCTAGGAGGATTAGAATAGAGAAATTACCTTTTGACTTGGCGGTGAACAAATCATTAGTAACTTTTGTGAGAGCTGTCTCTATGGAGTGATCGGGACAAAAACCATATTGGAAGGTGTTAATAAGAGAACTGGAGGAAATAAATTGGGTAAGGCGATTATAGACGAGTAACTCAAGCAGTTTTGAAGCCTGGGGAAGTAGTGATATAGGGCGATAATTAGATGCATTAGCTGGATCAGAAGAGTTTTTTTTAAGAATGGGTGTAATTATAGCATGTTTTAGAAATGAGGGAGTATCTGTGATAGAAAAGTATCTTGCGGACAGGTTGTAAGGCGAGAGGTTGATAATACAGTTACAGTGTTAAAGATCCATACTGTTTGCGTGATAGTGGAAGGTTGAAGGCAGGGTGTTATTGGTTAGTTGAGAGGAGGAAAAGTGTGAGTTAGGTTGAGAGGAGGATTTATGACAAATGTTTTCAATCTTATCTTTGAAGAGGTTGGCAAAGTCCTCAGCTGTGTAACAAGAGGTGGGCAGGAGGTGCAGAAAAGCGGAGAAGAGTGTTAAATGTGGCGAACAAACGTTTAGGGTTGAAGTATAGATTATATATTAATGTTGAGAAGAATTGTTGTTTGGCAAGGTTGAGGGCACTGAAGTAATATAAACTTGTAATGGACAAAGTCTGCTGAAATCCAAGATTTCATCCATAAACATTCAGCAGTACGGGAGCACCTCTGGATGTATCGTTTTTGTTTAGTGTGACAGGGTTGTTGATGTGAGCGGTTATGGAAGCAAGAGTGTCAAGGTTGGAAGTAAGAATCGAGTTGTAATGTTAGGTGGCAGTGTCAGAGCAGGTGAGGTTGGTGATGGGGCTGAGAAAGGGGTCGAAGTACAATGAAGAGCTGTTGTGAATCAAGAGCTTGTAGATTTCTGTGGGTGGTCAAGGATGAAGAAGATAAGTGAGATGAAGGTGTGTAGAGGTTAAAAGTTAGAAGGTGGTGGTCCGATCGAAGGAGTGGATGGAATGATCCTGAAATAAAGAGGGTGGTCCTGGTGGGTGGTAGATTACAGCAACAAGAAGAGATATAGGTGAGAAGAAGCAGACATTGTGAACTTCAAAATATGAGAATTGAAGGGAGGGAACGGGGAGTATGGAATGAAAAGTACAACGAAAGGAAAGCAGTATGCCCACACCACCACCTTGTTTGTTCCCAATTCGAAGTGTGTGACTAAAGTAAAGGCCACCATGAGAGAGTGCCGCAGTGGAGGCAGTGTCTGATGAACAGAGACAGGATTCAGTGATAGCTAGAAGATTGAAGGGATTGGAAATTAATAGGTTGTGAATGAAAGTAAGTTTATTGCATATAGATCTTGAATTCCAGAGGGCACAGGGGACGGGCAAGGTGGATGGTTTGTGACAGAAGAGAGTTATTAGATTATGGGATTTTTGGGAGTTTGATACCCTTGGGCCTGAGCTTGGCTGATAGCAGGAGAAAATGAACGAGGGGCCTGGATTAGGAGATATATCGTCTGCAGCTAGTAGGAGGAGAGAGATATAGGCAAGATAGGAGTGGGACTTACAGAAGTGTCCTTGTTTTTGAGCACTAGAAGAGAGGGTAAATAGTGACGGAAGGAAGCATGGAAGCATAAAAGAGGAGAGGAGAGAAAGGAAGGAGAAATGGTTAAGTTGGTAACATGGTGTGGAAAAGTTGTGGAGAAGTGCCTGAGATAAAGGCAGGAGATAATGAGGAAGAAAAATGCACTGAGAAACATTATGAGAAATTGTGTAATGTAAGGGAATAATTAATAATAGTTAACAGGAGTTGCTAAATGATCAGGTGAATATAATTTGTAAGAATCAATAAATGTACAAAAGCAGAGCTGAGGCAGTTGGAAGTGAATGGTGTAAGATTGACGTAAGGAGATGGTAACCTACCTGTCTAGAAAAGCTTTATTAATATTGCATAATTGTGGGTCAGATCGCAACTTGTAAGTGTAGCCTGTAGGACTTTGAAATCTACCCTCCCCTTTTTCAGTGACGTAACGCTAACAATCTCTTTTTCCATTGGCTCAGTCTAAACCCGTAACTATAGTCTACACTAATTGATTGTCCGCAAGGCCACAAATCCAATGTTCTACGAACAAGCTAAAATTTGCAACCCATAACCTGATGCCCACTGTCAAGGATGGTTAGAAAACAATAGTGATCTGCTGGACAATTGTATGCAACTTTTTAAGGACCATTTTTTTTTACCACAATATTCTCATTTTAAATGCATTTTTTACTTCAATGAATTTAAATGTATTTTTTGGTGTATATTTGTGTAAATAATTCAAAGATACTAGTTAGCTTGGGAATTCTCCAAAATAGCAGAAATGAATGCAACATGTAGAGAAACATACTGTTCTGAAGACAACCCAGTCGCTGTGGCGGTATTCCAAGGTGCCCCCAAATTCTGGCGTTAACTGCTTCTCATCAATATAGTTTAGCAAATCAGAAGCAGAACTGAGCATAACAACCTGGAAGAGAAGATAAAATAATACAAATGGTGAGAACATGCCTATAATCAAAAAGTCAGCACTTCTTTCAGACTTTTTATTCTAATTAGCGTATTTCAAACCACTGCACCAGTTGAGTTATGGAGGTCTATGAAATAATTGCTCCTTCTGCTTGCTTTACCTCATACAGCCAAAAAAAAAGCAGATAGAAATACATGAGATGTCACTTATAAGCAATAACTAATATATAAAAATTTTTTATTAGGTTACGTAAAAAGTTACTTTTCTCTCCATTACTTTGAGGTGGAAAGGAGAAGAAGAAGCCTGGATTGTGGCATGTCTCTTTTTTATCTGTGCATACAATACCTTCAGTGTTTAAAATGTATCCCATTACCCTTTTTTTGCATTTTTTTCTTGTTACAGATCATATAAGAAAAAGCAAGCACCTGCTTTTTACGGTTTATTGTGATACATATTAGTTTAGGAATTGGCAGCTTATTTTTATCAGTTATTTGTTTATATTTCAATTATTTTTGTGTGTCTAAAATTAATCATTGGATATTCATATGTGCAGAATATTTATTAGATCTCTAGAAAATGATGTGTATTTTTCTAAAACATGCTTTTATAAGTGAATGGTTCCAAATGGAAAACTTTGCTGTCCTATTAGCCTAACAAGATAACATAATGAAAGGGCTACTTCATATGGTACATTGCGATGAGTTTTAACATTATGATTTGCAAGGTATGAGAACTCCTAACATTAAAATATTTATGGATGTAAATTTAAATAGATAAGAGAGGTAAGAAAGGCATTCACCCTTTAATTAATGCAGCACGATCTATTTGATGTATGTTGACTTACCATGTTGTTTTTTACTTTTTTGTTTAAGGTTCATAATTTCTATTCAGGATTAGATCATTTTATTTACATACTTAAATTGCATGTATATATATATATATATATATATATATATATATATATATATACTGTAAAGGGAAGGGTATGAAAATAATATGTGATGATTTTAACATACATTTATTTAAACTTAGTAAGAAAATTGAATACAGAAAAGGAGTATTAAAACCTTCCACCAACATGCCTATAGTAAAGGCTTTTATCAGCTGCACTATGTCTGCATATGGTAGCCTATGACCACAGAAATCAATAAAGTTAAAACTTAATCAGTTTGACGGTCACAGACATTATTTATGCAGTTTCTTGGGGCAGGGCTTCATGGGCTATACAAGCAATAACTAAAAATTACAATATTCTCAATCAGTTTAAAAAATATAAACACATTTTCCATATGATTTTCCACCCTATATATTTTATCATGTCCTTTATAAACTCTGATATTATTAAACCAATAAATAAAGAGACCCAAGCATTGCTTTTTTTTTTTTAATTAATGACTCAAGTGAGGATTTGCATTCGAAAAATGTAATGTGAATACAAAAAAAAGTATATGAGTGGCACATAAATACATAAATGGGAAAATGGCTAAGGCAGTTACATGTTAGAAGCATAATTAAAAATATATTTAAATTAATGAAGCATAAATTAAAGAACTAAATGAGTAAAACTAGAATAAGAGATCAAAAGTATAACAGTATGATATTGAATGTTTTTTTTTTTTATGTTTAATTTTTTCTTATTTGTATTTTTTGTACTTGAAAACAAACAAAAAATTAAATAAAAAAAAGACTTTAACAAAACTTAGACTTAATATGGAAAACATAACATAATTTTTACCACTGGGAAAATGTATATGATACCTACAAATAAATTGAAAAATTTAGAATAATAAAACTAAGTATCATCCTAAAGAAACGAATACATGTTATATATACAGCATGAAAAAATACCCACTATTTTATAATTATAATACTAAAAATGTTTTGAAATCTCTAAATCTTCTCAAGATAGATCAGTAATTTGGGAAAAAACTCACTGACGAGGCCCATAAAGGCCGAAACGAGTCTGGGGTTTCCTGTTTCTCCTGTTCAGGGTAGAATTGCCTGGTATTTCAGGGCTGGGTCACTCTTTTGAGTGAGACCAGACTGATATGCTATAGGATATTTCTCCCTGTGAAAGGCACAAGTGAGCTAAATGAGGTTGCTCTCAGAGTGGATTATCCTGTCCATAGAACTAACATATTAAGGTTAGTTTGTTCTCTAATGAGCACCTCTGACTTAGTTATTTTGTTCATGCAAATTACCCTTAGGGTTTAGTCTCCCTAAGGCTGATAGGGGACTCCAGACATGGACCCCTTGCTCACTGTGCCTTAGGGAGTTCAGCTGCACCTCACTGACGAGGCCCATAAAAGCAGAAACACATCTGAGGTTTGCTGTTTCTCCTGTTCAGAGTAGAATTGCCTGGTATTTCAGGGCTGCATCACTCTGAGTTGGACCAGACTCATATACTACAGGATATTTCTCCCTGTGAAGTGCACAAGTGAGCTAAAAGAGGTTGCTCTCAGAGTGGATTATCATGTCCATAAAATAACCTATTAAGGTTTGTTCGCTCTCTGATGAGCACCTCTGACTTAGTTATTTTGTTTAACCCAGTATCAACAACAAACGCAGAAAAGTCATCACTGCCAGCAGTAAGTAAAGCCTTGGATGTTTTTTTTGTAAATGCTTTTTAAATAAATTTTTTGGAAAATATAAAGGCTCTTGACATCTGCATGTTCACTCATCCCACATCCCACCCTCCACTGATAATAAGAAACACCACACCATCATTCAGCTCTCAGGATGTGTTGTAACAAATACAAAATTGATTCCTGTACTTATAAACAGTCTTCAAAAATTCAGATTTTCGCCAAAATGTTTTTTTTGTCCCCAGCCTACAGAGCTGTGAATGTTAGTTTGGTCCATAATTGACAAACAAGTATCTTTTCCCCCTCCTTTGATAACCTAATCAGGGTGGAGGCAACCAACTAAACTAGAGGCTAACAGCCTTATTATATTGTGATTCAGACAATTGAAAAGGGCTCTGTATAAGCACATAGCATATTCTTTTTACAGAAGCAAGGTCTTCACTAGCTAAAAAAATCTGTAAAAAAAAACTAACCTTTGAAAAGTGAATTTAATATTCAATATTGTTATTATAAATCATTAAATATGATTTTTAATAATAATCTATCCATAATTAAAACAAAAAGGTCTTCTTATTCGGGCATTACTGTGGCACTTTAAAGATGAACATTTGATCCATTTCTGCAGAAAAATACTGAAATGAAGTATTAAATCATTAAGTGAACTTAATTGACAGATTGGAAAAGTTGTTCAATTAGTTATAAATAAACCAACAATAAATCATTTAGGGAAAATATCTTAAAATATGGCATTTATCTCCTGAAACATTCTTAAAATACATTTTGGAGATTGTGTGATATGAAAGGAACATTCAAGCATACATATGGTTGGGGAGTTCAGTAGTCAAGCAGCAACTGTCTTTATTAAATATATAAAGAACAACTTAAACTGAATAAGTAATATTTCCAGAAATAGTATTATTCCTAATGTCCCCTGTTGATGCTCCCACCAGTTTGTTAATATCTCATATTGCTTGTTACCAAATGGGTAATTTTTTGGAATTTGAAAAAAGCAAAGATTGTTGGATGAGAAACTATACTATCATTTTAGATAAAAATAGAGGTCTAGTAAAGAACAAATTAAAGTGGCTAATTTATGGGGGAGGTGTTATATGAATGAGAGTATAACCATAGAAAATATGATTTGTAAAAACAATGAATGTAGTCCAGAAGGAGAAATGTCTTCTACACAACAATCTGCGTAATTATTGTTTTTTTTAGGAACCATGTAGGATTTATGTGTTTTGTAATGGTTTCTTAAAATAAAGAAACATAAAAAAAGCTTTAAAAAATCATAAGCAAAAACAAAATCAGAGGTGGTCAATCTAAGAATGAACAATTCTGAAGTAGGCGTATTCTAGAGGCATACTGTGTTATATCAGTCTGATTTCAATAGAATGAATCAGCCCAAAATACCAGGCAATTCTAACCCAAACAGGAGAAACAGCAAACCCTAGAAGTACGTTTTAGCCCTCATTGGGCCTCATCTGTAGGGTTTAGCTGGCAAAGTGAGCAAGAAGTCCATGTCTGGAGCCCCTTATCATCTTTAGGGAGTCCCAAGGGTCATTTGTAAAAACAAAAACAAAATCAGAGGTGCTCAATCTGAGAACAAACTATTCTGAAGTAGGCTTGTTCTATAGGCCTGGCCACCTACTCAGAGAGCAACACCCTTTCAGCTCACGTGCACTTCAAAGAGTGAAATATCCTGCAGTAAGTCAGTCTGGTCTCACTCAAAAGATTGAGATACCAGGCAATTATACCCTAAGTAGGAGCAAACCCCAGACGTACGTTTTGGAATCTCTTGGGCCTCTTCAGTTTGCTATTTCTCCTGTTCAGAGTAGAATTGCCTGGTATTTCGGGAGTGGATTACTCCTTTGTGTGAGACCAGACTCATATGCTATAGGATATTTCCTCTTGTGAATGGCCTGAACTTTTGGGTTGCCTATTTCCAGACAATAGTAATATAGCGATAATAAATCAATATTTTTTATATTGGTCAGTTTTAAAAATTATTCAACAGTCCATTACATTTTAAGCTTGATGTGAGGGATATTTTTTACCGGTAGTTTCAGAATGAAATCCTCCTGACTGAACCGAAATCCAATATCAGTGAAGGTGCGCTGGAAAAATCCTGTGGGCCGGAGCACCAAGACCAAATGCAGGTTTCCAGGAAATGAGTGCTGAAATAAAATCATTCTCATTGTTAATGTGTATCAATAATAATGTACATAGATAACTGTATTGCAGTACACTAAATCATAAAAAATGGATCATTGTTTAAATTCTTAATGCAATAGTCACTCAAATGGTAATTAACTGTAACATTTAAAATGATCAGTTAAATGTATGAACGAATGTAAAGGAATTCCATGTCCCTTTAAAAATAATATAAACACATTACAAACTTAATGTATAGAAACAATCCCTAGGATGCCCTCATTTGGAATATGGAGTACAATGTTGGGCACCACTTCATAAAAAGGACATTTTAGAGCTGGGAAAAGTACAGAGAAGGGCAACAAAACTAATAAGGGGAATGGAGGGTGAAAAAAAGACTAACCAAATTAAACTTATTTTCCGTAGAAAAAAGGCGTCTAAGAGGGTATATGAATACCTTATATAAATACACCCAGGGTCAATACAAGCTTTGTCAAGTGAACTTTTTGTGCCAAAGGTTTTCAACTGACCACGGGACATCCTTTGAGATTAAAAGTAAAAAGATTTCACCTTAGAGAATTCCACAGGTTTTCCACCCTTACTGTGAAGAAACCTTTTCTTTCTTTATCAAAGGAGGTGGTGACAGCGGATTCGATAGATAACTTTAAAAAGGGATTGGATATATTTTTAAATAAAAAGGACATTTAGGGTTATCCTGGTTAATTAGAGAGGGATTTAATTTTTAGAGTGTCTATCTGCTGCTGTTGTTATTATCAACGTTTTCTTGTGCTTGGTTTTGACTGGTGTGATTACCAGCCAGTTATTAGAAAATGTTATAGTGGGAATTTACTTTCTGGGGCGCTACATGTGAGAATTATCTGTTTGTATATGCCCATGGAGTGAACTGTGCCTCCAGAGGTGAGTTCCACATTGTGTCTATACTGGACTTCTACATTGCCACCCTAGCATCATTGGGGCCAAGTACCCCAAAGAGTGTCTGGTGGGTTGGCAAGGGGCTTTTCTGACTTTAATAGCCTTATATGCCAGTGACATTGTGCTATACCCAGGGTAGAGTGTTTCCATATATATATATTGGACTTTTACCATTGGGGAGAGATCTATCTGTGGACCATCCTTTGAAGTTGAATCTATACACATCCACAGTTTTAAGAAGAAGCGAAGTGTAACCTGTTTATCAATACCTGTCTATACCTCTTATTTTAAAGGTGGAAACATGTGAGTGTCCATTTTTATTGTTTTATTTTTCTATATTAAAATATACTACACTAGGAAGAGATGTGCACTCTCTCTTCTTGTTTGTTTTGTATTAATTAGAGATGGAGTATTGATCCAGGTGGGAGTCTGATCGCCAGTATCTGGGGTCAGGAAGGAATTTTTCTTCTTCCCTTTTAAGATAATTGGCAAAGGTTCACTTGGGTTTCCTTCCTCTGGATCAATTATCAATTAATCTGCATAATGCAGATCAGAGGAGATCTAAAAAGGTTGAACCTGATGGATTAAAAGTTTTTTTTCCACCTCAATTACTATGTAACAATGAACACTGAGACCTAAACACTTGTGTTTATTACAACGATGCCTTTGTAAAGAGACAATGTCTCTTAGATGGGATCTAACTACATGATAACCTGACGTTAACAAAACAAAAAATAGAATAAACACAGCGTTTAGATTTTAAAACTTGTATATGCAATTATTCTTCACTGTGTGGCACCATTTTGATTTCTTCCCTGCTGCTGCCTGTTACTTTCTCAGGTAGGTGTGTCTTTGTAAACTAATGAACTTTCATTTAGTCCTGCTGAGAGCACTGGTATATGTAACAGATACAGATACAAGATACACCTTTAGCAAATTCCTCCACATCAGCGTACCACATACGCATTCGCCGCCATTTTACGACACTAACTTACAGAATGTGGAAGTATCCAGCTACACAAACGGCTTTCCCTCGCGCACGCAGCCTATTTACACTACACACTGCACACATTGCTGACACTTACACCTCGGCTCCACAACAGTGCAAACCTACATTGTATGCTGCAGGAACATCAAAACAGATTGTCGGCTCTTCAGCACAATGCTCCCTGCATATATTACTTACAAATAGTTAAAGTATATTCATTTATTAATTATTTAGTTAGCATACAAAAGTACATATACACAAAGAACAAAACAAAACAACACTATCGCAATAAACACAAAACCAATTCACTGCGCGACTCACAATGAGCCCTAACGCTGCTCATAGCACACAAACTACACCAGGGGACAGCCTTGCAATAAGCGCAAAAAGCAGATCAGCGCCGACCTTACAATGACAGCAAAAGCGCCTCTGATAAAAAAAAATACAACAACCAAGAGCCTGGCAATTAGCGCCGAAGGATCTCAGACCACCAAAAAAATTAATGTCTGTCCCAAACAGCATTACTTGCCTTACAATTTTATTGCCCCGTCATTTTTGACGGGCAAGTCGCTAGTTGTCATATAAAATGTAAAGCTTCTTCTAAAAGGGACCTGAGTTTCTCAACTTTGGAGTTACCCCATGTCTTCCTGTTCTTCCTCATGATAGATAACAGCTTGAACACCTGTGATCTAACACCATGCCTACATGAGAGGGGCCTCATATTACTGGTGTTTCATGCTGCTAAGATGCAGCCAGTGATGTGCTGTGTGTCTGAGCAGCATGAGATACTGACTAATGAGATCCTTTAAGTTACACTGTATATTGGGTGTCAACATTCATTTAAAACCATACATTATAGCAGATGTAGTACACAGTATGATAAACTGTTTGCTGCCATTTACATCTTTATGGAACACTGTGAATGTAAATATATGTAGGGCTGGCTCAGGATGGTTCAGATGGCCTGGGTAAGGTCCTATTGTATATAAGGTATACAAACAGGAAATGGTACAATGCTACTCTATATATCAGTGCCTTAAGAAAACTGAATTAAAAGACATAAAGTAAAGCCAGGGCCCACCCTCCTACCCCTCCATCTTCCACCCCATCCCATAACCCACCTTTATGTAAAAAGAGCACCTACTAATATAAAGTATCTTCATACTTTAATATCAATGTACAAAAGTGATGGGATGGAAGCACAGTTTATGTACAACACTGATAACTGGCATATCATGAGTTACTCAACCCCAATTGGGTCACTGTATGAATTTCATAACGTTTAGGTAATTAAGATCAATATAAACAACTTTTTAGTTTATCAATTAAGAAATATTTTTGTGAGAAATTAGACATTGAAAATAACTGTTTCTCTGTCATCTTTACTCTAGAGCTCCCCCATTCTTTTACAAACTGTAGCAGAGCGTGGAATACATAGAGCCATATTCAATTGCAAGTCCGCTTGATCGTAGATAGCCTTATGTCTGCGAGTGTGTTGCGGGCTCCTGTTCGTCTTCGTTTGCAATGCTATTTAATTTGTCAAGCCCACAAGTTACTGGCCCATAGCTGATACCGTAAACCATACACTGGTTCGGAGCAGTTCAGGGTGGAAACATGATTAATTAAGCAAGCCCGTAACCTTCCATTTTAAATCAGCCAATAGAAAGAAGACATTATTACAGCAGTAATACATGGAGGTTACATGTCAATCAATTAGGTTCCAGGGTCTGATATGCGATCAGACTCGCAAACTTGAAAAATAAAGAATTATGAAAATGAATGCCAATACTGTTCTAGTCCAATTAAATAGCCAATTAAATAGCAAAGTAGCTGTCCTTTGGTGCAAAGTTTTGATTATGCTGCAAACTGCAGCAAAGGGGCAGCTAATTGTAAATCTGCATCACACACAATTTGTTAAAGATTGGAGAAGCTCCAGCCTGAAGGTAATGCAAAAGCCAACTACTTTCAGTTAAACTTTGCACATAAAACACAACCTTTGTTTTACACAGAAAAGTTGTTTATACAGTCGTCAACTATTTAAAACCATTGCACTGACCTATATGCACAAAGACATTATAACTTGATGAATGAAAAATGTTTTACCTTAATGTTTATAATCCAGTATACATGCAATTCTCTTGATGGAATTTAGCAGCATTACATTTTATAATTTTAGATGTCAAGGGTTTATAAACAACTATGAATTGTATGCAGAATATGTCAAATAGGTTAATAACACCATAAAATAAAAAATCCATATATTTTATAGGTAATGTGCGAAAGTACTACTTTACAGAAATAGTGGTAGATAAATGGAACAGCCCTCCAGTGGAAGTTGTAGGGTGAAACACAGTTAGGAAATATATGCATGCCTGTGATATATATATATATATATAATAGCCAAGCTTTTAGGTAGATAAAATGAACATGGTAGATATAATGGGTAGTATTGATGAGCCTATTGGTTCTGCAGTCAAATCTATATTTTTATATGTGTCATGATGCCAAAATAATGTCATAATTACAAACTCTTAAAATGTAACGCTACTTTTATAATATATATATATATATATATATATATATATATATATATATATATATATATATATATGCATAAGTGTATATCGTAGTTGTCTAACTTTTTAAACAAGCATATTAAAAAAAGCTTTATAGCACTTTGTCTCCAAAACAGACGCATGCGTAAAAAAATAAACAATAAATAGGTTTATCACCTTACGTGGTATATAGGCCAAATATAAATAGAAGCATTGCTACATAGAGGCACCTGACTAGAAATGTTAATCAAATTTTAATGCTGCTACATCTGACCCAGCGGATGAGCAAGTCACACAACTTGTATTTCTGGTTAATGTAATGTGCATTATATTGAAAGAGCATAGTTTGTGCTATAGCCTGTGCATCCCTCATGCTGCAGCATCTCTGCATTTGAACTTGGGATGTGTTAGACAGACTGCAGGCAGAGCCTTACCGCATTCCTTCGAAACCTCGTGAAGCCCCTGGGGGGATTTGCCTCTGCCATGACTTGTAGTTATTATGTCCGTCTTGCTATTATCAGGAAAGCATTGATGATATATGATCTGGTTGCAGTTTGGTGTTTGGATATTGCAAACTGCAAGTGGAGCTCTGTCAGTGAGACTGCAGCTGCTTCCATTACTACAGCACTGCGAAAAGGAATTACTGAGCTCCCAGCACAGACAGCTCAGCAAGAGAGACCTGCATTGATTCGCCAGTGTTCATGTTAATCTATAGCAAAAACACATTCACTGGCTCACATAACCGCCTAGGGAAGCATCTTCTGCACAGAGAGACTCAACGTATACACACCTGGATGTCCAGTGTCTACATGGAACACAAATAACCCCTTCACTGACAGCTATCCTGAAAAGCTGTGTTTTAGGGAAAGGGGTCAGATAGTGTAAGACAGTGTTTCTAAAACTGTTTTGGTCTGGGGACCTACTGGTCACCTTTCCATGCTCAGGACCTAATGGTCACCTTCCCATGCTTATGAAGATCTACTGGCCATCATCAAATGCTCATGGAGACCTACTGGTCAATATCTAATGCACATTAGGATCTTCTGGTCACCATCAAATGCTCAGGGGACCTACTGGTCACTTTCCAATGCTCATCAGGACCGGTTTTGAGATACAAAACATTTAACATTGTGATGCTTCATGACACTTAAATTTTGTCTTGTTTAGTCGTGATTTGAATAGAGTAGATTTTAAATACAGACAAGTTCCACTGTAACCTGTCTATATCTGTGACTAATGGTGTATACAATTATAGGATTTTCTCATCCCCGATGACCAGCAGATAAGGTCTAAGAGACTGGCTGTTAAGAACCACTAGGATATGACATGAACTACACAGCATTTTGATCAAGGATATCAGGATAACTGCCCAAATAATCAATTTATAGGGATACTGGTTTATCAAAAAAAATGTTTAGATTTTTTTTTAAGCAAAAGTTATGCAGAATTCAAACCATAATCGCACTGTTTCAATTAATCCTGGTTTGAGCAGAAATAATAAGTATTCACTCTGTACCAAAATTTGCTAACCAAGTACATCAGAGACATAGGGGAGGAGGGAAACTTCCCCTGGGAACAGTGATATATGAATTTGCAGTTGTTGTTCTCCATCCAGAAAATCCAGCACTAGCGTTTGGGCGGACAGAGGACCAAATACTAGGGGCCTCATGCAAATGCGATTTGGCCAATTGAATAGGGCTCTATATAAGCACATAGCATTTTTTTTTTTACAGAAGTTTTTAGTTAGTGAACTTTCTATCCAAAAGCAAGGTCTTTACTAACTAAAAACTACTGTAAAAAAATCTGATATGTGCTTATATAGAGCCCTATTCAAATGGCCAAATCACATTTGAATGAGGCCCTATTATCCTTAGACCAATAATTACTAATAAAGCTCTGGGGTTAATTGACATGGACAATTGAAAGAAACATGGAAGGTCTCAGGATTTCTCTAGGAATAGAATACACCTATGTATATCTTTACTTTAGTGTACTTTATTTTTTAAGAGGTGCTTAAACACTCAGGCCCACATTTAATTGAGCTTTCGTGAGATCCGGGAGCCCATAGGTGAGGTCGCAAGCTAATTTGCTATTCAATTGGTGTCTTTTTGCGGGCTCCAATCGGCTTCTGAGTTATGGGCTAGAAAAAATGTTGATGGTTAAAATCATAACTTACAGCCTCCAGAAGTCTTTGATCTTTACATAGTTACATAGTTACATAGTTACATAGTAATTAAGGTTGAAAAAAAGACTTTCAGTCCATCAAGTTCAACCTGTTAAGATCTCCTCTGATCTGCAATATGCGGATGAGTTATTAATTAAATTATTGATTAAATAATTATTAATAGTATAGTATTGGAGGATGAATAAAGAGTTAGTCCATCAAGTTCAACCTTTTTAGATCTCTATTGATCTTTTTAATTTGGACTATTTATTATTATTGTTAATCTTTCACTTTTGCAAGGCAAAATTCCCAAAATCGGTATTTAATTGCTCAATTTCCCAAAGCCCTCAAAAGTTTTCACACCGGTCAACGGCAAATGAAGGAGAAAACCCGATGAGTGCTAGAGAGGCCCCGCAAGGGGGTTAAACACCTATTTGTTGCACTGTAAACATCCCTACTGCACTGTAAATAACGGGTAAAATGATGATAGACATTAGAATTAATTGCACAACAGTCTCAAGCTCGCAAATCGGCAGGAAATTAAAATTACTTTTATGTGTCATTTCGGGGTTAAATCGATCGCAGGTATCAATGAGTTAATACATATCAGGCCACCCATATGGACTAGAACAGTATTAGCATTCATTTTCATAATTCTGTATTTTGCGGGTTTGCGAGTCTGATCGTATATCGGACCCCCAAACCTAATTGATTGACATGTAACCTCCATTTTTTACAGCTGTAATAATGACTCATTTGCCATTGGTTGATTCTAAATGGGCGGTTACGGACTTGCTTAATTGATCATGTTCCCACCCTGAACTGCTCCGAACCAGTGCATAGTTTACAGTTTTGGGCCTGTCACTTCTGTGCTTGAGCAATTGAATAGCATCGCAATCGGAGACGAACAGAAGCCTGCAACACACTCGCAGACATTCGGCTGTCTGTGATCGAGTTGAGGGCTTCCGATTGAATATGTCCCTCAGTTTTTTCTTACAAATTGTTCCTAACTGGTTTTCCCCTCTGCAGATTCTGAAGAAAGTGTACTTCTAAGTACAGGGGTTGCACTGTCTAATTGCAGCCAATCAGTGGCAACATTTTGCAACTTGCTACTTGATAGAGGTCAAAGACTGTCTAATTTCAAGCTCTGCACTTCAAAGTCTGTGTATTTATGAGTTTAATGAACTACATGGGCCAACAGGTATAAATTGTACGATTTTAGAACTTTTTGAAATAAAGGACATAAAAGTAAATAGATACATAGGTATATTATATTCCTAGTGAAATCCAAAAATGGAGGTCCAAGTTTCAAGTCCAGCCAGCATGTAAATTAATTAGCAATATAAATTATAGGCCTTAGGGGTGCGCATGGATGTGCAAAGAGCGACTTCTGGGCACCCTCACAACCGAGCCTGGAGAAACAGTGTGCACTAACACACACACCCCCCCCCCCCCCCCCCCCCCCGCCATAACAACCAAAATGGAGGAAGATGCATGTCCAAGTTGCATGCCCAGCCAGCATGTAAATAAATAAAAACAACAAATAAAAATGTAAATTATAGAGGTGTGCAGAGCTGTGCAAAGAGCTTCTTCTGGGCTCACTCACAGAGTCTGGAGGAATAATTTACAAAGGATCAATAACAACTGCTTGATAACAGTTGCAAATGGAGTCATATGAAAGAAAAATAAAACTTTTTAAAAATAAGTTTTATTTATTTTAAATAATATGCACATTTCCCATTCTTTGGCATATTGCTGAAACATAGCCCTATTATATTAGAAGCCTGTAAGTGACTCTAGGTTTTAGGGGAAGTGATTATATGACGCTCGCATTGTGAAACCAATCCCGCAATTTAAGTGTGCATCACAGACCTAAAAGCCAGGATCCAATAGGAAACGGATCAGTGATTGACAGGGAGAGAGAATAAAGCTACAAGCTTCACCCCCCTGCATTAACTTTGTTGTAGATTTTGACAAATTACCGCGCAAGTTCCAGAGAGAGAGTAGGCGGAGAGCAGGTAATTGATGTTTTTTACACTTAATCCATCAAAACACATATCAACTGATAACACATAATATACATACATATAGAGCAATATTACATGTTGGTATCATATAGACAGGTCACAACAGCCACAAACCACCTCCTCCCCACCCTATACCCTAACATATACAAATATGCATAAAACATAAAAAAAAAAATTACATCAGAAATATATACATACTAGCGACTTGCAGGTCAAGAAATGACGACAATAAAATTGTAAGGCTGGTAATGCTGTTTGCCAGAGAGAGTAAGTGTTTTGGTGGTCTGAGATCCTTCGGCGCTCATTGCGAGCCTCTGGGTTGGTGTATTTTTTGTTATCATAAGCGCTTTTGCACTTATTGTAATGTCCGCACTGATCTCCTTTTGGCGCTTATTGCAAGGCTCTCCCCTTGTGAACTTTGTGTCCTATGAGCACCGTTGGCGCTCCTTGTGAGGCGTGTGTTGAAGTCCTTTGTGTTTTTTTGTGATAGTGTGTTGTTCTTTTTTTGTTTTGTGTATATTTTCTTTTTTTATGGTAAATAATTAATTAATGAAATCAGAAATTAATATACTTTACCTATTTGTAATTAATATATGCAGCAAGGAATGTTCTGAAGAGCTAACAATCTGTTTTGATGTTCCTGCAGCATACAATGTAGATTTGCAGTGTTGTTGAGCTGAGGTGTAAGTGTCAGCAATGTGTGCAGTGTGTAGTGTAAATAGGCTGCGTGCGCGAGGGGAAGCCGTTTGTGTAGCTGGGTACTTCCGCATTCTGTAAGGTAGTGTTGTGAGATGGCAGCGAATGTGTATGTGGTACGTGGGTGTTGATGATTTAGCGTCCTTGCTAATCGTGTATGTTGTAGGTTGTACAGGTTTTTGTAAAAGTCGTATGTGCTTGGCGGTATTTTGTGGCTTTAGGGATCGTGTAGCCTCGTTTTTTATTTTTTCATCTGCCATTTTTTCTCTCGCTTAGGGGATTTTCGACTGTCGAAACTTTGTAAAATGGAGTGAAATTGAGGTGTAAACCTGTCTTCTCGACATCCTGGGTGTCCCCCTTTGCTGTGGGTAAGGTTTTTATTTTATTTTTGTGTTTATTTTGTGTGTTTTTTATGTTTTCCGCTGTGCGCGCGTTGTCCGTTAAGGTTGTATTTTTGCGAGTCCATAATGGCTCGTAATTTGCTTTGTGTAAGTCTGCATTCTTTTTTTCTCTAAGTCTTGCGGCTCGTATTTTTTTGTGTAAGTCCGTAGTTAGTCATTGAGTGTTTTTTTTTTTTTAAGTCCTGCTTCTGTGAGCGTTTGTAACCGCTTGTGAGGCGCCGTAGAGCCTCTACCTCTGCAAATGCGGCCCCTTGCTTTGCGAGGGTCTGCATTTGCGCTCCAAAAGTCGTAGGGGGTCATGCCCACTTTGACATGAAAGGTTCCTTTAAGAACCCCACTTTTCTTGAAGCAATCTCTTTACTTTCCTATTCTGGATCGCTACCTTGTCATGGTGAAGGGGTTTGTGTACTTCAATGAAGATATACCATGTAAGATCACCCAAGATAGGCAAGTCATAGCAGACAGAGATCAGGTAAATCGCAGTGCACTGGAGAAGGAACTGGCAACCCACTCCAGTATCTTTGCCAAGATAGCCTTATAGATAAGCACAACCAGAGACATCATGACATGGCACCAGAGGTCAGGTCGGAAGGTTCCTACCATATTATTGGGAAGAGCAGATGGTAAGTAAGAGTAGCATCACATCTGCATCACATCTGCAGCAGGGGGTTCTCTTGACTTTGGCCCAATCACTTCATTAAGTGATTGGGCCAAAGTCAAGAGAAACCCCTGCTGCAGATGTTACATAGTTACATAGTAATTGAGCACGAAAGAAGACTTTTAGTCCATCAAGTTCAACCTTTTTAGATCTCCTCTGATCTGCAATATGCAGATTAATTGTTAATAGTTATTTGATCCAGGGGAAGGCAAACAGAAAGAAAAAAAACATTGAAACTTTGCCAATTGTCTCTTAAGGGGAAAAAAATCTAAAAATCCTTCCTGACCCCACATACTGGCGATCGGACTCCTGCCTGGATCAATACTACCTCTCTAATTATCCAGGATAAGCCTGAATGCCCTTTTTATTTAAACATATATACAATCACTTTTTAAAGTTATCTATCGAATCCATTGTCACCAACACCTTTAGTAGAGTATTCCCCAGATTTACCACCCTTACTGTGAAGAATCCTTTTCTTTCTTTAAGGTGAAATCTTTTTATGTCTAATCTGAAAGGATGTCCTATCGTAAGTTGAAAACCTCTTGGCACAAAAAGCTCACTTGACTAAGCCTTGTATTGACCCTGGATATATTTATATAAGGTAATATACATATAAGGTAATCATATCCCCTCTTAGATGCATTTTTTCTAGAGAAAATAAGTTTAATTTGTATAGTCTTTCTTCATAACTTAGCCTCTCCATTCCCCTTATTAGTTTTATTGCCCTTCTCTGTACTTTTTCCAGCATTAAAATGTCCTTTTTATGAACTGGTGTCCAAAATTGTACTCCATATTCCAAATGAGGGTGTACTAGGGATTTGCATAGTGGCAGAAATATTTGGTTCCCTTGCTTCTATACCCTTCTTAATACATGCTAATATTTTACTTGCCTTTGCAGATGCTGCTTGGCATTGAGCACTGTTACCTAGGTGGTTGTCCACAAGTACTCCCAGATCCCTTTCAATATCTGATACCCCTAGATTTTCTCCATTAAGAATATAAATTGCATGGCTATTTTTCCTTCCCAGATGCATAACTTTACATTTATTCGTATTAAATCTCATCTGTCATTTAGT
This sequence comes from Discoglossus pictus, assembly GCA_027410445.1. Lineage (NCBI taxonomy): Eukaryota > Metazoa > Chordata > Amphibia > Anura > Alytidae > Discoglossus > Discoglossus pictus. Next base: position 101,024,567 of record CM050168.1, read on the forward strand.
CGCCCATTTCTCTAATTTATGCAAATCCCTTTTGAGGGAAAGTACATCATTATCTGATTTCATTACCTTGCACAACTTAGTGTCATCAGCAAGAATAGAGACAATACTTTCCAATCCTACTTCTAAGTCATTAAGAAATATGTTAAAAAGGAGATGACCTAATACTGAACCCTGAGGAAACCCACTTACCACATTAGTCCAATCTTAGTATATTCCATTTACAACAACCCTTTGCTTCCTGTCTATTAGCCAGCTATCAATCCATTAACAGATATTAACTGCAATTCCTGTATTTACTTTGCTCAATAGTCTCCCATGTGGCACTGTATAAAAAGCGTTTGCAAAATCCCAAAATACTACATCTACTGAGTTGCCTTGATCCAAGTTCCTACTAACCTCTTCATAGAAACTAAATAGGTTTGTTTGACATGACCTATCCTTCATAAATCCATGTTGATTCCTACTTATAATCTTGTTTACATAGACATATTCTTGTATTCTATCCCTTATTAACCCTTCTAAAAGCTTTCCCACTACAGAAGTGAGACTTAGATGTCTATAATTTCCTGCATTTGTTCCTACTTAAATATAGGTATAACATCTGCCTTTCTCCTGTCATCTGGTAGAGACCCTGTGTTGAGTGAATCTTGAAAAAATAGATATAATGGTTTGGCTATTACAGAATCCAGTTCCCTCAGTACCCTTGGATGTATTCCATCAGGATCTTGGGATTTATTAACATTTATTTTTTCCCACTTCTTTTGGATTTCTTCCTGTGTTAACCAATTATTTGGTGAAGGTAGTGTAGCCCCATTTTGTTGCAGTGTCCAAAACCAATGGTACCTCCCATGTGTACACCAAAGAAAATAACCTATTTAGCTCATCTGCCTTTTCCTGGTCACTAATTGTCAGACATCCTGTTTCACATTGTAATGATCCTATAGCTTCCTTCCTGACCTTTTAATATATTTTAAAAATATAAAATGTGCCTGGAGGGGAAAGAAAGGTCTGCTGCTGCAAAGAACAATTCAGCAGAGCAACCTTGAACCTGAAGAACTATGAACCAAGGCAAATTGGACGTGGTCAAATATGAGAAACATTAATATCCTGGGAATTGGTGAACTCAGATCGACTGAAATGGGACATTTCATATTATACAAGCATCAGATCTTCTACAGAGATCAAGAAAAAATGAAGTAGTCCTCATAATCAAGTAAAGGGTGGCCAAAGCAGTGCTCAGTTACAACCCAATAAATGACAGAATGATTTCAATTCAAAGGGATAGAAAGACTAGGGATAGGAATAGGGAGGGAGAGAAAGACCAAGCATAGGGAGGGAGAGAAAGTCTAAGGATAGGGATCTTTCTATCTATCTATCTATCCAGTACACACACACATATATATATATATATATATATATATATATATATATATATATATATATGTGTGATAGTGATTATATGAAGCCATCTATTATCACATAGTTGTTTGGCTCCTTTTTAAATCATAATGATAACAGAAATCACCCAAATGGTCCTGATCAAAAGTATACATACATTTAGTTCTTAATAATGTGTATTGCCCCCTTTAGCATCAACAACAGTGTGCAGTCTTTTGTAATAGTTGTCTATGAGGCCCCTAATTCTTGCAGGTGGTATAGCTGCCCATTCATCTTGGCTAAATGCCTCCAGGTCATGCAAAGTCTTTGGTCATCTTGCATGAACCGCACATCTGAGATCTCCCCAGAGTGGCTCGATGATATTAAGGTCAGCAGACTGTGATGGCCACTCCACAACCTTCACCTTATTCCGCTGTAACCGCTGGAGAGTCAACTTGGCCTTGTGCTTAGGGTCATTATCATGCTGGAAAGTCCAAGAGCATCCCTTGCGCAGACTTTGTGCAGAAGAATGCAAATTGTCTGCCAATACTGTATTTTCTGATAACATGCTGCATTCATCTTGCCATCAATTTTCACATGATTCCCAGTGCCTTTAGAGCTCAAAGCCCCCATAAAATCAGTGAGCCACCATCGTGCTTCACAGTGGGGATGGTATTCTTTTCACTATAGGCCTTATTGTGTGACCATAAAGCTCTATTTTGGTCTTGTCACTCCAAATCAAAATGTGTCACAAGCTGTGAGGCGTGTCAAGGTGTTGTCGGACATATTGTAACAGGGCTTTTTTGTGGCATTGGTGCAGTAAAGGCTTCTTTCTGACAGCTCACTTTTCTTCAAGTATCGTCGAATTGTGCTCCTTGAAACAAACACACCATCTTTTTCCAGAGCGGCCTGTATTTCTCCTGAGGTTACCTGTGGGTTTCTCCCTGTATTCTGAATTCTTCTGTCAATTGTGGCTGAAATCTTTCTTGGTCTACCTGACCTTGGCTTGGTATCAAGAGATCCTCGAATTTTCCACTTCTTAATAAGTGTTTGAACAGACTGACTGGCATTTTCAAGGCTTTGGATATCTTTTTACTGTATTGGTCTGAATATAAGCTGAACCTTTTTTCCGATTTTCGAGCTGGCAAGTTACGGGTGCAGCCTATATTCGCGACCGTAACAAAAATTGCAGATTTGCGGGCTCCTCCCTGTCCCCCCCCCCCCTTATCATCCTCCTCCTCCTTCTTCTTCCCCCCTTATCATCCCCCTCCTTCACCCTTATCATCCTCTTCTTTCTCCCAACCTTGTCGCACTCCTTTTCCAATCTTGAACCCTATTAAATTCCCTCAACATGTAAAACCATAGCCCATAATGTAGCTCATAAGACTTGTGGCTATTAAATTGGTTGTGTAAAGCAAGTCGCCAATGACTTGCAGGGAAACCCAACGGCATGTCGAAAATTGCACTCCGCAGCTGCAAAGCCTTTGTTCTGTCAAGCCCGTAACTGTTATGCTCCAATCACACTATTAAATTGCAACGAGTTCACTGGCGTTCAACCCTGTAACCCGCAAATGGAGCCAAAATGCCAACGCGCACTAGAGAGGACCTGCTAGGGGGTTAAAATCCTATCTGTACCACTGTAGATGCAAATATAAACACACTACTGTATTTAAAAGTAAAGGTAAAGTGATGTTAGGTATTAAAATTAATAGCACAACATTCTCAATCTCGCAAATCTGCAATAGAAAATACTTTTTTTTTAATGTTTAATTTCCGTGCTATCCCGGCAATCAATGTGTTAATACATATAATGGATCTCGCATGGACTTGAATATCATATTTACTGATTTTTAAATATTGCATTATTTCTGGAATGCGGGTCCGATCGAAACTCGTAATTTAAACCCTTAAGGCTTTGGAATCTAACCTACATTTTTCAGTGACGTAATGATGACGATCTCATTTGCCATTGGCTCTGTCTAAATCCGTAACTATGGGTTTGACTAATTGATCATGTTCACGGCCGCACATCCAACGTGCAACAAAATATTTTCAGGCTTGCGTCTCTGGCCCGTAACTCGTGGCATGGTGGAATTTAATAGCTCTGTAACGCAGCCGAATTTCAAGGGGACCCAATATAATTCCAGGAGTTACTGAACAAGGCCGCAACTACAGGGCTGAAGCCTCAAGACGGTAAACCCTTTAGTGGGCTAGACTAGATGTGGGCCTCAGTTCCAATCCAAACCCGTAGTCACAAAGTGCGACACAGGCCACAGAACCAATAGAAAGCGGGGAACGCCAATTAACACTGTGGAAAAGGGTTTATAATGGCACGAAAACTGTAGGTTTGGAAAGAGAGAGGGAGAGAGAGAGAAAGAGCTGTTTTGTGAGTTTTCTGATATTTTGACCACTAAGATATATTAACACATATAGATTAATACGTACGCATAGCGGTAAGCCACAGCATATCTACATCCTCACGCAATAACAGAAGCAGCACAGTCAATTACAGGTAACCATGATGTCAAGGATATGGAAACACAGCTGTCAATTGTGTAAAGAACCCAACTCAAATACTTTTGTTCTTTCATTTCAGTACCCAGGAGGACAAGACCAACCACAGATGCACAGGTGTTGGCTCCCCCGAAAGTGGTGGATGAAGAAGGCCCGAACATTTGTGAGGGCTTGGGACCATCAACAGAAGCTGGCCCATCAGAATCAAGTTGCTCACCCTTAGCTCTGGAGTGAGATTCAGCCACCTGGCTCTCACATGCATCACCTGGCAGTGCACAGCTCCGTCAGTCAGTGTTTCAGCCCCCTCCACCTGGCATGTCATGGAGCCAGCAAACAACAACACTGCCGTGGTCCTGGCCCCAGCCATCATTACGCTTACCACTGCCACTTGCTCTAACACCATCGCAACCGTGTTAGGGCCAAACCACTCCTTCACCCCCAACATAGCCTCCCACATCATGGGGTCCCCCAACCTGGCCTCCCACATCATGGGGTCCCCAACATGGACTACCGCGCCATGGGGTCCCCCAACATGGCCTCCCACACCGGCCCCTCTGCCGTCAAGCCGGGCCTCTCTACCGTCAACATTGGTCCCTCTGCCGTGTGATTTCATCAAATAATAATGGGTATACATCTTGGCACATGGCCACCAGCAATAGTGTGGGACTTTCCAGGATGGGCATAGTGGACATTATCCCTGATGGAGGTGAGTTGGCTGTTGCACCACATGCCTCTGCACAGTCTCCATGTGTGTTTGCGGCCCTTCCTGATGGGTTAGTGTAGATTAGTGTGGTGTATGTTCCCCTGGTCTCCTTCTGGATCGCTACCTTGTGGTGGTGAAGGGGTTTGTGTACATCAATGAAGCTGAGAGCTATACCATGTAGGGTCACTCTAGGTTGGCAGGTCATAGCAGATAGGTCAGACAAATTGCAGTCCACTGGAGAAGGAACTGGCAACGCACTCCAGTGTCTTTGGCATGCAAACCTTGTGGAAAAGCACAGACAGAGACATAGCTAAATGTGCTGCAGTCTATAGGGTCACAGAAAGTCTGAAATGACTGAAGAACCAAATATAAAATGTTCCAATGGAACTTGATATATGTCATGTGGCGGTGTAATTTGGACGTTATTTCTCTTTCCAATCGAGATGTGATGAGTGAGATTTTAAATGTAATAGGGCCCCATGAGGGCTACTCCATTTCTTCTGTGAGATTCTTGGCTACACTAGATGATTTAGTGGTTGTCTGTTATGAAATGTCCCGTTCCAGTCCATTTATGTTCACTAATTCCCAAGATATCAATGTTCAACTTTGTCATCTCATTCTTGACCACGTCCAGTTTGCCTTGGTTCATAGTTCTAACATTCCAAGTTCCTTTGCTGAATTGTTCTGTGCAGAAGCAGACTTTCCTTTTCCCTCCAGACACATTCGCAGCTGGGTGTCCTTTCAGCTTTGGTCGAACCACTTCATTAGATCTGGTGCTACTTGTACTTGCCCTCTGCTCTTCCTCAGTAATATGGTAGGCACCTTCTGACCTGTGGGGCTCATCTTCCAGGGGCATATAATTTTGTCTTTTGTTGTTCCTGTCCATAAAGTTTTCTTAGAAAAGTTACTGGAGAAGGTTGCAGTTTCCTTTTCCAGTGGACTGTGATTTGTCTGACCTCTATGCCATGACCTGCCCAACTTGACTGACCATACATGGTATAGCTCACAGCTTCATCGAAATACACAGGCCCCTTCACCACAACAAGGTAGCGATCCAGAAGTGGATATATGTATATATATATATATATATAAAACATCCAAAACAAATCATCTTCTCAACCTGGCTCAAACATTTACTAACAGACCTGTAACACCCTGCCTTTGTAATCCCATATCTACAATGGACTCGTTTGACCCTGTAACAGAGGATGAAGTCTCTGGTCTTCTATAAACAACTCACCTAAGAACTTGCTCACTTGATCCTATTCAATCATAGCTAATTCCTCCCCTCTCTACCACACTTATCCCAACTCACACACATCTGTTCAGCCTCTCCCTAAACACTGGCAAGTTCTCATCATCTTTAAAACTAAACATAATTACAGCCATCCTTAAGAAACCCTCGTCTGGGCCAGCTTATGCATATAGATAACTGCCTATCTTCCTACTTCCCTTGACTTAAAAACTTCTTCAGTTACACATCTTCAACCAACTAACCCCATTCAGTCGTAGGCCCTCTCCTCTTCTCCATCTATACATCTTCCATGTCACCCTTATAACATATTTTGATCTCAGTAACCTCTATATGCAGATGACACTCAAATCTACCTCTCAGTAACAGATCTATCCCACTCTCTCCTAGTGCATGTGGCCCACTGCCTCTCAAGCATATCCTCCTAGATGTCCTCCTGTCAACTAAAACATTTCCTAATCTTCTCTCCCTCTACTACAGCTCCCACTCCTCTAATATGCCTCACTTTTGACAATGTCATCATCACTCCGACCTCAGAAGCCCGCTGTCTTGTGTCCTATTGAACCCTGCACTCTCTCTCATTCATTTCCTTACGTCAGCATCCACCAGGTTTGCCAAAAGATCATTAATATTTGCAGTTAAGTAACACCCTTTTTGCCATTAAACATTATGCACAATTTCATTTTAAATACCCATTTAAACAAATGTAACCATGTTCCCTTTCTTTGTACTTTTAGTATAATTAATGAAGTCAAAATGTGGTCATAACCCCTATTAAATGTTTTTAACTGATTTCGCGATATACAGCTACTCACAGATAATTTCTGAAGCGTTAATTTTACAGACGTCCATGTGTCCAGTCGTCTGTCCAATATAAGAATGAATTTTACATCTGCATCTTGTTTGCTAGAAGAAACAAATCATAAATTACAATTAATAAATATGAAAAACAAAATCGTAATTAGATATGTAAAAGGTATTACTTAAGAAATAAAAAATATGTTAATGTACTGACAAACCTACAGTCTATTGATATTAACCCTTACATTAGCAGACAGGTACTATACCACTGAAAGGGTTAAAGGAAAAGATTTTCATAAGAGAGCGGTCATGAAATACATATTTGTAATATGATTTTTTTTTTTTTTAAGTTACCAAAAATATATATATATATATCACTTTAACATAGAATATTGTGCTCTTTCACACAATGAAGAGCACTTATAGTGAAGTAAATAGCCCTTTAAAAAACTTTCTCAGAATTCCAATAAATACAGTTATTACACTGCATTCTGGGAACCTGGACAGGGACATGCAAATGTGCCCACAGAGTCTTCGTTCTTGTAATCCATTACTATTTTAAACATGGCTTCCTTTAAACATATGCCTGCTGTATTACACAGTTTTGAGCAAATCTTAGGATGCATTATACACAAGCTAGTAATCCCACCGTAAGTACAGCTCTTTCAAGGTTACTGCCTCTCATCAGCATGGGGGCCGGTTCCTAGCCTGTGTAGTTAGATTTTTTGAAGAGGCAGTTTACCACAACAATCATATTCATGTTATCTTTTTATATATTAGATATATTGTATACATTTTATATCATTGAGAAAGCCTGAAAGCACAGCTGAAACACGTTTGATTATTTTTTTATATTATTGTATTATTTATGGTTAATACAATGCCAGTTACTTTCTTTTGATATATCTTATAATTGCAATGAATGTGATTGATCTGAGAGTACAATACTGTATTTAAGCCTTTTTAGCACCATACTCAGCATTATAATGGGGCTAACTAACCCTGGATGTATGCTTTGTAGGGCAAGAGATACTAGTCTTAAAGGTGCTATTCTCACAAGTCTACCCAATAGCAACACTAATAAGATACAGCATGCTAATGTATATATTAGTTGTTTGTTTAAAACTGCTTCTATGACAGGAATCTTGCTACCTGTATGAATTGTTGTACATGCATGCTTTTACAATCCCTCCATCCAAGAGGAGAGAAAACACTCTTTTTATATTTTGATTTGTAAGAATAAACGTAATTGATCTGCACTAGAAATTAGGGGTGCATTTTCTTATCCATATTCTATTCTTCTGATATTAACACACACTTCTTCCCCATCTATCTGCCAGGAACTGAGATTGCTGTTTGCCATGACCTTTGTGTTTTTAACGTTAAGCAGCAGAGTCCAGCGTTTCACTCTCTTCTTTCACCCTCATCAATAGGCCCTTTAGTTCATTCTCACTTTCAGCAACCATAGTAGTATCATCCACATATCTGAGGTTGTTGATATTTCTGCCAACAATACTGATTCCGGCTTTGGATTCATACAGCCCGGCCTTATGCATGATGCACTCTGCATATAAGTTGAATAAATAAGTTGACAATATACAACCTTGTTGCACTCCTTTATCGATCTTGAATCATTCTGTTGTACCATGTTCGGTTCTGACCGTGGCTTCTTGGTCCACATACAGATTCCTCAGGAGGCGGATGAGATGATCTGGTACTTCTAACTCTTTAAGAACTTGACACATTTTGTTGTGATCTACACTTTCAAAGGCTTTAGAATAGTTTATGAATAGTCTATGTTACTTCCACAGAGAGGGTGCATAACCAGAATACTTGGCACCCACAGTTGTAAAAGCCTTACATGGATATTCTCATCTGGGCACAAGAGCCCTAACTGAACTTTCTAGGAGACATCTGATTAACCCATATGTCAAGAGAACTGTAGAAAAATGTGTTAACTGTGCAGAGAACAATACCAAAGTATACCAGAGTAAACTACCTGGAGTACAAAGAAAAGGGATCACCCATTTTTGACCTTTGAGAAGCGGACTTCAAAGAGAAGCCAAAGTCCCCTTGGAACCAATACCTCCTGGTCCGTGTGGATACCTTTTGAGGATGGATAAAGGTGTATCCCTGCAGAATAGAGAAGGCCAAAGAAGTGCCGGTTACACAATATCATCCCTTAATATGGACCACCCATGGAAATTGGAAGTGATAATGGACCAGCCTACATTGCAGAAAAGGTCAAGAAAATAGCAACATCCTTCCCTCAATATGGACCACCCATGGAAATTGTGTACGGTAGACCCCCACCCATCCAAGAGAAAGTTTTTTGTTAGACACAGATCAGATAGGAACATTGAATCATGTACACTACCTGTGTCATGTTTTGTTTTCTTTCTACCCATATCGCTGACAAAACCAGTGCATGATATAGTATCTGGTGATAAGGTGTGGATAAAGGCATGGAAAGATCATTTGTTTAGGCCCCAATCAGATGATCATAACTGTGCCTAAAGCTGTCAAAGTAGACAGGGTGGCTGCCTGGATCAACCACACCAGAGTCAAGAAATATAAAGGTTTTTGGGAAGTGAGTCCACAAGACGATTCTCTAAACCTCAAGATTACCAGAAGTATGTGAGTAAGGCAAGAGTCCCCTTACCAAAGCGGAAGTCTCAATCTTCTTAAAGATAGATGAGATATGACTATAGTTTGTCGAGAGTTTGGAAAACCTCTTCGAAGCATTCCTAAAATCTCTAAAAGAGGGGAAATTGATAGGATATGAAATATACTGTATATATCTGCAAAGAGTTAAAATTTCAAATCCTTATTATTATTTCAAATTACATTATTTCAGTCTAGAGGCGAAAAGAACATAACAAGATGTCCCTTTGATAAGTTTGTAACTGTATAACAATATAAGGCTCTTGCATACAATCCAAAAGATGAATAATTGTATCAATATAAGAAACATAGAAAAGATCTCTATTGATGGGGCACACCCTTACCCAATTTCACTAAGAGAAGCCCATATAAAACTTAACTTTTAATAACATTGATAAAAATAGTGATAATTAAAAATTGTCATTTAGGCACTGTACAAAAACTCCAGAGTCTGTTATTTTTTTGGATTCATAATAGTTGATTTCATTTATTATTGTAAAAAGGGAATATTGAATCGTGATAGTTGATAAGTGACAAGTAAGTGGTTAAATGCACAACAAAATATTTTTGGAGTGCTGGTGCTAAAGTGACTGGTGCCTACAGTTGCAAGCAAAAGTATGTGAACCCTTTGGAATGATATGGATTTCTGCACCAATTGGTCAAAAAATGTGATCTGATCACAACAATAGACAATCACAGTCTGCTTAAACAAATAACACACAAAGTATTAAATGTTGCCATGTTTTTATTCAACACACCATGTAAACATTCACAGTGCAGGTGGAAAAAGTATGTAAACCCATGGATTTAATAACTGGTTGAACCTCCTTTGGCAGCAATAACTACAACCAAAAGTTTCCTGTAGTTGCAGATCAGATGTGCACAACGGTCAGGAGTAATTCTTGACCATTTCTCTTTACAGAACTGTTTCAGTTCAGCAATATTCTTGGGATGTCTGGTGTGAATCGCTTTCTTGAGGTCATGCCACAACATCTCAATCGGGTTGAGGTCAGGACTCTGACTGGGCCACTTCAGAAGGCGTATTTTCTTCTGTTTAACCCATTCTGTTGTTGATTTACTTCTATGCTTTGGGTCGTTGTCCTGTTGTAACACCCATCTTCTGTTGAGCTTCAGCTGGTGGACAGATGGCCTTAAGTTATCCTGCAAAATGTCTTCATAAACTTGGGAATTAATTTTTCCTTCGAAGATATCAATCCGTCCAGGCCCTGATGCAGCAAAGCAGCCCCAAACCATGATGCCCCCACCACCGTACTTCACAGTTGGGATGAGGTTTTGATGTTGGTGTGCTGTGCCTCTTTTTCTCCACACATAGTGTTGTGTGTTTCTTCCAAACAACTCAACTTTAGTTTCATCTGTCCACAGAATATTTTGCCAGTACTGCTGTGGAACATCCAGGTGCTCTTGTGCAAACTGTAAACGTGCAGCAATGTTTTGCTTGGGTAGCAGTGGCTTCCTCTGTGGTATCCCCCCATGAAATCCATTCTTGTTTAGTGTTTTACATATCGTAGATTCGCTAACAGGGATGTTAGCATATGCCAGAGACTTTTGTAAGTCTTTAGCTGACACTCTAGGATTCTTCTTCACCTCATTGAGCAGTCTGCGCTGTGCTCTTGCAGTCATCTTTACAGGATGGCCACTCCTAGGGAGAGTAGCAGCAGTGCTGAACTTTCTCCATTTATAGACAATTTGTCTTACCGTGGACTGATGAACAGCAAGGCTTTTGGAGATACTTTTATAACCCTTTCCAGCTTTATGCAAGTCAACAATTCTTAATCGTAGGTCTTCTGAGAGCTCTTTTGTGTGAGGCATCATTTACATCAGGCAATGCTTCTTGTGAAAAGCAAACCCAGAACTGGTGTGTGTTTTTTATAGGACAGGGCAGCTGTAACCAACACCTCCAATCTCATCTCATTGATTGGACTCCAGTTGGCTGACACCTCACTCCAATTAGCTTTTGGAGATGTCATTAGTTTAGGGGTTCACATACTTTTTCCACCTGCACTGTGAATGTTTACATGGTGTGTTCAATAACAACATGGTAACATTTAATTCTTTGTGTGTTATTAGTTTAAGCAGAGTGTGATTGTCTATTGTTGTGACTTAGATGAAGATCAGATCACATTTTATGACCAATTTGTGCAGAAATCCATATCATTCCAAAGGGTTCACATACTTTTGCTTGCATCTGTATATATAAGTCCTACGTTGAAGTCAAATTATTAAAGTGCTATTTAGTGCAGTAATATAGTAATAAAGAGGGAAATTAATACTTGATTAATATTTTCCATCTTTAATATATAAGAGAATTCCTTTGTTATAAGACTCTATTAGTTTTAATAAGTAAATTGCTGCGCTCCTCTCTAATATTAATAAACTAAAGTTCCCTTTAGTATAGTCCTCATTGCCTTTGCCTAAACTTAAGTCATTTAGGATTATAACAGGATCTTTTGGGAGAGGACGCCAGCTAATACTATTGCGTGTCACTATAGTTAGGCACCATGCAGTGACATCACTAACGTGCGACGCATATACAGCGTCAACTCGACGCACATTTCTAATCTTTCATCCAATGAAAATGTAACAAATGTATCAGCAATTTACAGTTTCTGTATAAAACCCACTGCCTGGTAACAAAGAATTACTTGGAATTTGGATGTTATTCCTCTGTCTTAAGACTGTTGCATAAACTTTTTCCTTATACTCCTGGCTGTGACTAATTGGCCTGGTCAACCCAGTCCAAAAGTATTTTTGATTCATAACAATAGCAGGCACTATACTGAGTAGTACCAGTGGCAAAATGAAACAAGGAAGCCAAAATCACATATATAGTTGTGAGCGTACGAGTTGTTGCTAACGCTGCGGGCTCGCTACACGAGTCGCGGCCCTCGCGAAGCGAGGGCACTGGCCGAGGGTCTCAGTTGCTGGCATGGAGCGCCGAAGGCGCTCCTTGCCAGCACTTGAGGACCTCGCAAAGCGAGGGCCGCAGTTGCTGGCATGGAGCGCCGAAGGCGCTCCATGTCAGCAACTGCGACCCTCGAGAACTTCACGTCGCAACCCAAACAGCACGACACACACATTACGACACTCGCAAACAACATACGACACACGTTCACACACATTACGGCCTCGCAACACTCGGACGCAACTCGCGAACATTACAAAATGTAAAACACAATACATACACACAGCACATACATAAAAACCTTACCTACACCAAGAGGGAGCACCCAGGACCTCAAAAATACAACTTAGACCTCGATTTTACTCGAAATAAAAGAGTTTAGACACTAAAATAAAATCTAAGCGAGAGAAAAGATGGCCGCCGAACAAAACGAAAACGAGGCTACAGCACTCTAAACTCGCAAAACACCACAAGAAACTCGCAAAACACCACAAACGACCTACGGATATTCATACCACACAGTGCACACATTCAGCATGCTTACACAGCAGCTCCACACCACTAATGCTGCAGCAACATCAACACAGATTGCCAGCTCTTCATCAGAATGCTTCAAAATAGGTAAAGTATATTCATTTAGTAATGTATTACATATTTCATTATTATACACCAAACAGCATTAGCTACCTTACAATTTCATTGCCGTCATTTTTTGACGGGCAATTCGCTAGTATTTAATATATGTCACTAACATGTTTGTAAAAAGTATAGAATACAGTTGTATTTTAAACCCTTTACTAATTACATCTGCTGCGGTATGCCCTTTCCTCTTAGTTTTCTAATGCACTTCCAGCCCTATTAAATTCCCCCAACGAGTAAAGTCGTAACCCGTAATGGAGCCCGCAAGACTTACAGATATCAAATTGGCCTCTTAAAGCTAACCGCATCTGCGGGTTACAGGCGGAAAAACCCTAAGGGAGTCGAAATCCGAACTCCGTTGCCACAAAACCTTTTTTCTGTCAAGCCTGTAACTGTTACGTTCAAAAATTGCTATTAAATTGCTATGAATCCACTGGCTTTCTAACCCGTAACCTGCAAATGGAGCCAAAAAGCCAATGGGTACTAGAGATGAATCGCAAGGGGGTTAAAGTCCTATCCGTAGCACTGTAAATGCAAATATACACAGACTACTGTACTTATAATAAAAGGGAAAGTGATGTTAGGTATTAAAATGAATAGCACAAAATTCTCAAGCTCGCAAATCTCCTATATAAAATATTTTTTTATGTTTAATTTCCGTGTTATATCGATCCCGGCAATCAATGTGTTGATACATATAATGGAACTCACATGGACTAGAATATCACATTTACTGATTTATTAATATTGCATTATTTCTGAAATGCGGGTCTGATCGTAACTCGTAATTGAAACCCGTAAGGCTTTTTCAAACCTAACCTCCATTATTTAGTGAAGTAATGATGACGATCTCTTTTACCATTGGCTCCCTCTAAACCCGTAACTACGGGTTTGACTAATTGATCATGTTTACAGGCGCACATGCAACGTGCGCAAGAATGGTTTATGGGCTTGCATCTCCAGCCCGTTGGTCGCGGCATGGATGAATGTAATAGCTCTGTTACTCCACCAAATTTCAAGCCCGCCGGCTTTGCGGTTGTACCGTTGCCACTACGGGCTTCAAATTTAATATGGCCCTTGGTATAGTAAAATCACCAAGTGAGGGCTGGGGGTCTAAAAAATTATAAAGCTCTAACTTTTTTTTAGATAAATATGAAAACACTAAATTTAAAATTTAGTTACATTAAGATTTAGTTACACTAAGATTTTAAGTAAGATCACTAGAAAGTCTAGATTTCAAAATGTATTTTAAAGACATAGAGGGTTAAAACATATATTTAACACATGCATTATTCTGATTTGGTAAATTGTGGAACATGCATCTGACATAGGGCCTCATTTAATTGCGATTTTGCCAATTGAATAGGGCTCTATATAAGCACAGAGCATATTTTTTTTAAAGACATTTTTAGTTAGTGAAGACCTTACTTTTGGATAGAAGTTCACTAACTAAAAACTTCTGTAAAAAAATAGGCTATGTGCTTATATAAATCCCTATTCAATTGGCCAAATATAGTGAGGACTTTATTCTACTGGAAAAAAAGAATAAAGATGTATAAACTAATATTACAATCTGTAAATGTCTTGATGCCATGACACCTCTACTAAATATGTCTTTGTACCGCACAAGTTAAATAAACCTTTATGCAATTAAATGTAATTAAAAAAGAATGGCTTGTTAAACTTAATTATATAGTGTCTCTGTGGCTTGTTGCTGTTCTGTTAATTCTCGTCCCACGTTCTTTTCTTTCTCCCTGATTTTAAAGGGGACACATGTGCTTGAACGTAATCACTAATAATTGCTAATTAGTCTTTGTGAGTCTGCACCTGCTCAGATGTAATCTCACAATTGTTTTATAGGGCTCTGAAAAATTCAATTACTATTCCATTCAACATTTCTAAGCACATGAACTCCCACAGGCATATGTAGCAATTACTAGTAATGATTACACTCAAGCACACAGATAAAAGCAAGGGATATGGTGTCAGGCCAGAAAGAGTGATTAACACATTTCAGTGCAAGGTATATAACAAACTAAGAACCTTAACGGCTATGTAAGCCATGACCATATTTTTTTTAAGAAATCTTAGTTTTATCAGTCTCTGCTTGTGAATAGAGGCAGCCATTAGAGTAATACTTTTTGTTCAACGCATGTTTAGTCGTTCAGTCTTGTCTGACTCTCTGTGACACTATGGACCACAGCACATCTTGTGTCTGGTTGTGCTTATCAATAAGCTAATCTTGGCAAAGATACTGGAGTGGGCTGCCAGTTCCTTCTCTAGTGGACCGTGATTTGTCTGACCTAGCGATCCAGAAGGGAGAGGAGACAGGTACAGAGCACTAAAAGCACAATTATAAATGTTAAAGCAACTGACTACTTCTAGGCATATACAGGGGACGGGGAAGGTGTCAAATACTAAAACATGACAACAAGGGAGTCCAGGGACAGGTGTCTGCTGTCTAACAATGTTTTTGTTGTTGTTGTTCAGCCGTTCAATCGTGTCCGAATCTCTGTGATCCTATGGACTGCAGCGCGCCAGGCACATGTTATTTCTTTGTAGTGCGTATCCATAAGGTTTTTTTGGCAAAGATATTGGAGTGTGTTGCCAGATCCTTCTCCAATAGACCACAATTTGTGACCTGTCCATCTTGGGTTACCCTTCATTGAACAGCTCACAGCTTAATTTATGTACACAAGCCCCTTCACCACAACAAGGTAGCAGTCAGCCGCTAATGCAGTTAGTCTGTTACAAACAACTTTGCAAACAATGGAGCTATGTCAATTAAAATATTTACAGCCTGTGGCTAAGACAAGAATCAACTTAAAATAAGAGAGACATATGGGGGGAGCATCAACCAAACAGAAACAAAGTGGCATGAGATTGTTACATTAAATAACGAAACAAAACACATTATGACATTTTAACTTGATTTTACCTTCTAATTTAGTTAGGCCAAAGGAAATATCAGAATTGTGTTTACTGTATGCTTTGTCCAGATTAAATTGTTTAAAAAATAATACAATTAAAATATTTGTAGTTTTTATTCATTATGACCTTTTGTAGGAAGCTTACATTCTGAAAAGAAAATGTTATGTTAGTAATGGATATTTCTAACTAGAAAGACCAAGACCAGCCTACATACCTTGTAATGCAAGTTAAGTACGCTAATATCTTCTGTAGGTCACTGTCCGGGACTTCATTAAAAGTGGCATTTTCGGGAAATGTGATGATCCAATCATTATCTCTTCCCCGACCACCTAATTAAAAAATATAACTGTTGTTAGATTTACATAAGTATGATAAAACTGATTTTATTTTGTACAAATATATATTATTACTATTGTTAATAATAATTAATTACAAAGAGACAATCTTTTCTGTAGAGCTATATATAAGGGTTGTTGTTCTTTAGTTGTTCAGTTGTGTCTCACTCTCCATGACCTCCTCCACTTGAATTCAACTATTCTACATGATGAATCAGAGAAGCACCCATGAGTGCAGAGTCCATTTTAAGTATACAGAAATGCAATATAAGCAGATATTACACAAAAAGGTGCGAAGAGATGAGGCCCTGGATCCAAAGAGATTAAATGATTAGAGAGTGAAACAAGAAGTTGAGAGAGAGAGTGGTCAAGTGAACAGGTGAATCCACTTCATGTTATGGGTTTTCGGTCATTTTGACAAAAAAAGACAGGGTTAGCCAACAGGCATACCTGTTTGGGTCCGATCTCTGTATCTCATACAGCTCATGAATACACAGACAATGCAGTGCAGTGTTTCAAATTAGCCAATCAGTGCCCATCTCTCAGCAGCATGTTGCAGAATGTGGCTTAGAGATGGTCACTGATTGGTTAGTATGAGACACCGTACAACTGGCACTATGGAATATGTGTCTTCAGGAGCTACAGAGGGTAGACCCATACAGGGACTATTTAAATGATTTTACGCAGAAATAAACAGAGTTTCTAAGCAACTTTTCAATAAAATAAAGTACATAAAAGTAAAGAGATAGATGGGTATATTATATTATAAACAGAGAACTCAAAGAAATAAAGTATCATTTAAATAGTTGTAGTGCACACCCTCAGCCGAATAGGCAATATAGAAAAACTCAAAAATTAAAACTTAACGTTTATTATTATCATATAAAATGCTTGAATTGAAAATTTGATTCTCTGACGTTTGGTTCTGGGAAGTGGATAGAGGAGACCCTATTATGAACAAACAATATTAGAAATTCGTATTATAGGATCCTCTATTCTATCTCTCCTTAGGATAAGTGAAATAAATAAGTAACTTAACTTAATATAAAGTGACCAGTGTATATGATAAATGATGGTAAATGACCATAAATATCTTTTTAACATCATAGTAAAGTGCTGAGTGATTGCATATATAAGAGGTAGAGAGTATTGTTGGCACTTTATTCCATTAGCACTTACAATACTCTCTACCTCTTAAGATTTATTATATATGCAATCACTCAGCACTTTATTTTGATGTTAAAATGATATTTATGGTCATTTACCATCATTTATCATATACACTGGTCACTTTATATTAAGTTAAGTTACTTATTTATTTCACTTATCCTAAGGAGAGATAGAATAGAGGATCCTATAATACGAATTTCTAATATTGTTTGTTCATAATAGGGTCTTCTCTATCCACTTCCCAGAACCAAACGTCAGAAAATCAAGTTTTTAATTCAAGCATTTTATATGATAATAATAAACGTTAAGTTTGAATTTTTGAGTTTTTCTATATTGCCTATTCGGCTGAGGGTGTGCACTACAACTATTTAAAGGATACTTTATTTCTTTGAGTTCTCTGTTGACAATTGTTATCCTTAGTAGCACCCCTCTTGGAACCCAGCACCTTATTTACACCTCGAGCCACCTTGTTTTGTAACCTTTGTATATTATATTATATTATATAATGAAATCCAAAAACCTTCCATGTGCCTTTAATTAATAAAGGTTGTAACGTTTTAAAAAGATTTTGTTGATTATCTATTCTAATTTTTTAAAAGAGAATTCAAAAACTGTATTTGACAGATTTTGCAGCTGCCGATTCCATTCAGAGTGATTTATGACCTCTTTGTGTAAACAGCAGCATGTTTCTCAATAAATGGACCCAGCAGCTATTATTCGCACTAAGAGAAGTACACATTTTAAAATAAACATTTTTAGTAAATCTGCTTATTTGAAAAATATTAATGCAGCACTTGTAATGTCTACAAGTTTTAAATACTAAACACTTTATTATATTTGCATGAAAAATTACAATTAAAGGGACTCATCATAAAATGAATTTGTTTTTTAGCTTATTTTTAAAAAGCGTGCAAAACTGGCTATAAATTGTTTTAGCCACTTTTTTCTAAAGTGGACAATTCCTGATAAAATCAATATTAAATGTTAAATTGTATAGGTAGGCAGCTCCTGGATATCAATTAGCTGCTCTGAAGAACTAATTAGAATCACAGTCTGCTTGGCTGTCCCTTTGTTGGCCAAAACCATGACCCACAGTCAGATCCCCTCACCCAACCATATCAAGTAGTCTGAGCTGCGAATTGGCCTACTGAGCGACAAGAACAACGATGTATCCCGGGAATTTTTAACTGTAGAGTAAAAAAGCTAGTGGGGTTCCCTGGTAGTCCATTGGTTAGGATTGGGTGCTTTCACCCCTGCGACCTGCGTTCGATTCCAGTCAGGGAACCAAGAGGTCACATCACCCTGAAGAAATGCAGGGTCGGGCCTCGTCAGTACTTGGATGGGAGACTACCCAGAAATACCAGGAGCTGTATGCTGTGGCCCACTGAAGAAGGAACTGGCAACCCACTGCAGTATCTCTGCCATGGAAACCAGGTGGATCAGCATGGTGTGTTGTGCTCCATGAGGTCACAGAGCGTCGGAAACGACTGAGCGGTGCAAACAACAAGAAAGAAAATGCTAGTACAATGTATAGCCAGTTTTTCATGCACTTTAAGATGAAACAAACATTCTGTTAGGATAATAGTGTCCATTTAATCTCACTGCAAACTACATTTGCAATAGCGCTAAGACCACTTTCTACCTAACTGCATGTGTCAGCAGACTTACCCATGTCACTGAGCTCTGTTGAGGAATAATTTTCTACCTCTAGATGGCTGCAGCTGACACCCACAAATCAGAATTTCTAATAGATGACCTGACTGTGCATTTACAGCAAGAATATTGACCTTTCCAGCACTCTTGTTTGTGTAAGTCTGTTATTTAAATGTATGCTAAACACAAATGGCTGCTCCATTCCTATGCTTCTCAACTGTCCCTCTTTTAGGGGGCATCCCTATTTTAACCCTGCTGTCTGGGGAGAGAGTTGCACTTCCATTTAATCCTACTATTCCACAATACTGTGGCAGGTTTCAATAAAGCTGAAACATATTATCTTAATAACATGTCCCTCTTAAGTGACTATTCCCGTTAGGGCAAAAAGAATATGCCTTCCCCCATTAAACCAAATATAATAGTTACAATTGTAGGACCCTATTAATATCTTCTTAAGTTTCTAAAAGTTTTTTGATAAAGTATGTTTTTTATTGCCCATTTAAAAGGCCTAAAGGCATATTCTTATCAACAATGGGAATCGATTTGTTAGATCATTGGAGTTTTTGGTATTTGACACCTTCCTTGCAACAAAAAAATTAAGCCCTGCTCCTGCAAACATGTAAACTCTCACACAAGCAAGCTTCACCAAAACATCATAAACGCCTCCAGGGCATCAACAGTATTTTTATTTTTATTTTAAACTATTTGGAATGCATTTTCATGTCCAATTGTACTATTTAACTTTTTTATATTTATAGATTATTAATCTTAAAGTTATACTTTAAAGGATCACTGTACATTTGCAAAGACTGGATTTTAAAAATATCAACTGTTAAGTTTTGCAGCCACGTGAGGCGAGCAGTTTGCAGCTCGTCGGGCCACAACTGCGAACCTCGCGAAGTGAGGCAAGCCGTCAACCGTGCGGTCTGTGGGGCAGGCTCGCGGGACAGCCTGTAATGAGGGCCGCAATCCTCCACCTCCTCCCTCCTTACCCCCTTGGCCCCAGGGACAGTGAGGGCAGCAATCCTCCTCCTGCCTCCTAACCCCCTTATCCTCCCTCTTTCCCCCCTCTCCAAAAACCTCCCTATCTCCTTTCCCCTTTTAACTCTCTTCTTACCTTGATCCGCTGAGCTCCTGCTGCTTCTTGCTGTTACCATACTGGCCTATGCTAACGACGTGATGTCACATGCGCGTCATGTCATCAATTATATGCTGGTTCCGGACACAGGCAGAAGACGCGCTGCAGCAGCAGGAGATCACCGGATCAAGGTAAGAAGAGAGGAGAGAGGGGATAGGGAGGTTTTTGGAGAGGGGGAAGGAGGGAGGATAAGGGGGAAAAAGGAGGAGGAGGATGAGACACGAGGGAGAGGAGAGGAAAAGGACACACAAGGGAGGGAGAGGTGGGTGAAAACTAGATACAAGGGAGGGAGAGGTGGGGAAAAGGAAACACAAGGGAGGGAGAGGTGGGGAAAAGGAGACACAAGGGAGGGAGAGGAGGGGGAAATGAGACAGAAGGGAGGGAGAGGAGGGGGGGAATGAGACATAAGGGAGGACGCAGATGAGTGCTCACTTTGGGTGGCAAACAGCATTGCCACTCTTAAAATTTTATTTCCGTCATTTTTGACAAGCAATTTCCTAGTACAATATACTTGCAAGTATGGCTTGTCCTGCTTTGGAGCTGCCCCTGTGTGGCTTTAAATGGACTTATGACAATCATGGCAGCTTCCACGCACTAACAGAGTCTGGTAAAATTAAGATTTTTCTCTGAATATGCTTTTATGCCAATGGCATAAATAGCTGCTAATGTTGTCATTTTGTTGCATAATGCACAATCGTTAAGTTTTTCCTAATCTATGGTCCCTAAAATCCAGTGCTGTCTATGCACCATTATTTCTCTTTACCCCAAGCCCCTTATATTCTCTACAGGACAGTATGTGAGTAGCAGAAAAGGAAAAAAATAAATAAAACAGTTGGCAGACACACTGCTCTTTGATGCCTGTGGGGTCATTTATCAAAGTATCTTGACTCCAAAATCTAGGACAGAGTAATCCAATTTAATTTAAAAAAATCTAATTATCTAGATAAACCAGGTGCTTGTGCTTCCAGTTTTGCTGCTTGCGGCTAGGAAATGAGAGGATTTGTGCAAATTAAACAGCTGACTATAAATTTGTATTAAAAATTACAGAAAAAAAGCCAAATAAACTGTTCGCTCCTTCTAATCAAAATGTTCCAACATTAAATTATTAAAGTACTTTCTATCATAAATCTTTGTCAATGTATGAACGATCTTAATAAAAGGTTTTTGATAATATAAAAACCTGTATAATGTTCTACATGTGTTAAATCGATTTGGAAGTGAAAAATGTTACACAGTTACGTATTTATATAGTAATTGAGGTTGAAAAAATAATTTTAATCCATCAAGTTCAACCTTTTAAGATCTCGTCTTATCTGCAATATTAGTGGATTAGAGGAAGGCAAAGAGAAAAAAAAAAAAACAGTGAAACTTAGCCAATCGTCTCAACAGTGAAAGTAAATTAATTCCTTCCTGACCCCAGATACTGTCCCTGGATCAATACTGTCTCTCTAATTATCCAGGATAACCCTGAATGCCCTTTTTAATTAAAAATATATCCAGTCTCTTTAAAGTTATCTATTGAATCCGCTGTCACCACCTCCTTTGGTAGAGAATTCCACAGAGTAACCACCCTTGTTGTGAAGAACCCTTTTCTTTTTTTAAGGTGGAATCTTTTTTTTATTGTGATAAAAAGAGCCTGGTTTAAACACTGTATTTTCTCACAAAAAACTTTGAAAATATATATTTATTAGGCTACTTTAGTACTTTAAAGGGTAGTCTAATATTTTCAGTAATTGATTTTATATATATATATAAGTTAAGACACAACTTCCATTATGATGCATATTACTGGATGAATCATGTATGAACTTAGGAAATATGAACTTGACATGTTATTTGAATTCTAAAACAATATATTGCTACAAATCATTACAGGAATAGTAAAGCTGTCTGGCGTAACTCACCCACACAACATGGATATCACTCTTAGCAAATACAATGAGCTTCACGTCTCCATTACCTGCTCTGTTTAGTGAATCTAGCCCCATGATTCTCTATGCTCCATAAATATTTTGGATATTTTTATTTTATTTTCTAACACAATGAAAAATACATCACATGGGGTGTTGGAATAAGTTACATTTGACATCAGTATCCCTGCGAGAAACTTTAGATGTTTCTGGACGATCATAATGTTTTATTAACCACAAATCTCCTGGCACCAGAGACTGCACAATAATACTCTGGGTATCATTTTGCCAACCAGTTTACAAGTTCAGACTGAGGATTTAATTACATTATAACACAAGGAGGCAGGGAACGGCAAGTCACTTACCAGAAAGAAAAGCCACTTCTGTCAGCAAGAGGTCATAGATGTCTTCAGCGCAGATGGGGACTGCAGTATCTAGTAAACAAACAGAGCAACACAATTAGATCTGTGGAATAGGGGGAACAATTAGAATTATGTTAAACATCTACTGCAGTGCACTAACAACGGGGGGTGTTTTAATTAATTGATAATCATTAGTAAAATTCCTATTCAGACTTTAAAAAAAATAAAAATAAACAGTATTTAATATTAAAAAAACTCTGTAGATTGAGAAAGAACTTCAAATGTTTGCAAAGTTTTTACAAAAATTAATATTATCAGTTGTGTAAATTGTGGGCATAAATATTTATATTCTTAATTTTAGTAGACAGCATGTGCCTGAATGACACCATGGTTGTATCTTCCACACTTCCTGCTGTCTTGAAGACTGAGTGGGTGTGTTGCACTAATGTTCATAATCTATTCAAGAGTGCAAGGAGGATGGAGAAGTGAGGGAGATTTGTTGACTGATTGGTTTATTTAGATAAGATTTCTGAACAGGACAGCACCTTCATCCTCTCCCATAGGCTTACTGGAGATGGCTTGTAAGAATATTGCATGCCATGTTTCCTCTGCTCTGTAACGGTCCTCTTGTGCCTTGAGAAGGCAGTATGACTATCATGTCAGTTTCCATTCACTAGCAGGGTCTGCTATAATGACGATTTTCTCTGAGAATACTTTCATGCCCATGATTTACATTGGCTCTTTAAACTAACTTTCAAACATCAGATTTTTAGCTTCCAGCCAAGCTGCTTGCGCAACCTATACAGCCACCAGGTTGTAAGTGACACGTTTAAAGGAGTGTCAGAATGCTTTGTGTGGATTGATACCAGTTTGTGTCTATACAGTTCACAACTGGCTGCCTCTCAGCCAAAGCCGAGAAGCTGATTGTTGCCAAATCAAACCACTTTAACACAGCAGTCAATGGAGAGCATTGTCAAAACCAGGGCTGGACTCTAGATATTTACTGTATTTGAAAGTTATTTAGACTCATCTTCCTTAATCATTGGAGGGAGACAAGCAGTTTGGCTGCAGGCTGAGAAGAAAGTTTAACACTGAACAGGAATTTTATTAATTATTAATTTATAATTAAACATCCAACTCCTGTCAAGACATTACAGTCTAAATAACAAAGAATTTCTAACATGAAAGTGTAACATGCATTATAAAACTTTAATCAAATAAAATATATGCATACTATCCACAATACATAATGCTTATTATCAAAAAAAATCTAGGACCTGCTTTTAGGACATGAATTGATCCTGTAATGGTAAAACAGAAGTATTCTCAATCACGAATCAGACAACAAATTTACAATTTGTGGAATCTGAATGCATTTAAAATTAATATAAAGAGATTTGCTGAAAGTAAGCTTAAAGGGACAGTTAATTCAGCACAACTTAGAGCACACCACTGTAACATATTCATAAATAATATTGAAATACTTTGTGATTTTTTGAAATAGGTGCATTTTTCACATCATTACATAATGTCGACTTGAGAATGAAACCAACTGGTAGCCAACATCCATCCATACATGTAATCTATCTTAACATGTGCATGTTCAGATAGGTTACACATTGAGATTAGTTACATATAAGTGAAACTAGTCATCAGGGCTCTCTTTTTATGGGGCCCAACACAAAAATATTTATGCATCTGCTAACTGTATCCCTGCTTCTTGCCATTTTTAAAGACTGTTTTTTTTTTTCTTCTCTATGATTCTTCTTTAAGTCACGTTAAGGAAAAAAAACTTCCCCTCCAACAAAGTAAAATTGGTAGCTCAAAATTAAAGGCCATACTTTATTTATTTTACTTTCTAAAAATCTATTTTGGCAAAAGAGCATACTTTAAAAATGTATTATTTTAATTTTAGGTTACATTTCCAAACTTTAAATCTTCATAAAAAACTATGTTTAAATCATATTCTCTTAAATTTTCAATAGACAATTTTGGAGTTCTGTGCTACTTTAAAAACTTTTGTTTTCTTTGTTACAGCAGATGGAGGGTGTTTGAGAATGTGTCACAATATGGTTTTTTTTTTGTTTGTTTTTAAATAAAGGTCTCAGAGCACAAAAAGACATTCAGGAATTTAACTGCTCTTAGGGACGTGCCCTCCATCAGCCAATGAGATCTACAGACTAAAGTATGCTCACTTCATTTCTTGTTATTTTCAATTATGTTTAATCAGGTTTTACTTAATATTTTTCATGCAAAATACAACTTTTGTAATGTGTAAAACCTGCTCTCTTAAATCCATGAGAAAAAAAAAAAGCAGTTGTGTTCCATGTCCCTTTAATCTGTTTATATGATAAAAGTACGTTGGTGGAGAACTGTTCAAGTATCATTGGCCTTTGGCTAATCCTGTACTGAGGATGATCCATCACCAAGGAGGGAGCTTCCTGTCTCCTAATCCATGAAAGTACACATAATATGATGTATCATAGTAAATAAAATAAAAACGTATTTTTATTCAGAAGTTTTAATAAATATATTAAAAAAATGGATTTAAAGGATTCAGATACCAGAGTAAATTGGATTCTTTCTAAAGTACATTGTACTAGGCATTTTTCTCTATAATAAACTATTCTTAAGCACAGTTTGTAAATGTGTGTGTATATATATATATATATATACATATATATACATACACACACATATACACATATATATTTTTAAAAATATATAATTGACATAATTTATATATATATATATATATATATATATATATATTGTGAGAATAAAGGTGGAATAGTGGTTGATGGGAGATACATCAGACCTGATTTGCTAGACAGCAACCAGAGGATTTCTCAGTTAAATGCCCCAGGGAGAGATGTTACAGTTTGCAATATGCATAGCTGATGCTCTGCAAAACATGGTATGGGTCCCTGGGGCGGAGTATTTGGAGAGCAGGGGGGGCCAATGCTCCAACAGCACTAGTTGCTGTATAAACAGACCACAGCTTGGATCTGGTTTTTAAGAGTTAGCTAATTGGCACTCACCTGTAGCTACTCAATTAGCAGACAGGCCTTTAAAAGAAGAGAGCAGCCTGCTCCAAGGGGCAGAGGAAAAGACAGCTAGGAGAGGCTGCGCTTATTGCAAAGACATTGCTTTTGTTTGGGAAATTGGTAAGTGGGAAAGCCACCCAATTGCAGATAGCAAGTACTGTCTAGTAAGAGCTCAAGTAAGAGCAAGGGATTTTGTTTGTTTTGTTATTATTTAAAGTACCTGCTTTCAAACTGAATAAAAGAGGAAAACTGAGCTGAAGGTGTCCTGGACTTTGTATACCCTAGAAGGCTGTGGTTACTGCAAGATCGGTGACAATCCTACCTGTAAAAGAAGTGGTTTGTCACATATGGTGGAGAATGCGGGCATCCACGTAAGCCTGAGGGTAGAAGTCATTTAAAGCTCAACATGGAGGATGTTATCAAGGCTCTGATCCAATCCTCCTCTGTGCAACAGGAGACTAACAGGAGAGCTGCAGAAAACAGTGCAGCCCTGCAGCAACTGGTGCTGGCCCAGGCAGAGAGTGCTAAAGTCCTGGCCAAAACACAAATGGAGGGCACTGAGTCCTTGGTGAAACAGCTTGTTGTGACACAAGCGGAGATGTTTAAAGTAGCCCGTGAGGAACAGCAAAAAGTCACCCAGGGACTACAACAGGTAATCCAAGCGATCTCTGGAAAACTGAATGGAGACCCTGATGGAAGATACCAGGGGCCAAAGGTGATTCGGGCGAGCCACTATCTTCAGAAAATGACCGCATCAGATGATGTTGAGGCGTACCTTCTGGCATTTGAGCGCACTGCTGAGAGGGACGGATGGCCGGCTGGTGAGTGGGCAAGCATACTGGCACCGTTCCTAAGTGGAGAGCCGCAGAAGGCATATTATGACCTAGAACCAGCCGATGCAAGTAGCTACAGCAAATTGAAAGCTGAAATCTTGGCACGACTGGGTGTAACCTCTGCAGTACGTGCCCAAAGGTTCCACTCGTGGTCATATTCTTCAGACAAAGCCGCACGTTCCCAAATGTTTGACCTCATACACCTTGCACGGAAATGGTTACAACCTGAAATCCATTCAGCTAGCCACATTGTGGAAACCTTAGTAATGGACCGGTTTTTGCGTGGTTTACCAGCTTCCCTGCGTCGCTGGGTCAGCCAAAGTGACCCCCATACAGCTGACCAACTGATTGCCTTGGTGGAAAGATATGCGGCTGCAGGAGAACTGCTATGTCCTACTTCACAGGAAAACCCTCGCAATCCTAAGCCCCAAGATTCTGCAAGACCGGGTAAGACTGTTCAAGGTTTAAGGGGGGCATCCAGGTCTAATAGGCCTGGGAAAGGAACTAATTGGTGGTCAGACTGTACTGTCAAATGTTTCAAGTGCAAAGAGGATGGTCATATGGCCAAAGACTGTCCATTTAAGGATGAACCTATGGAATGCAATATGGGCAAAAATGAGGGAACACGTTCATTTTTGCTCAGTTGTTGTGGTATTGCTAACAATGACTATGATAATAACGCTCATAAATGCTGTGTAACTGTGAATGGAAAAATGTCTAAAGCATTACTTGATTCAGGTAGTATGGTTACGTTGGTAGCAGAGTCTATAATACCTTGTGTAAAACCTGATCATGGACAGAAAATAGGCATTATCTGTGTTCATGGTGATAAAAAGGAATACCCCACTGCGGAAGTAAATATTGGAACCCAGTATGGGAATTTAAAGTACCGAGTGGGTGTAGTACCTAGATTAGCCCATGAGGTAGTGATCGGTAGAGACTTTCCTCATTTTCTAAAATTAGGGGCAGCTTTACAAAAGACAGATCAAAATTTATCAGAAATGAGTCAGTCTGTCGAGGATAATGTGTTCCCTTTTTCCGATATTGACTTGGGTTTTGACCACTGTGACGGAAAAATAAGGAAAAAGAAAAAATACTGCCCTAAACCAGTATTAATAGGAGATAACCCAGCTCAAACTAGTGAGGAGCCTACTAATAATGCAGACAAGGATAAGGAATTAATTGATATTGGAATTAGTCCAGGTAATTTTAAAAGCGCTCAGTGGGAAGATCCCACTTTAGTGACAGCTAGAAATGATATTAAAGTTGTAAACGGGGTTGTTAATCAGCCAGGAGGAGCACTGCCGTTCCCCTATTTTGAAGTACAAAATGACCTAATTTACCGTGTAGAAAAAAAGGATTCAGACATCATTAGGCAACTGTTGGTTCCTCAGACTTACCAGAATATAGTGCTAAAGTTGGCTCACAGCCACATATTAGGGGGACACTTGGGAGTCGAAAAAACTAGAGAGAGAGTCCTTAGACGGTTTTACTGGCCTGGAGTGTTTGCTGCTATTACACACTATTGCTCCTCATGTCCTGAGTGCCAGTACAGGGCTCCTTTCAAGACTTTTCGTAGTCCACTTGTACCCTTACCCATAATTGACGTGCCTTTTGAAAGGATCGCTATGGACTTAGTGGGGCCACTGGTAAAGTCCGCTAGGGGACACCAATATATATTAGTCATCTTGGACTATGCAACTCGCTATCCTGAGGCCATTCCCTTGCGTAATACCTCTGCAAAGCTAATAGCTAAGGAACTTATGTTGATGTTCAGTAGGGTGGGTATCCCTAAAGAAATACTGACAGACCAGGGGACCCCGTTCATGTCCAGAGTCACAAAAGAGTTGTGCAGGCTCTTGCAGGTTAAACATCTTAAGACCTCAGTATATCACCCACAGACTGATGGTTTAGTAGAGAGGTTCAACAAAACCCTTAAGAGTATGCTACGCAAGGTAATTGATGCAGATGGAAGAAATTGGGATTTTTTATTGCCATATCTACTGTTTTCCATTAGGGAAGTTCCACAGGCCTCCACGGGCTTCTCTCCTTTTGAATTATTATATGGAAGACATCCCAGGGGAATATTGGATATTGCTAAGGAGACCTGGGAACAGGAGACTACTCCTCACAGGAGTGTAATTGAGCATATAGCTCAAATGCAGGATAGAATGGCCACCATCATGCCTATTGTCAGGGAACACATGCTGGAAGTCCAGCAGGCTCAGAAAAACAGCTATAACCGTAATGCTAGAGTCAGAGTGTTCCAACCTGGAGACAGGGTATTGGTTCTGGTCCCTACTGTGGAGAATAAGTTCCTTGCGACTTGGCATGGACCCTATGAAATAATAGAGAAAGTGAGTGATGTCAATTATAAAGTCAGACAACCAGGAAGAAGAAAGCCTGAACAGTTGTATCATATAAATCTGTTAAAGCCATGGAAGGACAGGGAGGTCCTGGTTGCTTTAAAACCTTCAGAACCTCCTATAGTAGAGCCAGATGTGAACGTATCTAAGACTCTGTCTGTCCATCAAAAGCAAGAGGTCAGAGATTTCATCAGAAGAAATAGGGATGTTTTCTCGATAGTTCCAGGAAAGACTAAAGTGATTAAACATGACATAATAACCGAACCAGGGAAAAGAGTTAACCTCAAACCCTATAGAATTCCTGAGGCCCGGAGGGAGGTTATAAACTTAGAGGTTGAGAGCATGTTAAAACTTGGAGTCATTGAAGAATCCCAGAGTAACTGGAGTAGTCCTATTGTATTGGTGCCAAAACCTGATGGCACATGGAGGTTCTGCAATGACTACCGCAAGTTAAACGCCCTCTCAAAATTTGATGCTTACCCAATGCCAAGAGTTGATGAGTTAATAGAAAGACTGGGCAAAGCTCGTTATCTAACAACCTTGGATTTAACAAAGGGTTACTGGCAGGTCCCGCTCACTGAAAGAGCCAAAGAAAAGACAGCCTTTTCAACACCCAGTGGCCTGTTTCAGTACACTGTATTGCCATTCGGGTTACATGGGGCACCTGCCACATTCCAACGAATGATGGACAGAATTCTTAAACCTCATGTTCGTTATGCTGCAGCATACTTGGATGATGTCGTCATCCACAGTGCAGACTGGGAATCCCACCTCCCTAAAGTTCAAGCGGTACTTGATGCTATCCGCTCAGCAGGCTTAACTGCCAATCCTTCCAAGTGTACGATTGGTTTAGAGGAAGCTAAGTACTTAGGTTATTCTATTGGGAGGGGTTTGGTTAAACCACAGGAAGCCAAAGTAGAAGCCATACAAAAATGGCTACAGCCCCTTACAAAGAAACAAGTAAAGGCATTTTTGGGTTTAATTGGATATTATAGGCGGTTCATTCCAGATTTTGCTACCATTGCTGCACCCCTGACAGACCTTATTAAAGCAAAATCCCCAGTCATAGTTAAATGGTGCCCTGAGGCAGAAAAGGCTTTTAAGAGTCTGAAGGAAGCTATCTGTAGCCATCCTGTCTTAGTGACCCCAGATTTTTCCAGGGATTTTATAGTTCAGACAGATGCTTCTGATGTGGGCTTGGGGGCTGTTCTTTCACAGGAATACCAGGGTGAAGAACACCCTGTTTTCTTTTTGAGCAGAAAGTTAAACCCACATGAGAAGAACTACTCTATTGTTGAAAAAGAGTGTCTTGCTATTAAGTGGGCATTAGACTCTCTTAAATACTACCTACTAGGCAGAAGGTTTCGATTGATAACGGACCATGCTCCTCTGACGTGGATGTATCAGAACAGGGAAAGTAACTCCAGAGTAACCAGATGGTTTTTGAGTTTGCAATCTTTTGATTTCACTGTGGAACACAGGGCTGGTCTGCAACAAGGTATGCTGATGGGCTTTCGAGGGTACACTCCCTGATTTCCATGGTCGCTCAAACCCTTGGGTATGAGCTGGGGGGGAGGATATGTGAGAATAAAGGTGGAATAGTGGTTGATGGGAGATACATCAGACCTGATTTGCTAGACAGCAACCAGAGGATTTCTCAGTTAAATGCCCCAGGGAGAGATGTTACAGTTTGCAATATGCATAGCTGATGCTCTGCAAAACATGGTATGGGTCCCTGGGGCGGAGTATTTGGAGAGCAGGGGGGGCCAATGCTCCAACAGCACTAGTTGCTGTATAAACAGACCACAGCTTGGATCTGGTTTTTAAGAGTTAGCTAATTGGCACTCACCTGTAGCTACTCAATTAGCAGACAGGCCTTTAAAAGAAGAGAGCAGCCTGCTCCAAGGGGCAGAGGAAAAGACAGCTAGGAGAGGCTGCGCTTATTGCAAAGACATTGCTTTTGTTTGGGAAATTGGTAAGTGGGAAAGCCACCCAATTGCAGATAGCAAGTACTGTCTAGTAAGAGCTCAAGTAAGAGCAAGGGATTTTGTTTGTTTTGTTATTATTTAAAGTACCTGCTTTCAAACTGAATAAAAGAGGAAAACTGAGCTGAAGGTGTCCTGGACTTTGTATACCCTAGAAGGCTGTGGTTACTGCAAGATCGGTGACAATCCTACCTGTAAAAGAAGTGGTTTGTCACAATATATATATTTTCTTTTTTATGTTTTTTCTGATTCAATTAAGAGAAAAAAAGCATGATAAGGAACCTTTAAAGACTTATGCACACCTACGCAAGACATATTAACTTTTTTTGTAAGTAGAAATGTACTTCCTTCTCATGTTAGTATAAAGTTAATGTTACCTTATTTGTTACTAGAAAGATCTAATGCCTTTGGGACTGCACAGTAACAGAGCTAACACCCATGTTTGGTCTTATTGGGAAGAAGCATTTATTTAAGTGTACATTAGTGTACGAGAAATACAAATATAAGGGATATGTTTTGACCGAATAAGTAATAAGTTTAAATGATATTTTATTTTTATTATTTAGATTTATAGTATTTACAATGTTTTTACATACATACTTTACATTTAGAGTGTTGTATCTGAAAAAGAGTATTAGTTAAACAGTATGTATTCTTGCTTCAAATAAAGGTCTCATAACAGAAAAAATCAATTCAAATATTTAACAGTTCTTATTGGACTTTCCCCTACAAGCCAATGAGCAGTAATATATCTTGACCCATGCATGATCCATTTAGGCTAAGGTGATAAATAAAGGACACGACGACTGAAATGGGAAAACAACGGGCCACAGCTTTATTATAAACAATTGTAAACAACAACACATAACTTTATTTACATGAACTACTGTAATCCTTTTACCGGGGAGGAGCCCGGCCACGGACAGTGACCTCACGCTGTGGGCCCTGCCCAAAGCCCCAATGCTTATATTAAGCAGCCCTGTGAGGTAGGGCCAACGCCCACTTAGGCCAGTGGGCCGGGCAACTCACCTCCCGCCAAGCCCTAACATATCAAAATACAACATTTTGCCACTTCTCCACAAATTCCTTGAATACAAATTATTATTTTTTTAAATACTATTTACATCTTAAATTTTTTTTTACAAACAACCAAATTAACAAGGTGGGTGGGGGGGATTTTAGTCGGGAGACTGCTCTGCTGTGAAAACGGCGCAAACGCGGACGACCGACACGCCCCCGACGCAGCTGATTGGCTGAAAGGCCTCACAGGCTCCGCTGGGTCACGCAATGCTACGTGCTGACCCAGGAAGCCTGTGCAGCCTCCTCGTCATACAAAATGTGTCATATTTGTCTGCAAATGAGACCTATATACTACAGTATACTCTGAGTAATGTGGAAGTTTCACCTTAATACAAGTATCTTTTATATGAGTTTCCTTTTAAAAGGTAAAATATATGCGTAAAAGTTTTGGTATCTGTCTTTTATTACTACAAGACCTGTGTATAATAGGTGATGTGAGTTGCTGAAGAACATGAAACATAAATGGAACTGTCACAGCTTAGAATCACCTGTTTAACCTACGTTTAGGTGGAATTTTCCCTTTAATATCTTTCAAATACCTCTTATATTATTATTATATTTTATTTATAAAGCGCCGACATATTCCGTAGCGCTGTACAAAAATTAGGTTTGGGCAACAATACAGATTAACATTTAGCAAAGGAAGGAGGGCCCTGTCTTGATTCATATATTACAGAAAATAAGCTGCCCTAGGCCTGGGCATCTTGGGTCTCGGCAGAAACACCCCTGCTCTGTGCTATTGTTTCTCGCTCTCTTTCAGGACTCCACCATCAGCAAATACAAGTAGTGAAACACGCACCTGTCAGTCTCACAGTACAGAGCATTACAATTATGATTTACAGTACAAACAAAAGGGTGGGGACAGATCAAAACATATTGCAGTGCGGCTTTGGAAATTCCATGGTATTATGGGTAAAGACATTCATTTGGTCTAAGAAAATTAATGATAATATTATATAGTGCTCTGATGTCAGGAGGTGGAATGTTGGGGATAATTAACAGAAAAGTTAACAAAAATGTACTTATTTTTAGTGTTATTTATACAAGCATACTAGCGAAAAAATATATATGCTTGAAAACTTTGAGTCTGACTAAGACTAGAATTAAGCAGGGAAAAGTCATAAAGTTACTTTTTATTTAGAGAAAAGATGTTGATGCCTCAGCTAGACCTTGGAGGCATCCATGATAATTTGGTAGAAGATGTGTGTGTGAGAGTTGTGTGTATTGCCTCTCCTTGTGTTCACACAGTGTTAAACCTAAATCTGACCATACTTTATAGTTAAATTTAGGTTTCTGGAGAGCAATGCTTGCCTTTTTGATCCAAGAAGCATGCTTTTCTACAAAGCATATTGACCTCTTCTTGACCTCTCTTCACCCCAACATTGATGGAAAATAACTTAACCTCATGAAATAGCCCTAAGGAAAAGATGTAACAAAGACAAAATGGAGCCTCTATTCATAAAAAGAGTTTTCAAAATGTTTTTCCTAAAATGTTTTTCTGCCTATGGCTTACACAGCTGCTGATGTTGTTAGTTTGTTACTTCACATACAAGTGATTTTTCTTAAACTGCAGTGGTCCTTTTTATTTGACCTCATTTGAAGCTAATATCTTCAACCCAAAATGCATTGCTGGTCCATCTGCCAGTGAAAGGGTTAATCATAATTGGTTTTGCTTTGCATTTCCCACAATGCTCTACGAACAATTTTGTTTACCAAAAATGCCAGTATAGATGCATCTCTAAAGTGTAAAATCAGTTATATCACTAAAGGGTGAAATGACCACTGTGGTCTTTTTTTCTATATGTTCTTTTGAATAATTTTCTTTTATGAGATGGTATTGTCTCAGGAGGCTGTGCCCATTTAAACTAATGAGCTTTGCATTAGTCCAGTTAAAAGCCATTTCTGTTGTACCGGCTACATTCCAACTGAGCAGATAGAAACTTTATCTGCATTTATTGAATACTCCCACCTCAGGAAGTTTATCACCAGAAACCAAAATGGTAGATTACCCATGTAAATAATTTCACATAAAAGTATAAAAAAAAATGAAAGATGTATTATTGTTGTTTTTGTTGTTTTTTATTAATTTTTTTACTCATTCTAAAACTGCTGCCAAGTGCAGTTCTTCAAAATAATAAATATAGTACCACAGTGATCATTTAAATATAATTTGTATAGACTTGAAGCATATTTACATAAGATGATAACTTCTTTCTAAAAGAGGTGCAAGCTTATAGCCAAACGTTTAAAGAGAACGTTTCTTTTTACACCACAATTAAATTCCCAATCAGGGCCAGCGCACCTCAATTTTCTTTCTCTAGGCTGTGCCTTTTACGTTTAATATGTACAGATCTGGGCCTTTTTTGCAGCCTCCATTCCCCTGTGTTTAAACATAGACAGGGCACTGTATTCCACCTTGCCTGGAACCACAGCGTGGGCATTGTACTCTGCATTCCTGGGACCATGGTCAGGACACTGTGCTCTAGCTCTGCTTGCTGGGCCCACAATATGGAGTGCTGTTCCAGTCTAGTTTATTGGCTAGGTCTCTGTCCAGCAGGATCTCCCTGCTCTGATCCAGACATTGCCTTTGGCGATCAATTTGATTCCCTATCTTCCACACTGCCTTGTTGTTAGCTATGGTGCCCCCACCACCTGGATAGGGCTGCACCGCCTGTTCTGCCACGGTCTTAGGGTTCCTTGCTGAGTCTGACCCTTGAACTGTAGCTGGCTTTCTGACATTTTTTTCAGTTGAAGCCCCATGCTAGGTTCACAGTCCATTTCCAGGGCACAGTCCATATTTGGTTCCTTCAAGAACCCAGGAGCATGGTGGCTCCCCTCCAGGCCTTCTCTTTGGCCTGGCAATCCAAATTGTGTTCCCTCCTCCAGGGCCCTCTTGACACTTTATGGGGCCCTCTAAGAGCAAGTTCTCAGTGGTTCTAATGTCCATACAGTCCCCATCTGACCCAGCCATAGCTCAACTTATCTGGGCTCCCTTGGTCTCTGGCACATGATCTTCTCCCCTGCCCAAATGGCAGGATTTTTCCCAACTTGGAGGCCTAAGCCCATCCATGGCAGCCTCATCCAGAAGATCCATATACTCTGCCTCTAGTTGTATCTCCTGCTGGACCAGGGGCACTAGTACCAGAGCCTCATCGGACAAAGGCTTTATTCCCAGTGACAGGCAACGTGTTTCTATCAGGTTAAGTTGTCGCTTCAAAGTCCCTAAGCCGCAGTCCAGATCACTATAAACAAGGCCCCAGAGTGCCTCCTCTATCACCAATGGCAAATAGGGCTCCGCATCAAGGGCACTATCAGGTCCCCACCAGGCACCATATTGGTATTCCAAATCAATTTGTTGCCATACGAGGTCCGACAGACAGTCCATCAGCTCATGACCCAGCCACAATCCCAGGAACACCATCCATTGAGCTAGAAGGGTCACTTTCCTGCACTGGCTGGCATCCATCTTACTGTACCTCTGCTGTTCCATCTGGTTATATAGTTACATAGTAATTGAGTTTGAAAAAGGACTTTCAGTGCATCACGTTCAACCTGTTAAGATCTTCTCTGATCTGCAATATGCGGATTAGTTGTTAATTGATCCAGAGGAAGGCAAACAGAAAAAAACAAGTGAAACTTTGCCAATTGTCTCAAAAGGAAAAAAAAAATGTATTCCTTCTTGACCCCAGATACTGTCGATCTGACTCCTCCCTGGATCAATACTCCCTCTCTAATTAACCAGGATAACCTTGAATACCCTTTTTAATTAAGAATATATACAGTCCCCTTTTAAAGATATCCGCTGTCACCACCTCCTTTGGTAGAGAATTCCACAGATTACCCACCCTTACTGTGAAGAAACCTTTTCTTTCTTTAAGGTGGAATCTTTTTACTTCTAACCTCAAATGATGTCCTCTTGTCAGTTGAAAACCTCTTGGCACAAAAAGCTCACTTGATTGGTTAGTGTACTCCTTTACCTATAACATGCCTACAGGCTCTCCTTCCAAGCTGCTGCTAGTTACCAGCAGTGACGACCCAAGAATTTGAGGGGCCACAAGCACCTTTTCTCTGTCTAGACCGTGCCTTTTGCATTCAATATCTCAGAGCCCTGCAAACAGTTCAGATCTGAGCATCATTTCTAAAGAGAGGCAGGCACCAACTTTTCTTAGGATCTAAGAAGCATACAGCATCTAGCCTTGCTTAGTACAAAAATAATGACTTTATTTTTAATCCAGATACATTTACAAATATCACAAAACACCATCCCCTAGGTCTATAGCCAACCCCCATCTCTAGTTGCTAGCTCTCCTTTTACAGAGAGCCATAAACTAACCCCCCCTCCCCCTTTATGGCTATCGGAGGCCAGGGAGGATGCATGCCTGGTCGGTTCTGAGCACCATATACATTCTTGTAGAAAACCTTAAGCCTTTTCCCCATAAGTGACAGAAGTAGCTTTATATAATATCAGCACAAGTACATAATTTAAACTATTACAATGACCCCAAACCACCTTATTACACATAATACATAAAGGGAAAAAATGACACATAACTGAAAGAGAAATTGACACAATCATTAGAACACATCCCTTGTCCATTTGATAACCTTTGATATTAGCAAACATATGTGATAGAGTGGATGTGGAGTGGGGTGCAGGGGGTCCCATCATGGCCCCAAAGTCATGACAATGTGTAAGGCGTTTTGCCCAAACAAATGTTATGCACACTCAGACATACCTATAGGGGCAGACAAATTCCTCTGAAAATGAATACTGAAAACATCCTAACCCATTCATGGCCCCTAAAATTAACACCCTATCATTAGAGGACCTCCATGGATCCTAATAGATATACAATGCCATGGCAGTCCTTAAAGAATCTCAGTGGTTCAACAATTTAAACCTTGCCACATAGATCCTTTAAGGACCCCCGTGGCATCTAAAAATTAACCCCATACTCTGGGCATCCTTAAAGTACCGCCATTGTATTAAATATTAACTTTTCAGCACTGCTGCACAGACTACAGAGCTGATAGCATTGTAGCCTGAGCAGAAGGGCTGTTGTGGGGACAGGTGGGTTTGGAAGGACAGGAATTTCAGTCGCTACGTAATCTGCGCAAAAAAGTTGCCTTAGTTGCAAGCAGCCTTTTTTTGTGCAGTAACGTAACAGATTTAAATAGCGCCCAGAATCTGTATTTTCCATCATGAGTATATTTATTCATGGGACTACAAGGTCCAGGCCTAGGGAGGCACACATTGTAGTGCAAGAGATAACAACAGATAACATGTTAGAACCCTGTAAATGAAGCAGTTTGGTTCACACACATCTGTGTAGAAAATAAAGTAAATTAGGTGGTAAAATAGCGATGGTAAAGGGCTTATAAATTGGTGGGGAGTGAGCACATATTGATGTACCATAAATACATCTCTGATCATCAGAAAAATACTTTTTTTTATAGATGACATAAAACAGCTTTTGTTTAAGCTGTTCGCTCCTGGCAGTTTCTTCTCTTATTTAGATAGAATTCCATCTTGGCTTCTCGGCCAGTCAAAGGTCTTCTCCCAAGATGTTTCTTCTCATATTGATATTTTACAGCTGGCAAAAACTGTAACTACCTGTATTCAGATAGTAATCAAAGCTTCCCAGAACTGCATATACCATTTTTTAGAACCAGATGATTCTTACAGGATTCAGATATAAGAAAAAATATATAGCAGAGATAAAAATGTCAGACATTTTTATTGTATTTTTTCTAGTAAAATGTGAATATATACAGCAATAGGTAAAACTATAATTTTTTTGTAATTTAACATTCATTTTTTTGTTACCGATTATCTATTCTAGTTTTTCACAAAATCATACATAGTTACAAAGTAATTAATGTTGAAAAAATACTTTAGTCCATCAAGTTCAACCTTTTTAGATCTCTCTAATCTGCAATATGCGGATTAGTTGTTAATTGATCCAGAGGAAGGCAAACAGAAGAAAAACCACAGTGAAACTCTGCCAATTGTCTCAAAATGGGGGAATAAATAAAATTCCTTCCTGACCCCAGATACTGGTGATCGGAATCCTCCCTGGATCAATACTCCCTCTGTAATTATCCAGGATACCACTGAATGCCCTTTTTATATAAAAAATACACCCAACACATTTTTTAAGTTATCTATCAAACCTGCTGTCTCCACCTCCTTTGGTAAAGTTTAATCACCCTTACTGTGAAGAACCCTTTTCTTTCTTTAAGGTAGAATCTTTTTACTTCTAACCTCAAATAATGCCTTCTTGTCAGTTGAAAATCCCTTGGAACAAACAGTTCACTTGACAAAGCCTTATACTGACCCTGGATATATTTATATAATATAATCATATCCCCTCTTAGATGCCCTTTTTCTAGATAACAAAAGTAAAAAATTTGGTTAGTCTTTCTTCATAAGCCCCTCCATACACCTTATTAGTTTTGTTGGCCTTATCTGTACTTTTTCCAGCTCTAATATGTCCTTTTTATGTTGTGATGCCCAAAACTGTACTCCATATTCCAAATGAGGGTGTACTAGGGATTTGTATAGTGGCAGAATTATATTTGCTTCCCTTGCGTCTATACCCTTCTCAATACATGCTAATATTTTATTTGCCTTTGCAGCTTCTGCTTGGTATTGAGCACTGTTACCTAAGTGGTTTTACCACAAGCACTCCCAAATCCCTTTCAATATGTTATACCCTTAGATTTGCTCCAATAAGAGTATACTTTGCATAGCTATTTTTCCTTCCCATAGGCATAACTTTACAATACACTAAATATGGTAATTCTATGTCTGTTTAATGCAGCAGAGTCACTGATCTGTTCTTTTATATGTACAAAAAAACATGCAAACATTGCAGCATCATAGTGTTTGGTAATATTTGTGATAACGTACAGATAAACTGGAGCACTGACGAAAAGGTGAGGAATATTACACATACACTGTACACACCAAGAGTAAACTAACACTGTACTTTGACACCATTTTTCATTCATGAAGATTCCTTCAGAAGAAAACCAATGGCCACAGATTTATGGATATCTTAAACTATAATCTTAGTAGAGTTTCTAAGTGTGTGTGCAGTTAATCATGCAGTTGTAGTCAGTTCACATCACAGTGTTGATTTTTGAGAACTACCTCAAGCAAGTTCTTATCACTTACTTTGGTCAGAGGGACTTATACATTTGAACCCACGCATATTATTTGATTACTTTAGCTTTGCTCTGTTAGGATACATTTTCACACCTAAGATGCCCATTTTTGGCTTTACTTAATAAAAATATATACAGAAAAGATTTACTCCAGGTTTCTGTATATATAAATAATAGAGAGGGACAAACACATTCCTAACATCTGTTTATGCACATATTTAAAGTAAAACACCCTCCTTGACTTTCTTTATATAATTACAGGGCAGACACACTTGTAATCTTTATATACACTGCAGAACAGACACACAACTGATCTCTCTCTATACACATACCACATTACATAAACACACTTTGTGTTTCTCTATTCAAATACAGTATACACTGCAGAAAATACCAACTCTATGCACATATAGTCTGCTAGAAACACATACTCTCTCTATAATTTCGTACAACATAAACACATTTACTGTAGAATAGATATATTTCATAGGACAAATGCATTTATACTCTCTCTCTCTCTCTATACATTATCAGCCTTATTAAATTGGGATTCGGCAAATTTAAAAGGGCTTTATTTAAGCACATAGCATATTTTTTTTACAGAATTTGTTAGTTAGTGAAGAACTTGCTTTTGGATAGAAGTTCACAAACTAAAAACTTATGTAAAACAAAATATGCTATGTGCTTATATAGAGCCCTTTTAAATTTGCTGAATCACAATTTAATAAGGCGGTATATATTTACTGCAGAAAATACCTATTCTTGAAATCTTTCTACACACACATTTACTGTAGAATAGATATATTCCTGTCCTTCTAAGTGCAAAATATATGAACAATATCAGAGAGATGGATAGAGAGAGAGATAAAAGCAGGCAAATGCAGATTGTGGCATTGTCCATTCTCAGACAGACATTCAGACTCATGACTGCTGCAATAGGAGCTACTCCAAGGTTCTCATCACTTATACTGAGCTTTGTAAATAAGTACAAGAACCTCATCAAACCGACTACAGCTGGGTTCTAAGCTGTGATAGTTATATTCATGTTGTGTGTTCCTCAACTATTCATAACACCCTAACATAACACCCTAACATACAGAGGACTTGCAGCATTGAAGGATAAGTTGTTAAACTTTTACACACACACACATATATATACATATACATAAATAAATATCCGGCACCCAACTAACCGGGACTCTCAAGCAAATGACACTGGCATCAATTCCCCATTTTCGAAAAACTCGCTCTAAACCTATTCGGCAGTTCGAGACTACAAAAAAAAATACTAATACTTTTTTTCGAATTATTTTTTCTGGGCCTAAATGGTCCAGTTTAGGTGCTAATGCCTTTTTAAAGGCATTTTGGGGGTTTTAAGGGTCTTTTAGACCCTTAAATTCAGGGACTCCGGATTAACCGGCAATTACACTTATCCGGCAATAGGGAGCGTGTCGGATAACAGGGATTTGTATATAAATAAACTTGTATCATCTTCTGGATCGCTAACTTGTCATAGTGAAGGGGCTTGTGTGTACCTTAATGAAGCTGTGAGCTATACATGTAGGGTCACCCAAGATGGACATAGCAGATGCGGTCCATAGGTTGCAGTCCATAGGGTCATTGAGAGTCAGACATGGCTGAACGATTTAACAACAACAACAAACTTTCATAAGTGAAATATTTCATATAAAAGCAACTTTTGTTTAGGTAAACTTCCCTTTACAGTGAAAAAAATCCAGAAAAAAAAAGCTGTGACAGTGCTGTATGGTCACCTATTACCACCTGCTCTTGTATATGAACCTTACTTATGGATGGGCCAGGACTTTTGTTATAAGACCCAGATCCTAATACTACTCAGAAGCAGTAGGTCGAAGCCTGAGTCGCCAACTTCAAAGCAGCGCTTATCAGCACAGAGACCTGTTCTAGATAGGTTAAGAGAAGCCAACCCCAATATGGCTTGAGATAAGTGTACAGACATGTCTATATTTGTCTATCTACACTAGTGTGTTTGTCAGTGCTTTTGTTGGTGAATCATGGAAGGTCAGTATTTGTGAAAATGTGTATTGGAAAGAGAGAAGATATACAAATAAATAAGAAAGTTATAGGAACTTGGGTGCCAATATATGTGAAAATGTGGATTGTGCTTAGGTGTCATTTTGTGTGAAAAACTTGTGTGTGTGTTTATCAAAAAGCACAAGATAGAGTCTGGGAAAATAAAAGAAAAAAATAGAAGATTAAAAGAAATAAAATAAACAAAAATATTCATAACTTGTAAAACTAGTGGGAACTAGCCTAAACATGCTGAAATACCTTCTAAAAAACAGTATAAGTACCTTCTAATCAATAGCTATCTAAACAAGGACTTCTCGTGTGTAGAAAAAACAAAACAGGCCAATTATATGGTCTAGAAATGGCTAAAAATGTGTAAGATGTCATGTTAATGAGTCTACATGAGGCTCGGGAGAGGTAACGCTATGCTTGGTTCATGTGACTAACGCAGATTCCATCTTTGATGTGGAACAAGAGGAATGTTATAGATAAATTGGATTGGTTATAGCAGGCCCTATTTTACTATGTTGGAAGACCCACAGTCAGATTTGAATAGTTTGAGTAAATTATACTATAAACTGAAGTAACAGGGACTCATTTTGTTATCTTGATAAACAGGCACCTGGTCCGAGAATGAACTAAGATCAATGGAAATATAAAAAGATTCAGAAAAATAATATATCAAACAAAATCTCCTTTCTAACAAATAATATAATTCTATTTTTCTAGATTTATAAGAGTACCACTGTTGTCAACTTTTGTCTATGTGGTTCTTTTAATAACTACATTTATTTTTTTAGAAAGTGAAAAAATGAACGCCATTTACACCAAAATATTCTTACTGCAGATATCCATTTCCTTTTGTCAGCCGACTTTGTTATTATCTCAGGAGAGTGTGTACCTTTGAACTAATGAGTTTTCCATTATGTTCTGTTACTGAAAACTCTGGCAGCTGTAGATGACATATTTCTATTGCTTATACAAAACATTCCTACAAAAGTCTCCTCCTCAGGATGTGGATCAGTAGAAACCAAAATTGTCACACAGCATCATAACTGTATATAAAATTAAGTATATTACAATATGTAATATTTCATTTTTTCATTGTAAAAAAAATCCCTCTATTTCAGGGTTAGTTGTTAAAAAATATATTTTAATTAAATGAAAATAGTGGCTCATAAATTAATATTACAATATATACTTTTATTATATACTGTACTTTTATTTCCCCTTCTTAATCACTACCTTGTCATAGTGAGGAGGCTTGTGTACCTCAAAGAAAACCATGTAGGGTCACCCAAGATGGGCAGGTCATAGCAGAGGGGCCAGACAATGATGATTGTGGAGAAGGAATTGTCAACCCACTCCAGTATCTTTACTATGAAAACCTTATGGATTAGCACATGAGACACAAGATGTGCCTGTGTGCCACAGTCCATAGGGTCACGTAGTCAGAATCGACTGAATAACGAAACAAAATACTTGTATTTATATTATAAATCTAGTAGACTAACTCTGTATTTTACACTGAAAATATTTTGAAAGGGAAGTTAAGCTAAAAAAAGTAGTTGGTAAAAAGAACTGACTTCCAACAGGAGTTGTAGGGGATCTGCAGCAAGAGCTGAG
This sequence comes from Discoglossus pictus, assembly GCA_027410445.1. NCBI lineage: Eukaryota > Metazoa > Chordata > Amphibia > Anura > Alytidae > Discoglossus > Discoglossus pictus. The sequence goes on from CM050168.1 coordinate 101,067,095, forward strand.
ACATAACTCTGCATGCCTGGCTTTGTTATCTCTACCAAACACTATCAGCCCCTTCCAAAATACTACAGGGCAATTGAAATATAAATAAAAAATGTATATATATATATATATATATATATATATATATTTAGACTGATAGGATAATCAAGATTTTTTCTATGTTTCTGCCCTCTTTGGCATATAATACAGAGAGGTAACTGTCACAAACGCCAGCTTTGGGGGACTACGCTCACCCCAAGTCTCTCTCTCTCTCTACGGGTTGCAACTGTTTGTTCAGATCTCGACACCAGCAGACACTTCAGATGACAGCATCATTACTGCAGAGACAGGCACCATCAGACCCCTTTTCTTAGGATCTAAGAATCACACACCATGTACCTTTGATTAGTACAAGCAGACTCTGACACCACCTGTGTTTAGTGTGTCCAAAATCAGACTGGCCACTTCTTTATTGTTACAGAGATATATAAAAACCCAGAAAAATGACACCAAATAACAAAGACCTTCCCCCAGTTCTAGCCCATCCTCCTAGGCAAATAGCTTGCTACCCCCCTTACCCACATGGCTTTCTTCTCATTACACATTTTCTCTCCTGTTACAAAGCCATAAAACTAGCTTCCCCCTTCATGAATAAAGCCAGAGCCTTCACACGTGGCCGATTGCAGGGCCATAAAATTATTTCGAATTATTTAACCATTTGTATACCCCAGATGTGACTGTTAAGCAAGTTGTTAGTACTTTCTAACCACACATATAATACGTGATGAACTCCAAACAGTCCAGTGGGCCCCTCTGTTCATGACAGTAACCAAGGCTGAAACCCTGGCACGGCAGCCTGTGTTTGGTAAATCAGTATGATTGTATTTTATATTTAAACACTATGGGCCATTTTGCTATTCAACTGGCGTCTTTTTGCAGGCTTATGAGTTATGGCCTTAAAAAAAAATGGCTCAGATCAAACTTGCAACTTACAGCCTCCAGAAGCCTTTGATCTGTCACACTCAAGGCTAAAATCGCAAATCGCTATTTAATTCCTATGATTCCTCAAGCCCGCAAATGTTTTCACACTTGTAAATGGCAAATGAAGGAGAAAATCCCATGAGTGATATAGATGGGGTTAAACACCCATTTGTAGCACTGTAAATGTATATAAAAAATCAACACTGCACTGTAAATAACAGGGAAAGTGATGACAGACATTAGAATTAATTGCACAACCGTCTCAAGCTCACCAATCAGAAGGAAAAAAAATAATTTGTATGTGTCATTTCGGGGGTTAAATCGATCTCAGGTATCAATGAGTTAATACATATCAGGCCACCCATATGGACTAGAACAGCATTGGCATTCATTTTCATAATTCTTTATTTTGCAAGTTTTGCGAGTCTGATCGCATGTTGGACCCCTATTTGATTGACATGTAACCTCCATGTTTTATTGCCGTAATAATGTCTAATTTTCTATTGTCCAATTCGGAAAGAGTGGTTACGGGCTTGCTGAACTGATCAGGTTCCCACCTAGAACTGCTCCGGACCAGTGCATGGTTTACGGGTTTGGCTTGGGGATCGTAACTCGTGCCCTGCTCAATTGAACAGCATCACAAACGGGGACCAATGGGAGCCCGCAACTCACTAGCAGACATTCGGCTGTCTGCAATCGGGTTACGGGCTTCAAATTGAATATGGCCCTAGGTCATTCTTTTCAGTCTTTTCCTGTTTCTTAGGGGGATATAATATTATTGGCGATAGCTATTTAAATGGGAACAAATAAATAAATACTAACACTGACTTATCTTAGTATAGAAGAACTTTTGATAACTTCAGGGTCATTTTATTAATGTTTATTTTGGGATTTTTCATGCAAAAAAAGTTTTCATACATTACTGATTCTCATCTCTCAAATTCTTTCATAATCCATGAAGCTCAAATATGCCTTTAACATCTAGGATGCATAAAAGTGTTTACAGTGATCCTAATTTTAAAATTGATAAAAATATGCATCCTAAACTTTCTTAAACAATGATCATAATAATACACTTTAACTTTATTATTTATACATTTAAAACTACACATTTTGCTAGTGTCTAGGGGCAGCCTTGGTCCCACCCCAGGCACCGCTCCCACAGAAGCTGTGAGCATGTGCTAGTGTACAATGTTCACAGGAATGAACATGCGCCCTGCCACAGGGGTCCGTGATATAATCAATTAAGACGGTTGCACCCGGAGCTCCAGTAGAACTACAGATAAGTTCAGTAAGCACCAAGCCCTATGTATACACCTCAATGAGAAAATGAGCACAAACAGGGGTATATTGGTACAGTCACCTGTACGTGAGCATGCCTCACAATTTTTTGTGCAGGCAACTGCACTAAAGACAATGGACCCAATTCTTCAGGTGCTATTCAGTAATGAACAGCAATCATCTCTCATTAATAACACTGTATACATCTTTGTTTATGGGTGGATCAAAAAGAATGATGGTTAGCTCGAAATGGTAAAATTCAGAGCAAATTTACTGTGGGAACATGCAATTTGTAAATTTCATTCAACTGATAAAGTACTTATTACTTTGATATATTTTATAAATACAGGTGGTCTCCAGGTTAAGCATAAGAATGTCATTAAAACAAATGTGTATCTAACTCAGATCCCTGATGAATAATAATAGCAAAAATAACAATGTAATTTTTACAGGGGTATCACAATATTACACTGTATTATTATTACAACATATAAGCTAGTATAAGTTATAGAAATTATTGTGCTATTTCTTTTAATTCAAACAAGCAGAACAGAAAAACAAACTCAAACAAAAAGGAGCATGTTTCTAAGTATGGGTCGTCTGTAAGTCGAGTCGTCTGTAACCTGGGGACCACCTGTAATCGTGTACTAGGAACCCACAATCTGTCACTTTAACATTACCAATAATTGACATGGGGTATAATAATAGTATGACATAACCTTTGTACTACTAGACATTTCCCTTCAGGGGTAGTCATGCAAATGCTTGATTAGCTCATGTATGGAAGATGTTCATAATTAATGCAAATGTTATGGGCTTTGCATATTCTATTACACCAAAGAATCAACGTTTGAGTGGACATGTGATTTGTGACTTACAAGGAACACATAAAAAAAGAAAACATTAAAGCAAACTGTCACTGACTTGAATACACAGCTTAAACCCGACTCAAAGAACAACAGATTACCTCATTGTTTGCTTTGTATAAATAGGGGTAAGCTTCGCCTTGGCCAGCTTCCTGCACAGTTGTTGGCAACCTTTTGGGGTGTGACAGCCATATGTTCATGTGTAAGGACAATGGCAGAGCCAATAAATGGAAGGCATTAATGCAAAATAATTTTAGGCCCCCCTTTGTAACTTCTCCATCCTGCGGTTAGGGTCAATAATAAAGCCATAAATATTTGTAGATGATCAGATCACCCCTATGGTGACCAGATCACCATTTTATAAAGGAATTATTTAATAAATTAAGATTCCTCATATATTGCCAGTAGCAAAGAGCCCTACCCTGTTGTGGGCCCCGGTGCTTTGCCCCATCAGTAGCTCCATCACACTGTACATTGTCGGAATTGGCTATAAAGCTTTAGGTTTTACACTTCTAGTGATGGCAAATGCTTGCAAAGTGACTTGTTGTTATTAAATAATTTATGTTCAAATATGCAGTGGCTTTACTGTGAAGCTGCAGAGTTGACACAAATATTAGAATACATTGTGGGTGTGAATCTTATTTACATATTAATGCAGGACACAGCTCCAAATCCACCCATAATTTGCAAAAACTAACTGTTGCCCCATGGGTAGTAAAAACAGTGATGCCCATTTGCACCTAAACTATTACATTATGTATGGATGTGGGGCATTCATTTATTACAAACCTACTAATGGATATGATCAAAAAAATACAGGCAATCATATATATTTAATTGTGTATGAAATATTGGACAATATTCCATAAACTTCACAGGACCCACTGAAGAAGGAAATGGTAACCCACTCAAGTATCTCTTCCATGAAGTGGTTCAGCAAGGTGTGTTGCAGAACATTATACAAATATTCTTACCTTTTTAGCGTATGTATATATATATATATATATATATATATATATATATATATACAATTAGCACTCTTTTCAGTTAGTGTGATTTGACTGGGATATAGGCTGTGAAACCAGTAATTTTCCATTGCAAGATATTAGGTATGAAACAGTTAAGTCTACATTTCCTATGACTTAGCGATTTAATTTATAGACAGTACATCAATTTTTATTTTTAATAATAATAAGTCATCCTCAAGGCCTAATAAGTGTTATGTACTGCGCACAAGTGTATCATATAAAAAAGATGTACATAGTTACATAGTTACATAGGCCCTCATTCAATTGAGATTTGGCCAATTGAATAGGGGTCTAAATAAGCAAATAGCATATTTTTTTTAAATAAGTTTTTAGCTAGTGAAAACCTTGCTTTTGGATAGATGCTTACTAACTAAAAACTTCTTTAAATAAATGTGTTATGTGCTTATTTAGACCCCTATTCAATTGGCCAAATTGCAATTGAATGAGGGCCATAGTACGCACATATATCACCAAATTATCTGTTAGATTCTTATTGGATATCATATGTAAATAAACTTTCATTGGTTGTTAGCGGGTCCTACCATGTTGCAAGAATGGATTATTTAATTTGTTACGTAAACAAACATAAAAGTGTGTGTGTCAATATATATTTTAGTTAGTAGTCAGTTTTCCAGCTGGACCAGCAGCATGCCATGTTGGGTATTGCTGTTGCTCCACATATTGCTGTTCCACATTTTTTACTAATAATACATTCTAATAATGATGAACCAGAGGACTTTGTTTTTCTTGGTGTTTGCCTGCGAGTGGGTGTGGGAAGTAGGGTAAGTATGATATATTTTCTACAACATATGTTGCGGTCCATGAGGTCACATAGAGTCGGACACAACTGAGCGTACAACACAAAGTGTATGTAAAAGTTATACAATCTGCCCAGTTTGCCAGTTACTTCCTCATGTTTCTGCAGAGTAGCAGCTTACATTTTGAGATCATTTTTTTCACTGACACTCAATATACTGAGTTGATTGGGCCAAAAGTTCAAGAGCCAGTAAAGCTGCAGCTGAGTTCTAAGCTGCGACAGTTATGAATACTTTGCTCTTTAATCTGACATGGAAGGTTTCTGGATTTTATTAGTAATATAATATACCTATGTATCTATATACTTTGATGTACTTTATTTTCTTAAGAAGTGCTTAAAAGTTATTTTTTTCTGCATAATATCATACATTTTTACCTGTTTGAGTTTGCCCTCTGTATCTCAAGAATACCCAGACTGTGAAGTGCAGTTTTTTAAATTAGCCAATCAGTGACCTCTCTCAAGGAGCATGCTGCAGAATGTTGCCACTAATTGGTTGCAATGAGTCACTGCAATGTCTGTACTTACTTGAATTATGTGTCAGATTTTAGGCAGAAAATACAACACTTTTAAGCACTTCTTAATACAATAAAGTACACAAAGTTAACTAGATACATAGGTATATGATATTCCTAATGAAATACTGACAACTTCCTTATTCCTTTAAAGGTATATCTAAGTTTCCCTGTTTTTCCCTTTTCTAATCTAACACATGCTGCTTATGTCAGAAACACATATTATATTGAGTCATTCTAAACATGTACAGATTTATTTTATTTAAAAATAACATTTGTTTCCACACACCCAGAGCTGTTTACATAGGCACAATGAACCTCTCAATAGAAATACTGCATTTGAGTACGGATTTTAATTCTATACTAACCTTCAAGCCAACAGCAGCAAAGTGAAGAGATCTACAGAGCAGTGTCTGATTCCTCCTTGCTATCCATCCCATGCTGCCTTCCTGCACAAACTCCTATCACAGATTGATACAATTTATTAGCTGCCTGTGATTGGTCAAAACAAATTATGAATTGTATGCTAATTTTAGCTGGGATTTGCAGGGGCGTTAACTCTGAAATTCAACTGCTTGCAAACTTTGGGTAAATATTAATGTTTATTTTGGTATTTTTTCATGCAAAAAATGTTTTCATACACTGCTTATTCTCCTCTATCATATGTATTCATAACCCATGAAACTTAAATATGCCTTTAATAGCTCATCTAATTTACAGAGGTCTTTTAGCAATAAGGTGCAAATGCCAAAATTTGTATGCATAGAAAAATTATCAGTTTACAAGGATCCACCTTTGTGAGAAAGTAACAGAAAAAGGACAGTAAAGAAAATTAAGAAACATAGGAAGGAATATTTGCATATAGCATTTAAAAATGTAAATGTGCTTATTTTTCTTACTTTGTAAAAGAAAAAATTGCCATTTGCCAGGTTTAGTTATTTAAATTAAACCGATTACTGACAAGTATATTAAACGTGATATTTAAAAAAAAATACAAATCTGCCCCAGTGCATTATAGGAAATATAATCATGTTAATCATGTTTTACAGCAGTGCAGCAAAACAAAACAGCCCATTTTGACTAAAATATTACGCTAAAATAGGGTAAATTAAGGTTTTTATGGTTATACATGTATGAAGTGACAACTAAGTATTATGACGGCTAAAATAACAAGTATTATTCTACTGTCAACTTACTTTCATTGTTCAGTGGAAAACCCTTGCAGACAAACATTGAATGTTCCAACTGGTATTAAATCATTTTAGTCACAACAAAGATGCAGGTGTTGCTTTTGCCTGGAGATGTCTGACAGATGTTTCCACAAGCTTTTTTTCAAAAATTGCTTAAAAAGCAAATTATTCCTCACTTGTCCCCTTGTTGTCCCTGTCTATGTAGTCAACAGTTCATATTTCATCTCAAATTATGGACACCATTAAGCGTAATGAGCTTTAAGATAGCACAAAGGATGAAATAAAATATTGATGAAAGAGAATCTCATTGTCCTAGTTTGTGAACAACAATTAGCTGGAGAGAACAGATGACTTTTACAAAACTCAAAAAAAAAGAAAACACTGTACATGCCAAAACGTTTTTTTTCTGTTTCCTTTTTGTTATTGTTTAGCTATAAAACAAAGAACAAAAATAGTAGACCAACAGTCAAGCTACTTAACAATTTGTAAAGATAAGGAACAACATGTTCAAATGAACAGGGGTAGACACTTATAAATTAGAGGCTTTGTTGATAAAGATGCACTAAGTGTGATTTATTATATAAATAATAATATTTAATATAAAGTTAAATGAATAATAAAGATAAAGTTATCGTTTTCTAATTAATTTTTTTACTGAAAAAAAGATAAAAAAATGCATTTTTTCCAATATGAATAAATATATCTACAAAAGAAATCATAAAAGTTTAGCTTCCCAAAATGGCTTTGAGACTTGACTCTATAATGGAGAAGTCTAATTTCCCTCAGATTTCATTGTGTTTTAGTTAAAGTTTGTTTTAGCTTGTTGAGTGGGGAAGGAATATACATAAAACACTGATATAAATACATCAGAACATATTGCAATAGTATTCATTTGTGGAAGAGAATGTAAAATCAATATTCCAGAAGTAATAACAAAACAAGATGAATTTTACTCTGTACCTGGTACTTTCTTTACAAATAAGTTTTTTGCTTTTATTATAATATTTTATATTGTGAATATAACTATTTTGTTTATTCAATAGATACATTTACCGTATATACTCGAGTATAAACCGACCCGAGTATAAGCCGAGGCCCCTATTTTACCACAAAATACTGGGTAAAATGAGTGACTCGAGTATAAGCTGAGGATGGGAAATGTCCCTCTTGTGCCCTCTGTGTCCCCCTCTCTCTCCTGTGTCTCTTCTCCCCTCTCCCTTCCCTGTGTCTCTTCCCCCCTCTCCCTTCCCTGTGTCTCTTCCTCATTCTCAACCCCACTCCTCATCCTCAACCTCCCTCCTCATCCTCAACCTCCCTCCTCAACCCCCTCCTCCTCAACCCCCTTCTCAACCCCCATCCTCATCCACAACCCCCCCATCCACAACTCCCCCATCCTCAACCTCAACCCCCTCCTCATCCTCAACCTCCCTCCTCATCCTCAACCCCCTCCTCATCCTCAACCTCCCTCCTCAACCCCTTCCTCAACCTTCCTCCTCAACCTCTACCCCCTCCTCAACCTCAACCCCCCCATCCTCAACCTCCCTCCTCATCCTCAACCTCCCTCCTCATCCTCAACCTCCTTCCTCAACCCCATTCCTCAACCTCAACCTCCCTCCTCATCCTCAGCCCCCCTCCTCATCCTCAGCCCCCATCCTCATCCTCAGGTCCCCTCCTCATCCTCAACCCCCTCCTCATCCTCAACCCTCTCATCAACCTCCCTCCTCAACCTCAACCCCCCCATCCTAAGCCCCCCTCCTCATACTCAGGCCCCCTCCTCATCCTCAACCCCCTCCTCATCCTCAACCCCCTCATCAACCTCCCTCCTCAACCTCAACCCCCTCCTCAACCTCCCTCCTCAACCTCAACCCCCCCATCCACCTCCCTCCTCAACCTCAACCCCCCCATCCTCAACCCCCTCCTCATCCTTCCTCCTCATCCTCAACCTCCCTCCTCAACCTCTACCCCCCATCCTCAACCCCTTACTCAACCACAACCCCCCATCCTCAACCCCTTACTCAACCACAACCCCCCATTCTCAACCTCCACCCTCATCCTCCCTCCTCATCCTCCCTCCTCAACCTCCCTCCTCATCCTCAACCTCCCTCCTCGTCCTCCCTCCTCATCCTCAGCCCGCCTCCTCAACTTCAGCCCCCCTCCTCATCCTCAGCCCCCCTCCTCATCCTCAGGCCCCCTCCTCATCCTCAGCCTCCCTCCTCATCCTCAACCCCCTCATCAACCTCCCTCCTCAACCTCAACCCCCCCATCCACCTCCCTCCTCAATGTCCCTCCTCAACCTCAACCCCCCCCCATCCTCAACCCCCTCATCAACCTCCCTCCTCAACCTCAACCCCCCATCCTCAACCCCCTCCTCAACTTCCCTCCTCAACCTCAACCCCCCATCCACCTCCATCCTCAACCTCCCTCCTCAACCTCCCTCATCATCCTCAACCCCCCTCATTCTAAACCCCCCCCCTCATACTACCCCACTAAATACCCCCCCTCCCCCTCACTTACCTGCTCCGGCCTCCGCTCCTTCTTGACCCGGCACCCATGTGACGTCACATGCGTGCCACGTCATTAGCATATACCGGGTGCCGGCACCCGGTATATGCTAATGACGTGGGCGCATGTGACGTCACGGCATTAGCATATACCGGGTGCCAGAACCCGGTATATGCTAATGACGTGTCGCTCATGTGTTACGTCACATGCGTGCCGGGTCAAGAAGGAGCGGAGGCCGGAGCAGGTAAGTGAGGGGAGGGGGGGGAGGGTATTTAGAGGGGTAGTATGAGGGGGGGGGGGGTTAGAATAAGGGGGGGTTGAGAATGAGGAGGGGGAGGGAAAGAGACACTGGGGGTTATAGAGACACTGGGAGGTAGAGAGACATAGGAAGGTAGAGAGACACAAGGGGGGGTTAGAGAGACACGGGGAGGGGGAGAGTGACTCGAGTATAAGCCGAGGGGGCCCTTTTTAGCCTTAAAAAAGGGCTTAAAATATTTGGCTTATACTCGAGTATATACGGTAAATAAAGTACCATTTTGGTACAGTAAATACAGTGCCTTGCAAAAGTATTCACCCCCCTTGAATTTTTAAATATTTTGTTACATTGCAGTCCCAACTTCAACGTTTTGTTAATCTATATTTTATGTGATGGATCAGAACACAATAGTCTAAGTTGGTGAAGTGAAATCATAAAAATATATACATAAGACTTTTTTTAGAAATAGAAAACAGAAAAATGGCTTGTGCTTATGTATTCCCCCCCTTTGCTATGAGGCCCATAAAAAGCTCTGGTGCAACCAATTACCTTCAGTAGTCACTTGTGAATCATGTCCACCTGTGTGCAATCTAAGCATCACATGATCTGTCATTACATATACACACCTTTTTTTGAAAGCCCCCAAAGTCTGAAACACCTAAACAAGAAGCACCACTAACCAAACACTGCCATGAAGACCAAGGAACTCTCCAAACAAGTAAGGGTTAGGTTATAAAAAAATATCCAAATTTTGGATGATCCCTAGGAGCACCATCAAATCTATCATAACCAAATGGAAAGAACATGGCACAAAAGCAAACCTGCCAAGAGACAGCCGCCCACCAAAACTCTTGGACAGGGCAAGGAGGGCATTAATCAGAGAGGGGCAGCACAGAGACCTAAGGTAACCCTGGAGGAGCTGCAGAGTTCCACAGCAGAGACTGGAGTATCTGTACATAGGATGACAATAAGCAGTACGCTCCATAGAGTTGGGCTTTATGGCAGAGTGGCCAGAAGAAAGCCATTACTTTCAGCAAAAAACAAAATGGCACGTTTTGATTTTGCGAAAAGGCATGTGGGAGACTCCCAAAATGTATGGAGGAAGGTGCTCTGGTCTGATGAGACTAAAATTTCACTTTTCGTCCATTAAAGAAAAGCTATGTCTGGCTCAAACCCAACACATTCCATAACCCAAAGAACAAAAGAACACCATAAACATCCCCACAGCAGGATGCTGCCACCACCATGTTTCACTGTGGGGATGTTTTTCAGCAGCCGAGAAACTGGTCAGAGTTGAGGGAAAAATGGATGGTGCTAAATACAGGGATATTCTTGAGCAAAATCTCCACTCTGTGCGTGATTTAAGGCTAAGACGTAGGTTCGCCTTCCAGCAGGACAATGACCCCAAACTAGTAGTAAAGCAACACTTGAGTAGTTTAAGGGGAAACATGTCAATGTGTTGGAATGGCCTAGTCAAAGCTCAGACCTCAATCCAATAGAAAATCTGTGGTCAGACTTAAAGATTGCTGTTCACAAGAGCAAACCATCCAACTTGAAGGAGCTGGAGCAGTTTTGCAAGGATGAATGGGCAAAAATCCCAGTGGTAAGATGTGGCAAGCTCATAGAGACTTATCCAAAGCGACTTGGAGCTGTGATTGCCGCAAAAAGGTGGCTCTACAAAGTATTGACTTTAGGGGGGTGAATAGTTATGCACCTTGACTTTTTCTGTCATTTTGTCCTATTTGTTGTTTGCTTCACAATAAAAAAGAAACATCTTCAAAGTTGTAGGCATATTCTGTAAATTAAATAATGCAAATCCTCAAACAATCCATGTTAATTCCAGGTTGTGAGGCAACAAAACACGAACAATGCCAAGGAGAGTGAATACTTTAGCAAGGCACTGTATCTGTATTTTATATCTCTACTTTATTTGAGTTTGTATTATTCAAGAATAATGCCATGAACTGAAAGCAATGTACAGAGAAACATTTTTTTCTGTGTTCCAGTGCATATTTGGCTGTAATTCCCACTGTTATATTTATATGTACTTTGCATTTATTAGAAAACCAGTGTAAAAAAACCTGCATTAAACCTTCAATAAAATGTGCTTATCTAAAAAAAAAAAAAAATGCTTCAAAACCCCCAACTTTATAAATAGCTCAGCAAAAAATATGCTTACAGATACACATTAAATGCAGCTGTTTAGTTTAAAAGAATTTCATATAAATATTGGTTATTTCTTAGTGCAGTGTTTTTGAAATAAAACAGGCTATCCAGTAATAGAATATATTGTATACTGGTATATTATAATTATATGTCTGAGGGTTTATTGAGCCAAGCATGTACACAGATAGCATGGGCAGACTAGATGTTTCCTTTTGGGAAAAAAGCATCCCTTTTTAACTAAAAAAATGTAAACTAGATTATTCAATTGTTCAATATACTTCCTATTTAAGTTAACTGTAATAACCCTATATAACCTTTTATCTAGTCTCCATAAAGATTACGGGTAAAGCAGTACAAAGGTATTGCATTACCGTCGTTAATTTTGGTCAAGGGCAGACCTCCCTAAACCCCTTATCCTTCGGTACTTCAGGCCCTAACCAATCCCATAAGAGAATTACCCACTGAGGACAACAGAATAAATTGACGACCGGGACCCTAAAGATGTGGACATACTAGGAGAAATGACTTGTGCATTTCCCCATAGACGGTAAGATCTTGTATGATTGGTTTATTTATATTGCCCATGTTCGTAGGCGTATGTTTGATAGGTCCATCCTGAGGGGCACTGGGGAAGAAGAATCAGGTAGGAAGCACTTAACTGCCCACCAACCAATGATCTATCACTTGTGCAAATGCCAAGTCTGTAAGGATCTGACCATATGAAAGAAAGAGCTATACTCTTCCAAACTCCCTCACTCAGCCTCAGATAATAAACGGAGTGGCGGCCAAGATCCGTGGTTTGCATATTGTAATTGCAGTATAGAAGTGTTAATGCATAACCTGGTTGTCTAGTTTGTGCCTAGTATGCCCCAATATGATTATCCCTAATGCAGCCCTACCTTATTATATTCCACTACTGCATTGTTCCCTTGTCACATTGCCATATGATTGTACTGGTATATATGAAAATGAGGTACAACTCGGATACCAAGGATTGTTTAAACAGTAGAGGCGCCAGCAAGTCTGGTTGCCTAATTACGTTAATTTGCCTGATGACACTCAGTGCTCAGCTAATCAGAGCCAGGCCGACATAGACAGCTTTTCCATAGGCCAGCAACACTGCCTACGTAGGTGTTAAACCTGCCTGGCATCAGAATTAATCAAACCCCAGAAAAACCAGAAGGCAGCCTGGACACAAATGTGTCCATGTGGACCAATGTAAATTGTATAAAGGGGCAGAGGTCCCAGATGTAGATATTTCTGTTAAGACCTGATACTTGTTTGATCTTTTCAGATTTGGCAACAAGGAATCAACATGAATATGCAAATATACTTTTTTTTTTGTACTGTATGGACAATGTTTTTCATCACATATATAGTTGTGGATCTTGCAAGGTTGGTGACGTTTGCGATGTTGGTCACGGTGTAGCGTCCCTTGCGAATCCAGCAGCACCATTGCAGCCAGCAGCACAGCACTTAGGCTGAAATGAGCGACGCCAGCGGCGCCTTCACACATGCGAGCCTCGCAAAGTGAGGCGATGCTGCGCCGCAGTACTTAGGATGCAATGAGCGCCGAAGGGAGCCAGGGAGTGAGGTTGCAAGCGAATTACATGCATATTTGGCATTTTACACTACAAAATCACCTAAGCAAGGTAAAGAATGGTGGACAAAAAACACAAAGCTTCAGAAACAGCATGAAAATGAGACTCAGCAACGCCAGGCTTGCAAAACTTACAAAACACACAACACTGAAGACAGTAACACTTACACAAGGAACGCCAAGCACGTGGGACTTTGAAAATAAAACCAACCGCAGTCAACGCGCGCCACGCAAACATTCACCACACAAACACAGAGGAGAAAGACACAGGGAAAGGACAGGGGGAGATGCTGCACAAAATACCTCCTTCACAAGGCAAAGAAGATCAAGTAATACACAGGCGATCAATGTATGGACACAGATATGGAGCAGTGGCAATTTGGAAGAACCATACTTTGATCAACTGACATTGGGTGGAGGAGGGATTGTGGACATTTTTGGGACAAAAAAGTAATAATAAAATCAGTGAATTTTGGAGAGACAATGTGGGTAATCAAAAGAACTGGGAATGCAAATGGACAAACTGGGGAAAATGGACTATAGGGGTCTGATAGGTGAAGATATTAGAGATTCCCCTTAGTTTTCAAAACCGTGTTATGTCCATGAATTAGCAAGGATATAGCATAACAAAAATTATTACTGAGAACATGATCAAAGAAGGTGTAAAATGGGAGTTATCATTAACAATAGATGAGGGGAGGGAACCTACAACAATAGCCCCTCCTTTGACCTATTCTACTACCCTTGCTCCACCAAGGGTGGATAACTATGCTGACAATCCCATGTGTGGGGGTAAGAAAGTGCTTTCCAGTAGTACTTTTCAAATTAGTTCTCTGAACCCAGCACCAATATTGAGGGATGCTACATTCCAGCTGATTTCATGGTGAATAAGATTGACAGATTGGCTAGTTTCTAAATACTTTTAAAATGGTTCCACAATTAAAGCTACTATCGAAAGGTCATTAATTATATGGGTAATGGGTACCAGAGAAATAAATAAAATGAATATTGTGGATACAGTGGATACAGTGTTGGGAGGTGTATGAACTGGTCTAAGGGTTGTGAATTCTATTGACATTTCCAGTCTGACTACAACCTTACAGTCTGAGTCTGAGGGTTTGTTAAATTCCAAAGGGTTACACATACAAAAAAACATAAATACACTTATAGAGGGATTGACAAATGCAGTGATAGATATACAGGGTCTTGCTATACAGCATATTCAGGAGATATTAGTAGGGGTAATTGGGAGGTTAAGAGAGGTGTCTGGGGATTTTGTATGTCTTTCCAAGCAAACCGAGCTAACTGATTTTAAGATCATGGTGCAAGTTTGCTTCTGATCACAAAGAGTTATGGGTGAACATTTGGCTGGGTTGCAAGGGAAATATATGCAGAGCTACTTCACTAGTGCCAACAAGGGGAACCTACCAGAATATCTACCATATGATATCACTGGGAACTCCGGTAACAGAATCACATGTTTTACTTCATAGTGAATGGTACCACCATAGAACAAGCTGAAGTTTGTAAGAGATTCCCTACCAAAATCCTATGTCTACCCAATCACGTCAGAACAGTATTTAAATCATGCTGGTACAACCATTCATACCACTAAGGGTTTGTAGAAAAGGTTAAACCCCAATATATTTCCCTTAGGACAGGGGAAGGTGTGTTTTGTGTCATTGAAACCAAGGGATGAGATATACATATGGTTCAAACATTGTATATCTAAGGAACAAATTACTCAGGGAATTTACTGTGTCATAGACTATCCGGTGAGATTAAGTTCACAACAGTTTAATCTCACATTACACAGTACATGTAAATTGTCACCATCAACAGCAAGAACTTAATAATTGAACATACATTTTCTGATATGTCAAGTGCATCCTGGTGGCAGAAATTAGTCAATTAATTTTCAAGACACTCATCATGGGGTTCCACTTTGAGAAACTTATGTTTACATCCATTTATAATTGTATTAGTAATTTCTATATTATGTATTATAGTTCAAAAACGCATGTGTTGCTATCTTAAATCTAAGATAGCGTGTCATTAGTACTATGGTATACATATGGAAACAGCTCTAGTAAAATAGCAGAAACGCACACACATAGTGGGGTATAGGAACTTTTTGAATTAATTATATACTCACTCTTCTTAAAGTTCTATTGGAATAGAAGGGTACAGGTGTCCTTCATTGCAAAAGGGGGGATGTTAAACCTGCCTGGCATCAGAATGAATCAGGAATGGTTTACAGCATAAAAGGTTTTATACACAAAAGGCTATATATTCGTGATTTTTCTGACCGACTTAGAGATTGAATTTCTCTGAATAATGGATGAATTAGCCGAGTGGCCACATAACGTATTACAATGGCTTCTATGCATGGTAGTGGTAAAGCTACTCCAAATTGGTTCATTCCATTCTACTGTGTGTTGGAAAAATCTCTTTGTGCTGGTCATCTGGATTAGTCAAGCCAGTGAGATGACTTTGTGCTGGACATCTGACCTTGTCTGACCAATGAGGTATCAGTAGGATTAGTATGGGGGTAGGATTGAACTACAGGCATAAAAAAACAGATGCTCTCTTTCTTTCTTTCTCTCTCTCTCTCGACTACTATCTGTTGGTGTATGGACATTGTAAAGGACTAGTAACTATTACACACACACATGGACAAAGAATCACAAACAGTATATTAGAATTGGTAATTTTAGAATGCTTTTTCTGCTAATTTAAGAGATGTTGTTTTATAGTATTATCATATTTATGTATATGTATTAATTATTGCATTTTGATACATAGCCTCACTGAATAAATTGGTGTAGGAGTAAACAAGAGTGTGGATCTTAATTTACACTTAGAATCTCAGAGCATGAGATTAGAGTAATTATTATTATAATCAGAATTAATATTTTGAATAATAATAAAGTAATTCATTGATTAAACCTAATTTATAACAGTAGGCCTTGTGTTTAATGGCTATTTGCTGTCTAAGTGGGTAACTTCAAGTTGTTCAATGCCCGGTTCTAGGTAATGTCTAATATATGCATTTTTCATGCTCCTATAAAATAATTGTGAAATCTTGAATAAAGCGTGCTCTTTCAGAGAACATATTCAAGGTGTTCTGACTCTTTATTAGGGGTTACAACACATGTTTGTTATTTTAACCCCTTGATCCCTACTTCTTCATGCTGATGATCCTGATATAATAGCCAGGGACAGCGAGGCTTATTCACTCCAAGATCTGGAGAAATCGTGTATCCAAGGCAGGAGGGTTCAGGTGCTCATCTGGACTGTTCCCCTGGGTCATCATATACAGGTGTATGAATCCCAAAAAAGGAGAGCCCTGAGTGCTCCGGATTTGTATTACCTTTGTTTAACTAAACTCAATATGCACATGCAACGTAGCTCTACAGGGAAGAGTTGAGTTAGGTTACATGCACATATTAATATTGATTACATACTGGCTACATGTTCAAACTGACACCTCTTTCTTCCTTGACTGTAATATGTCTAGTCTGTATCGGCATGTGTTTATGTTTTAGTGTATGTTGCATGCAGTGGACTTGTTTCACTTCGGGTATTTAATCTGTACTGGTCACGAGAGCTGGATTAAAGTGATCTGTTACCCTAGGCCTAGTTTTTCACAATGTGAGTGTATCAAGGAATGGTATAAGGGAGGGAGACAGAAGAGAAAGGGGCGAGGGAGAGGAGGGACATAAGAGGGTAAGCAGCTAACCAATTTTTACATGTATTTATCAAATGTACTTTCACAACCTCCTTTTGTAACATATTCCACAAACTGTCATTACTGCTGTGTACAGTTTGTTGATTAATTAAGAGAAAAACTTGTGTATTTCAAATAGCAAAGGCTTCAATTGTTTCAGGTTTTTCTTCTTCAAGAAAGTTAGAGACACACATTTTTCAGTTGGTTATCTGAAAATTAATCAACATCCGCAACCTAAGGAGAAGTTGCAGACCTGAGCATATGACTGCCCAGGCAGGTGCCCCTCTGAGTTTAATAGCATAGACAGGTGCTTAATTTTCCCAACTTCTTTCCTTCTTTGAAATGCTTCCAACATTATTAAGCTATTTCTTCCTACCTGTCTCATCTTCTCTTGTATTGGACAACAGGTAGGAAGTAATGTCTTCCCTAATAGTATGGGGATTACACAAGTGTGGGATGGCTAACTGATGATAGCTAGTGCGGAGCACAATCTTGGGTGTCCATCAGATGGGTAGATCAAAGCTGATAGCCTCCCACACCTGCTAACTAGCCTTTAGGTCTAATCATAAATAAATCCTAATTGACAGTAAAATCAGCACTTGCTCTCTCTTTGTGAAGTGCCATGTGCCCTAGCACATGAACAATAGTTAACTGTAATCAGCCAATACTAAAATACATAACAGTTCTAATTGCATATAGGAATTATAAAAAAAAACATAATTGGAGTTTTTATATTATGACAACATTGTAATTATATAGCTGAAATAATTGTTCAGTTTGGTTCCTTCCAGTCAGAGGTATTGGGAAAGCTATTTGCATACACAATAAAAATGATAAACATTAATTTGGATATTTACACAATACTGGTCATTGGGAGTTGTTGATTGACTAAAATATATTTTCAATATCAAAGGAAAATAACTAGAATTAACAAAAAATTATACACTTGCATAACTAAAAACATATAAATGATTGATATAAATATATATATATATATATATATAGTAAATAAAAAGTACATCTGTGTTCACACCCGAATGTCTAAAGCAAGTTATAAAACCTGCTTCCAGCTCAGAGTTCCAAGAAAAACAGTTATTACACTGCATTCTGGGAAGTTGAGCTGGGACACTCAAATATGGCCACAAATGCCTCGCTCTTCATTCCGTAGCCATCATCAAACATGGCTTCCTTTAAGCTTATGCATGCTGTATTACACAGCTTTAATGCAAAGCCAAGGTTGGAATAAACACAGGCTGAGTATCCAATCCATGTACAGCTGTTTCAAGCTTACTGGCTATCATCAGCATGGAGCGGGATCTCAGCCTGTGTTGTGGAAATTATGAGTAGGTAGTTCACCACAACAATCATATATAATATGGTGGGCAAAAGAGCGATAGAAGCCCTCCACCGTACAGTAGTACAGTAAATAAAAAGTACATCTGTGTTCACACCCGAATGTCTAAAGCAAGTTATAAAACCTGCTTCCAGCTCAGAGTTCCAAGAAAAACAGTTATTACACTGCATTCTGGGAAGTTGAGCTGGGACACTCAAATATGGCCACAAATGCCTCGCTCTTCATTCCGTAGCCATCATCAAACATGGCTTCCTTTAAGCTTATGCATGCTGTATTACACAGCTTTAATGCAAAGCCAAGGTTGGAATAAACACAGGCTGAGTATCCAATCCATGTACAGCTGTTTCAAGCTTACTGGCTATCATCAGCATGGAGCGGGATCTCAGCCTGTGTTGTGGAAATTATGAGTAGGTAGTTCACCACAACAATCATATATAATATGGTGGGCAAAAGAGCGATAGAAGCCCTCCACCGTACAGTAGTACAGTAAATAAAAAGTACATCTGTGATATATATATATCATTTAACATTAATAATGTGCCACTATTATTATTATTAATCATAATAATAATAATAATAATAAAAAATAATACTAAAAATATAAATGACAGTTTGTAGGAATACAGGAAAATATAGCAATTTAGGTTGTTGTGCAACTCATGGAAACATTTCTCCGTGTTCAGAGTCTGTATTTTTGGCACCAAAGCTGAATAGCCATGAGGCAAAACTCAGGGATCACAAAGTGCCGTATATTGATCTGTGCAGTATATATTCTGTTAAAAAAAAACAGTATCACTAAATACACTAGCACAGATTCTCTAAATCTTGCAAGGGCTGCAATGGAAAATGTATTGACAGTACATTGCAATCACAGACTTTGGTGGAACTATGTACATAAACACCTCCAGTTTATTGTAATCTGTTTTGTCCCAATGTTTGCCAGATAAGGTTAATGTATTCTATTTGAATACAGATAAAGTTAATGTATTCTATTTGAGGTCTGGACCATTAGACATGGATACAGCATTATGTGTATTTGGAGGTTGGTCTAGTGTTAACAGGTGCCAGACAGGACTATTAGACCCCACGTGGAGTCAATTTCCTATGTTAGTCTGCCACTCCATGTCCATTGTTGTGTTGTATACACCCCCTCTGTATCTAACCCCAATAAATATTGTGACTTTCCAAAAATAAAACAGTTCACTGCTGAGACATATAGAAATGATATGTTCTCTTAGGTGGCTGTGATACTGATCCTATTTCACCCTGCAAGTAACTTATCCTGGTCACTACCACAGGAAGGTTACTGAAACTCCTGAAAGGTGCTGATTCCTGATGGAGAGACCCTGACTGATACAGAAGCCATATATCAATGTGCTGGTGCTGAGATTTCCAAGAACCCAATGGTCCTTGTTGGTAGTTAACCTGTAGTCTAAAGCAGGTGGCCCTGGGCAATAATAGCCCCTACCCATGGATCGTCACAGTGTGTTTATATAAATGTATATATTTGGTATGTCCCAAAGCATCAATTATATTTACAGACAGAGATATCACTGCATAAAAGAGTTTTGTGCATTTGTGCATATGCAAACATATTTTTTTTTTTTTTTCTTTTCTTTACAAAAATGCAAAATACAATACAGTTATACAAACAGCAAAGTGAGAAATATATAAAAAAAGAAACAAAAACAAATTGAGAGTACAAATAACATATACAAATATACAGGTTTATATATTTACATAGCATTGCCTTTGACAAAGGTGGTATATATTTAAGTTGGTGGATGATGATATTTATCCCAAACCGCCCAGCTATTGCACTTAGACAAAACAATGCCAAGAGCAAATATATCTCTTTCCAATTCTCTGTTTTTTTCAAGAGCTGAAATTACTTCATTCAATGTTGGAATTAGCTCCGTTTTCCAACGTTTAGCTATCAACAATTTAACCACTAGGAATTCTTGAATAAAGAAGGCCTTTTCTTCTAATTTAAACCCATCATCAATAATATGTAACAACGCCATTTCACATGAAGGATTGATGATCTTATCACAGCATTTAGAAATGTAGTCAAAAACAGAGTTCCATAAATTCCTAATATGTAAACAATCCCACCAAATCTGTTTATGGGAGCCTTGTTGTTTACAAAATCTCCAGCATACCCCCAAGTCTGGGTATTTATAAATCAATGTTATTTTTGAGGGAACAAAGTACCATCTCTGCACCACTTTAAAATACATTTCTCTATAGGATTGATATTTAATAATTCTCTGAGAAAGATTAAATGCATTAGACCAAGTTTCTAGTGTAATAGAGTTACTACATTCTTTCTCCGATCTCTGCATAGCTGAAGTTTTTTCCACAGTAATCTGTTTTTTTTATCGTATCGTAGCATTTAGAAATTATATGTTTCCCATCATTAAATAATGCTAGTTTTTCAAATTTAGTTAAATCTTTAGTATGAGTAATTTAAAATTTTGATTGCATAATTATCATCTTGGCACTTTTGTATTTTAACTATTTTGAAATTAAATTCCCTGCATAACTCAGCAAAAGATTTCAGCTTTCCTGAGTCAAACAGGTCACCTAACGAGTAAATATTCCAGATGTTCCAGTCCTGAAGAAATGGGAGGTTAAGAACCTTACTCAGCCATAGCAGTGTCGTACCAGGTGAAGGAGATGGGGAAAAGTAAAATTTTTGGTTCCACTTAAACCAAAATTCCAATCCGGATTTCACTATAACGAGCACTGATTTATTAATTTTACATGATGATTTGTCATACCAGAGCCATTCTGATAGGGCTAAGTTACTGGTCAAATCTTGTTCTATGTTTACCCAGCTGATTTTATTTATTTTAGATGACCAATTTGCACAGTGTGAGAGTCTTACAGCGTTGTAATAATCTTCAATACATGGAGATGCAATGCCTCCTTTTAAAAAACTTTTCCTGACAGTCTTCAATTTAATTCTGGGTTTTTCCCATTATAAATAAAAGAGTTGATTAAAGTTTGATGTTTTCTGATTATATAGATTGGGATGTTCAGAGGTAAGCATCTAAAAAGATAATTAATTTGAGGTAAAATTGACATTTGTATGGCTGCAATTCTACCTAACCAGGATAACATATTTTATTTCTAGTTATCTAACTGGGTTTTTATTTTGTTGTATAGTTTGGTGAAATGTATTTGAATTATTTCTTCCACTTTACAAAAAAATTAAATTCCTAAATACGATATTTTATTCATTTCCCAATTGATATTCCAAATTGATTTCATTTTTTTTTCTTTTCCATCTATATAGATGGGTAATACTTTTGTTTTGGACCAGTTTATTTTATAATAGGAGATATTCCCAAACTTCTTTATTAGCTGTTGTATGAAGAATAGAGATTCGCTGGGTTTGGTAAGAGTTAGTATCACATCATCTGCATATAGCATAATTTTATATTCTGTTTCACCGATATTAATACCACTAATTTTATTATTTCCTTTAATCGCCTCCGCAAGGGGTTCCATCATTAGAATAAAAATCAATGGAGATAGAGGACATCCCTGTCGGGTCCTATTATTAATGGACATGGAGGATGATCCTGAACCGATTCCAGAGATGAAGGCACTTGGAGAGGAGTATAAGGCTCCAATTGACTTTACTCCAAAATCTTCAAACCCAAATTTTGATAGGACTTGATACATGTAATACCAATTTAACCTATCAAAGGCTTTTTCTGCATCTAGAATAATAATTGCGCAAGATTTGTGATTATCTTTACTGTAAGTTATTAAATTAGTCAGTCTTCTAGTGTTATCTGCCCCCTGATGATTTTGGAGAAAACCAGATTGATCCATATTTATTGATTTAGGCAGGCATTTGTTCAATCTATTAGCGAGAACTTTTGCATATAGTTTTATATCAGTGTTCATTTATGATATTGGTCTGTAATTCTTACAGTATCTAGTGTCTTTATTTTGCTTTGGAATATTAATTATGGCTGCTTCCAGTATTTCTTTTGGAGCTTTACCCTTTGTTTTAATTTCGTTAAATGTTTTAACTAAATGATTTATTAATGATGATTTAAAAGATTTATAATAAAAATGTATAAATCCATCTGGGCCTGGCGATGAGTCTAATTTCAAATCATTAATTGCCTCCTCTATTCCTGAAGCATTTATATCACTATTTAAAAGCTCTATATTCTCTTTTTCAGGTTTTATAACTTCTTGATTAATTTCCAGATTGTATAAATTCCTATAATAATTAAAGAAGGCCTTTTCAATATGACAAGGGTTAGTCAGTGTAGATGAGCCCTTACTAGTATCGACAATCAATTCTTCAATTCTGTTATATGATTTTTTTTTTTGTTTTCTCGCTAGTAGTTTACCTGCTTTATTACCTAGGAAATATTTTCTTTGTCGAAGCTTCCATAAAGAATTATCAATATTTTTCTGTGCTAATTTCTTTATATTCATTTTCACCTGTGATATCTCCCTCATGATATTAGGTGCCAGACTAAGTTTATTCTGTCTTTCCAATTTGGCTAACTGGATATGTAAATCTCGGCATGAAGTGCCCTGCTGTGACCTTCTAAAGGCACTCCATGAGGACAAAATCCCTCTTATGTATGCTTTATGAGTGTTCCATATCGTTGTGGATTCGGTAAACGAATTTTCATTTGTTAAAAAAAATGTTTCTATATCTTTATTTAATATGGTTTGTTTGTCTGGTTTATTTAATAAGGAAATGTCCATTCTCTTTCTAGGATTTTTTCTTTTTTAACCATCTGGTCATTAAGTTGTAATTTCGATCATAGCATGATCCGACCAATTAATGATATTAATCTTGGATGATATAACATCTAAAAGGGAGTTTGCATCTATCAGAAAATAATCAATTCTAGAATATGATGCGTATAGTCTCTCTCATTACCATGCCACAGCCGCCAGACATCATATAGCTCAAAACGTAAGATAGATTCTTGAAAAAGTTTGGCTTTCCTTGTTGTCTAATTGTCAAAGCTTTTAGTTTTAACACCTTTTTTTATCCAAGGAGGCGTCCAGAACCGTATTAAAGTTGCCACAGATGATTACTTTACCTAACCTAAGCTTTTTAACCCTTTTGAGTAGCTTATTTAAAAAGCGATTTTGTCTCTCGTTAGGAGAATATATATTTACTATAGTATAATTTTGCTGGTTAATTTTACCTCCCCAGATAATAAACCTTCCTTCCAAGTCTACTTCTCTAAAATGTTCTTGAGTATTTACATTCTTACTAAACAAAATGGATACTCCTCGAGATTTCTTAATAAAGGTTGAGTCTATTTTAGATGTAAAAAAGGAGTTATGAAGATAAGGGATTTTATCATTTTGCCAGTGTGTTTCCTGAATACATACAATGTCTGCCTGAACCTTCTGGAATTGGTCCAGGGTCACCCTTCTTTTAAACGGAGAATTCCAACCTTGAACATTCTGCAACACTATCTTTATCCCCATTTAGCAAAGTAAATAGATTGGACGGGATACCATCTTTCCTTAAAAACAACCTTTCCAACCTTTTATATGCAACCCATACATATTGAACCTAAACAATAGACAGATGTAAGCAGAATCTATTAGAAGAAAAAAAAAAAGAAAGAAAAGCTAGATCTAACTACGTCTAGCCGCCCCAAACAAAACAAGCCCGCATAAAGAACGCTGCCCGCTCAGTATTATAATTAAGTCACCCTTTAATAGGCCTCATTATAAATTTACAAGGGGGGGAAGGGGAAACAAGGGGGGTCAGGGAAGGGGAGAAGAGGAAAAATATTTACTATTTTGTAAATGTTTTATTGCTCAATAGTGTGCTTTAATTTTCTCTTATTTTCTATGTTACACTTTTTATTTTTTTTTATTACTACATTGTGCAACATATTCCACTACTTGCTTACTACTTATGATAATCACTTTATAAAGAGATTAATAATATCATAGTGATCCAATTGTAAGGCCTATTCTAAACAGTGTATAAGATTGTCTCTCGACATTATTTTGAAAATGTTATATTAAACTAAATTTCCCTCATTATACAATTTCTTTCATTTCCTCTTCTCTCATTCCCCTATTTTAGAATGTCTTACTCCTTTCCATCTCCCCCAGTCCCCTATCCTCTCCCTGCCTAATCCAAATCAGATTGCATTTTGACTGTCCTGCAATTACTTCTTATTCCATTCTATAAACTGAAATTCTTGTAGGTCAGCTTCTGAGATTTTATTCCTACCTGACTCTGTGAATGGAATCTTCCATTCCTTTAATAACATTTCCCCTTCTATTACTGAGCCTACCATTATCTTCCGGTTGTCTTTTGAGATAATTAATTTGGTAGGAAATCCCCATTTATACAGTCAGGTCCATAAATATTGGGACATCGACACAATTCTAAACTTTTTGGCTCTATACACCACCACAATGGATTTGAAATGAAACTAACAAGATGTGCTTTAACTGCAGACTTTCAGCTTTAATTTGAGGGATTTACATCCAAATCAGGCGAACGGTGTAGGAATTACAACAGTTTGTATATGTGCCTCCCACTTTTTAAGGGACCAAAAGTAATGGGACAATTGTCTGCTCAGCTGTTCCATGGCCAGGTGTGTTATTCCCTCATTAACCCATTTACAAAGAGCAGATACAAGCTCCAGTGTTCATTTCAAGTGTGCAATTTGCATTTGTTGCTGTTAACTCTCAATATGAGATCCAAAGAGCTGTCACTATCAGTGAAGCAAGCCATCATTAGGCTGAAAAAACAAAACAAACCCATCAGAGAGATAGCAAAAACATTAGGTGTGACCAAATCAACTGTTTGGAACATACTTAAAAACAAAGAACGCACCGGTGAGCTCAGCAACACCAAAAGACCCGGAAGACCACGGAAAACAACTGTGGTGGATGACCGAAGAATTATTTCCCTGGTGAAGAAAACACCCTTCACAACAGTTGGCCAGATCAAGAACACTCTCCAGGAGGTAGGTGTATGTGTGTCAAAGTCAACAATCAAGAGAAGACTTCACCAGAGTAAATACAGAGGGTTCACCACAAGATGTAAACCATTGGTGAGCCTCAAAAACAGGAAGGCCAGATTAGAGTTTTCCAAACAACACCTAAAAAAGCCTTCACAGTTCTGGAACAACATCCTATGGACAGATGAGACTAAGATCAACTTGTACCAGAGTGATGGGAAGAGAAGAGTATGGAGACGGAAAGGAACTGCTCATGATCCAAAGCATACCACCTCATCAGTGAAGCATGGTGGTGGTAGTGTCATGGCGTGGGCATGTATGGCTGCCAATGGAACTGGTTCGTTTGTATTTATTGATGATGTGACTGCTGACAAAAGCAGCAGGATGAATTCTGAAGTGTTTCGGGCAATATTATCTGCTCATATTCAGCCAAATGCTTCAGAACTCATTGGACGGCGCTGCACACTGCAGATGGACAATGACCCGAAGCATACTGCAAAAGCAACCAAAGAGGTTTTTAAGGGAAAGAAGTGGAATGTTATGCAATGGCCAAGTCAATCACCTGATCTGAATCCGATTGAGCATGCATTTCACTTGCTGAAGACAAAACTGAAGGGAAAATGCCCCAAGAACAAGCAGGAACTGAAGACAGTTGCAATAGAGGTCTGGCAGAGCATCACCAGGGATGAAACCCAGTGTCTGGTGATGTCTATGCGTTCCAGACTTCAGGCTGTAATTGACTGCAAAGGATTTGCAACCAAGTATTAAAAAGTGAAAGTTTGTTTTATGACTGTTAATCTGTCCCATTACTTTTGGTCCCTTAAAAAGTGGGAGGCACATATACAAACTGTTGTAATTCCTACACCGTTCACCTGATTTGGATGTAAATACCCTCAAATTAAAGTTGAAAGTCTGCAGTTAAAGCACATCTTGTTAGTTTCATTTCAAATCCATTGTGGTGGTGTATAGAGCCAAAAAGATTAGAATTATGTCGATGTCCCAATATTTATGGACCTGACTGTATATTTATTTTCTCCATTCTTAAAGCTTTGGTAATTTCGATAAATCTTCTACGTTTTGCTAAAGTATCCCCTGAAAGATCTGTAAATATAGTTAATTTTTCAAAAGGGGAGTCAAATTTAGATTTCTGCCATGATGCTTTTAGAACTGCTTCTTTATATTCGTAAAAGTGTATTTTAACAATTACATCTCTAACGTTTTCCCCTTTAAAATCTGTTGGAAACGGAATCCTATGGATCCGATCCAACATATTGATCCATGGTTTACTGTGAAAGAAAAGCAGTTACAACGGCTACTAAATCTTCAGCATAAAAAGATTCTGGAATTCCTCTAAGTCTTAAATTGTTTCGTCTGGGAAAAATCCTCTTGTTGAATCCTTTTACTTTCAGTAAGTTCTAGTTTATATTCCAAGTCAAGGGAATGTTGAACTACTTTCTGATACTCTTTAATCAGAATCTCTTGATTGGATTCTAACTCTTCTACTCTTTCTAAAAGACTAGAAATAGCTGATTTATTTAGTTGAATTTCTTGTGCAAAATCTAATTTTAAGGTAATTTGAAACTCATAAAAATCCTTTTCATTACAGATGTCGTTAGTACTTCTTCCTCTTGTACGCTAATTGTGTCTGAGCGTTCCTCATATGCAAATAGTTTCATTTTTTCTGCTGAGGGAGGGAACTGACTTTGTATGGTCAAATCTAATTGAGAAGAATTTGAAGCTCCAGAATTCCCTTTCGGAGAAAAAAAGAGGTTGAGTTTACGGTATGGTTATTAGCATGTTGTTTCTTAAATTTTACTTTTTACTTTTATTTGGTTAGGTTCTTTGTCTCTCATAATGATTATTTTTGTGGTTTCAAAATTAGATTCCCCTTTTTTTTTTTTTAACACTATGACCACCTTACTTTCCCCCCCTTTTTTTTTTTTTTTTTATATTATTTTATTTCTCTTTTACTTCCTAGTATAACAAAACTTAATCCAATGTTTGTAGTCTATAGAACCTAAAATGTAGGTCAGCACTTTCAGTGTGTGCCAGTTAATGGTCCAAGTAGCCCCCAGCAGCTTGACTCTGAAGCAAGCTGCAACAATGCTCCGGAGACTACCGGTCTCTTCATGGTGTCAGGGAGTGTGGATGTGCTGTTCCGTGAGCTCTGTGGCGGGAAATTGCCCAGGTTAGCACAGCATCTTGTGTTTCCTGGGCGGGGCAATCGGTCCATATGCAAACATATTTCAATGTACTGCACTGCATCTTCAGGTAGCCTGCTGCTTCCCTAGGCCTGGTCCTCATGAGCCTAAACAGAAACACACCCCTGCCTAACTCTCACTTTCTCCTGTTATTTTCTGTCTATGTCTATGAGAAAAACACAAGCATATAGTGTACGTTCTATAGAATATATGTGTGTATGAAGCATTGGGCACATATTGTGTTTATCTCCAAAACTAACTTTATGCATTGTACAGAATGGTGAGAACACTACCTAACAGTGCATTCTCTTTCAAGAGTCTAGATGTCCACGAAGCAATAATTACAGTTCATTACTGTACTCTGTATGACTAATGTGCAGGTGGATTAGCATTTTCAGTGACTGAATTTGATGACACAGTCTTTTAAATGATACTAAAATAAATGTACAACTAAATTATACTTAATGTCAGGGATAATCTGCAAAAAAGAAAGAGAAACCTCCCCTGTCTGTACTTCAAAACGTAAATTAATAGTTTAATGCTTAGCTGAAATTAGCTCACAGTTTTGTCCTTAGACTTCCCCACACTGTCACAGCTGTGTATATCAGTATGTCTGTACATATAGGGGGAGTCCTTTTAGTGATGTGTATATATAACAAATACATGCTCAATTTTTGTTTTCTATGGAAATATGAATTGAAAACAGCCATGCTTTAAAGTCTCTGAGAACCTCAGCGAATTTGGCACATATTTTAACCAGTCAAGTATACTGTTCTTTATTCTTTTCCCAATAAGTGCTTGCTGCTAGACCTGTAATGTTCATGCTTGATAGAGTTTGTTTGACACAATGTGTGTAGTGTATGTGTCTCACGGTATATCTGATATAGTTTGTTTCAGACAGTGTGTGTGCACTTATGTCATACATTGTGTGCCTAAAAGAGTATTTTAAGCCTTATTAAATTGCAATTCTGCAAATTCTAAAGGGCTCTATATAAGCACAAAGCATATTATTTTTACAGAAGTTTTTAGTCAGTGAACTTCTATACAAAAGCAAGGTCTTCACGAACTAAAAACTTCTGTAAAAAAAAAATGCTTTGTGCTTATATAGAGCCCTTTAGAATTTGCAGAATTGCAATTTAATAAGGCTGAAAGTGTCTGTGTATCATAGATTGTATGTATAAATATATATTACACGTCGTATTTTTTACATAATATGAGCCTGATAAAGTGATTCAATCACTAATATAATTGTACTGCAAGTTTGTGTGTAACTCTCGCAAACGGAGAGATGAGCATGCGTGCACTGGGCACTGAAGGGGGAGAGGGAGAGAGGAGGGAGGGAGAGAGGAGGGAAGGAGAGAGAAGGAGAGGGATAAAGAAGGAGGGAAGGCGAGAGAGAGAGTGAGGAAAGAGAGTAAGAAGGAGAGGGAGAGAGAGAAAAAGCGAGAGAGAGAGTGAGAAGGAGAGAGAGAGAAGGAGATAGAGAAGTAGAGAGAGAGAAAGAGAGGGAGGGGGAGAGAGAGAAGGGAGGGAGAGAGATAAGGAGAGAAAGAGGGTGCACAGAGAGATAGTGAGCACAGAGAGAGGGAGAGGGCACAGAGAGAGAGTGCGCAGAGAGAGAGAGAGAGAGTGTAAACAAACAGACAGAAGACACAGGGCCTCATTCAATTGAGATTCTGCCAATTGAATAGGGCCCTGTATAAGCACATAGCATATTTTTTACAGAAGTTTTTAGTTAGTGAAGACCTTGCGTTTGGATAGAAGTTCACTAACTAAAAACTTCTCTAACAAAAATATGCTCTGTGCCTAAATAGAGCCCTATTCAATTGGCCAAATCGTAATTGAATGAGGCCCACAGTTTTTAAGACAATATTATACCGTCATTTTTGACAGGCAAGTGACTAATATATAATGCTGTGTATGTGTAACTGTCAGTGTATTCATGTACCACCATACCTGTGTGCCTTACTACACTGTATGTTCAAATGTCACAGCGAGTGTCTTGAGTTCTAATCTATATGTAAAACTGAAATATTAACAACAATTTAATATTTAACATTGTACACTTATAGAAAGTTTAGATGAAAAATATTTTCATTCTATATAATATTTTATATTTACATCCTTTTATCCTTACAAAATGTATTATCCTTACACAACCAGTTATGGCAGTACCCTCTTTCTTATTTAGTCTGCAGTGCCCATATAGTAGACTATCATCCGTTTATTTAATATCTAATTACTGTAGTAATAAAATCAGAATTTGAAACACTCACATGCATCAAGTGGGTGGGAGCAGATCTGGCTAAGTGGCTGTCCTGATATAAGTATTTTGTCTGCCTTCTTCCCTGCAGTAGTCACTGCAGGCAAACCTAGGCTGGCCAGAAAAATTAAAATACTATGGCCTCCAGGGCGGACCTGCTTCTACTCTGGACGTCAAACAGTGGGAGGAAAAAAAGCAGCTGTGCTAGACCGTAAAACACTTATTTAAGTTTTTTTTTCTTAAAATACCAAATCTTACTGTTTTTCAGCTAAGCTATTAATACATGTGTACATGACAGTATATGTGTGTCAGGGTGTTTGTGTGTGTCAGTGTTTTTTTGTGTCATACTGAGTATGCACATCCGCAGTAGGAGTGCCTCTCCCTGACATACCCTTCATATTAGGGCAATTATTTGATCAAAAGCAGAACATATAAATCTGTCTGTGTGTCCTTGTGGATGACTGTTCCTGTGCTGCTAGGAGGAATCTTGAATTACAACTACTAATTTGACAGCATTATCTGACACTATATGACTAGTGTAAGGGTGGATCGACTTCTCCAAAACTAGACATGACTTGTTTTGATGACAGGCATATATTATTATGATCCTAAAATAAATTATAACTAATTTTAGAGAGAATCTGAAAGAGAAACCTGAAGTTAGTTGTGCTGTTTGTGGTTGCATCTTTAGATGCACTGCAGCCCAAGCCAATAACTTTAATCAAGGTTGCCAAAAACAACCAGTAAGGCTGCAGTCTGTGATCCTTTAAATATACTTTATAATAAAAATTGACTATTGTTAAATTATAACCAGAAAGTTCATTAATAGAATAACTTTATAAAATATTTAAAAAATCATGTCAAAATGTTTGAAACCTTAAGTACTTCAGGAAAAAAACACACAGTTTGTGAATCATGTAACATCTAATAATATTAGCAGAATTTAAGGGAAAAGCAGAATTTTTGAAGATTTGGTTTATCAATAGTTAAATCAATTTTGTCTTTATTATTTTATCACCTCCTATGATGATATGGTGTGTTTTTTTTATATATTAGTGAAGGGAGTGTTGCAGGGTACAGGGAGAGGTCAACATGCTTTGATAGATAATTGGATTTGACACACCGACCACTCATAGGCTCAGAAGAAGCCGACAGCTTGCATCAGGATATACAAGTACTGCTCTTCAGAAATGTAAATGCTCCTCTGACACAACTTCTACCAACTTATCATGGCTAACTAGCTTTATGATATTTGTCCTGCTAACCTATGTTATTAGATTCACATGTTATATATATATGTATATATATATATATATATATATATATATATATACAGTGGATATAAAAAGTCTACACACCCCTATTAAAATGTCAGGTTTCTGTGCTGTAAAAAAATGAGAGGGAAGAAAAAGAAAAAAAGAAAAATAATGTGGTTGAATAAGTCTGCACACCCTCTTATAACTGGGGATGTAGCTGTGTTCAGAATTAAGCGATCACATTCCAAATCGTGTTAAGTAGGAGTCAGCATACACCTGCCATCATTTAAAGTGCCTCTGATTAACCCCAAATAAAGTTCAGCTGCTCTAGTTGGTCTTTCCTGAAATTTTCTTAGTCGCATCCCACAGCAAAAGCTATGGTCCACAGAGAGCTTCCAAAGCATCAGAGGGATCTCATTGTTAAAAGGTATCAGTCAGGAGAAGGGTGCAAAAGAATTTCCAAGGCATTAGATATACCATGGAACACAGTGAAGACATTCATCATCAAGTGGAGAAAATGTGGCACAACAGTGACATTACCAAGAACTGGAGCTCCCTCCAAAATTGATGAAAAGACGAGAAGAAAACTGGTCTGGGAGGCTACCAAGAGGCCTACAGTAACATTAAAGGAGCTGCAGGAATATCTGGCAAGTACTGGCTGTGTGGTACATGTGACAACAATCTCCCGTATTCTTCATATGTCTAGGCTATGAGGTAGAGTGTCAAGATGAAAGCCTTTTCTTACGGAGAAAAACATCCAAGCAAGGCTACATTTTGCAAAAACACATCTGAAGTCTCCCAAAAGCATGTGGGAAAAGGTGTTATGCTCTGATGAAACCAAGGTTGAACTTTCTGGCCATAATTCCAAAAGATATGTTTGGCGCAAAAACAACACTGCACATCACCAAAAGAACACCATACCCACAGTGAAGCATGGTGGTGGCAGCATCATGCTTTGGGGCTGTTTTTCTTCAGCTGGAACTGGGGCCTTAGTTAAGATAGAGGGAATTATGAAAAGTTCCAAATACCAGTCAATATTGGCACAAAACCTTCAGGCTTCTGCTAGAAAGTTGATCATGAAGATGAACTTCATCTTTCAGCATGACAACGACCCAAAGCATACATCCAAATCAACAAAGGAATGGCTTCACCAGAAAAAGATTAAAGTTTTGGAATGGCCCAGCCAGAGCCCAGACCTGAATCCGATTGAAAATCTGTGGGGTGATCTGAAGAGGGCTGTGCACAGGAGATGCCCTCGCAATCTGACAGATTTGGAGTGTTTTTGCAAAGAAGAGTGGGCAAATCTGTCCAAGTCAAAATGTGCCATGCTGATAGACTCATACCCAAAAAGACTGAGTGCTGTAATAAAATCAAAAGGTGCTTCAACACAGTATTAGTTTAAGGGTGTGCATACTTATGCAACCATATTATTTTATTTTTATATTTTTTCTTCCCACTAACTTAAAGATTTTAGTTGAGTTGTACAGTTTATAGGTCACATTAAAGGTGGAAACATTTCTGAAATGATTTATCTTTGTCTCATTTTTTTACAGCACAGAAACCTGACATTGTGGGGTGTGTAGACTTTTTATATCCACTGTAGGTGTGTATGTGTTTTTGTTTAATTGGACACTGGTACTTTATACATGCAAAGTATTTTATAGTGAGATTCCATCCAATCACAGGTGATATCCCAGGATGTTTTTTCCCCATGTTAATATGTGATGTGGGAGAATTAGCAGGGAGACAGCATGTGTTCAGTTCTTAACTGTTTGATGGCTTTGTGGTAAGTTTAAAAAAAAGCATAAGTGTTTTCATTATATATTTTATGTGCTGATATGAAATCTCCTTTACAATATCACCTTAAACCAGACAAGTCATCAAGTCATTCAAGACGTGGTGGTGTTCTATCATGCATTAAAAATAATATGTCTCAAATTATTACAATCATTTATTGCAGGGAGGGGGGGGGGGGGGGGGGGTTATTTCCTCCTCCCCCTGTCCTGACCTGTTACACAATATATAATTGCAGGTATATTTGCAAGTTTGTGATTCATTACCATTCTTTTGAATGTACGACTTGTTAAAAATACAGATAAGTGGAGTAATAAGCAATAACTTTCTTCCAAGTTTACTTCAATTCACAAGCAAGACAAAAGCTATTGTATAGTAATAATAGTTATTGTAAGGCCTCACTGTGGTCTTATATTATCATTATTATCCTAATACCCTCTTTTGAAGGGCTACACTTGATAATAGGCAGCACATTTTTCGACTGTAAAAATAAATAATACAACCTGCAATGTATTACCTTTTTGTGGAATTATGCTGCTGTGGAATCTATTTATTATTATAATTTACTGGCAACGCGCCAAAATATTCCATAGCCCTAATCTACCATGTTAGCTTCTACTTCCTTAGGTGGAGGGGGACTTTGAACGCAGGGAACGCTTCTATTTGCACAACTGGAATGTGTCAGATACAACTGCCAGTGATTTCATGAAGATTAATGAAAAGCTTTTTCGTTTACAAGGCAAGTAGGAGAAAGATTCATATCAGGAAATGAAATGAAACCACAAAGTAAAGTTCAATTGCGTAGAAAGTTAAATACAATTTTCTAAAAATAATTTTCCCATTGTTAAGTTTATTTATTCAATACCAAATATTAAAAGCGGGGTTGAAGTGATTCTGAATATGAATATCATGTATTTTTTATGAAAATAAATACTTTGATACATGCATAAATAAAATAATTAAATATGGGATTGCAGTGATCTGTTGCACTAGGGCCTATAGTGACATTTTTAATTAATGAAATAAAATGTTTAAACCTTTACTCTGAAAGACCAATATTGATGAACAACTCACTTACAGGAAACAAAAGATGCTATTTCATCAGGTCAACAACCCACAAAGTGAAGAGCACTCAGCAGTGTGGAAGCAGTTAGGGTTAGAGGCCTGGGCGCCCTGGGTTTGTGTTATACATTTAAAAGTGTTATGTCAAAGGCTGGATATTCAACTAGCTCTTTGTGGCTTACTGTATACTTATACCACAGCTTGTGTCTGGTTGTGCTCATACACAAGATTTTCATGGCAAATATTCTGGAGTAGGTTGTCAGTTCCTTCTTCAGTGGACTGAGATTTCTCTGCTATGAACTGCCCATCTTGTGTGACCTTACAAGATATAGCTCACTGAGGTACACAAACCCCTTTACCACACCAAGGTAGAGAACCAGAAGGGGGCTGTATACTTACATAGACACAAATACAGTTATGTCTTCTATAGAAGTATGTGGTAAATGTATGATTGGGAGGAAAAGAGTAGTAGTAACTTGGTACTTGGAGGGTGCACAAACTGTGCCTAGGACAGCATAAAAATATACACCTCTGCTCTTCTCAACTCTGCTCTAAAAATGGGACATGGTCACCCCATCAGGTAGAGCATTAAACAGTATATACATTGTACTAGGCTTTTTCCCCAGCATTTTTGTGGCTAATATGCTGCATAATATGCTGATTTGGAGCTCAAAGTACTCAAAGTACTGATTAAATTACAACATTGGAGGTTATTTTTTTGGCCACAACACTGACAGACAAGCAGACTTGATTCTAATTAGCACATCATCTCAGCTAATTAGTATTCTGTAGCCTAAAAAATGCAGCAAAAATAATACTGATTTTCTCACGATTGGTCTACTTTAGAGAAAAATGCTTAAAGGGATATGTAAGTGAGCTGCATTATAAATGCGTCTGATAGAGAAATAGTAGTGTACGAAAACATTTTTTTGCATGAAAACATCTAAAAATAAACATTAATCAGCTTACCTTGAAGTTAGCAAAATGTCTTATGTTTTTTGGCATTTGTATTTTATTGTGTACACCGCTAGAAAATCCCACCTGAATTAGCATAACATTCAAATTCAGAATCAGGCTAATATATTGTATCATTCTTCACCTCAGTGGCTTCTGTCATGTGCTCAGTACAAGAACTGCAACAGTTACTTCCTGTGCTCTATACCAGAAAGGTCAAAATATGTATCTCCCTGTATTTCCTGTAGGTACACTGCTTATGTAAGTGTTCTGTGGGTGTGAGCAGCTGGATTTAACTTTTGTGCAAATAACTTTGTAAGTAAACTGAACTTTTATATATAAAACATGTTTTTATAAACTACTAATTCTCCTCTATCAGATACATTCATAATCCAGCTCACTTGAATTACCTTTAATGCAACGTCGCACCAGTTTTTCATGCCATTTTTAGAATAACCTAAAAGAATAGCTTGATGTTTGCTGTGGTACATGGGGTCTAAGAGGCACGACAGACTCCATTTAAGAAAAAGGGTATGGATCCTTCCTCCAGTTCAAGTATAAGTTAAACTAGGGAAACAGTTATTTCTGAATAATGTAAGAGAAGATCTCGTCTGTAAACAACTCCTGTTTATCGATGTCAGAAATAATTCTGAGAACAAATGAGGACACAAAGTGTAACAAGAGAAGGCAGAGTAATTACCCACATACAGAGATAATGTATCTAAGTAACAACCATAAAGGAACCAACACATTGTACCCTAAATATCCTGTTATTAAATCAATATTTTGAGATTAGGTTTTGCTGTCATTCCAAAATCAAGTCTTGTTTTTGCCATTGTTACAGATTATGAAAAACAGTCTATACATTGTATTCAACATTTTTTCTAAAGTAAATAATACCAGAAGTGTTAAAATGTGGTGGCAAAACTACAAACATTAATGTTGTCATGAAATCAGATATCCTCTGCAGCACTTATCAAGCACTCTAAGCTTCAAACTAGCATAAGAAGCCGCACATTACAGTACAAACAATACGGACTATCTTAGAAAAAATGGCCTTGAAGATGAAACAAACATGTTGTTGGATTGACCGGATAATGTTCACACTTAAAAAAATCATTTGACTTCATTTTGAAGCCACAGTTATCGGTGACTAAAATTCCACAGGGGTTCTGATTTGAGCAAAAACAGTGCAAAAATGTGCCTTGAGTCTATTGATCAATCTATATAGCACTGTACATTTTGATTCACATGCATTTAACCCTTTTTCTGCTAGATGAAAGTGTCTGTCTCACCAAATGTGGCCAAAGGATTAACAGTATTTATACATTGTCAATAACTATCATTATAAGGAAAGCTTATATTTCATAGCCACACTAATTGCATTCCCCAAATAAATGTAAACATTTACTAACAGTCAATCAATTTTAGAACAAGATACTGCACCTCTTTGACTATCAATTTTTGGAATGTATACTTAATTTCTATTTATTAGCAATTATCCCAAATTAAAAAGTCAGATATGATTGCAACAGTCAGACTGGCCCCTCATTTAATCTGTGTGGTGCCAGAACTATGAAGGTTGATGAGGAGTTCTGTGGTTTCAGTGCAGCATTGCAGCTATGTATACAGTACCATGATGCTATCTGCTGTAATGTTACTGCAGGGTTATTCAGCATAATGTAAAGCTGGGGTACATGTACTTACTTTCCAAAAAGGTGTCCATAACAGCAGCTGCTTGCTGGAGCAGGTAATACTTCTCCATTTCCACAGCAGAGATTCTTATAGTGTCTGGAGATGCCATGGCTAGTATTGGTCACAGTGGCTTGAGAGTCAGAGCTTATTTGCCCCAGTATTATGCTGCATTCTCACATGGGACAGTACAGGGATGCCAGGAGGATTATCTCAAGCTGCAAGAGGTATACAGAGGAATGCTAGAGGGGTGGGGTGATAATATATATATATATATATATATATATATATATATATATATATTAAGGTGAGGCAATCTCGAAAAACAGAAGGCAGTAAGAATAGATTGGAAAATAGATTAGTCCAAGAAATGGGGACCTAACAATAAATGAAAGAAGGAAGGACACAGTGGTCAGAAAGGCAGGTGAGGTTTTGGCTCTGGGGTTCCTTAATGGGGACCACTTGTGGGAAGTGTCCCAAGCAGACACACTGGTAGAGTACAGAGTGGGTGATCTCTCCCAAGCACTGACAGACTGCTGGAGCAGTAGAGGGGTGATCAATCCCAAGCAGAATCAAGCTGCTGGAGTAGCAGAGGGGGTGATCTGTCCCAACAGACAAAATGCTGGAGTAGGAGAGTGGGTGATATGTCCCAGGAGCCTCCCTGATCATCACATGGGATATAAGTGCAGTGAGACTGCAGATATGACAGTGCCAGGCTCTCTATATCCCAAGCTGCAGATCTGTCTCTACAGTAGTCAGTCGGTTCTGCACTGGATCCCACAGCCAGCAAATATCTCCATGTCGTCTCTATATAGTAGAAACAGCACTCTGGGTAGCAAGTGTCCAGTACAGCAGCACTCTAATGTAAGACAGCAGCAGGTCCTCGAGTCACAGATCCCATCAGTATCAATGAAACAGATCTCTCCTCCTTGTAGTTTCTCTGTAGCTGTCACAGTTCCTCCAGCACCTTGTACTGACTTCCCCCTTCTATATAGAGCAGCCAACCAGCAGTGAGCTCATCTATAGGAGGCTCCTTGCAGGGCAGGAATGGGAGTCCCTGGATGTCAGGATCAGGTGTACTGGCTGTGTCATCTTCTTTAGGATCTGGGTCTTAGGAGGGAAGACCTATTTTAGAGAAATTAAAATACTATAAATAGCAAAGAACATGAAGCACTGACTGAAAATAAAAGTAACTTTTGGCTAGATACACAGATTGCTTCTCATATATATATATATATATATATATATATATATATATACATACACACGGGGTCAAGTCATATTATTATGACCACCACCTACTTTGGATGTCAGCAGCTCGTAGCCAATGAAATACGTCACATTTCATGATATAGCTTGGTGGGTAAATAAGATGAGATGTAGACGTTCTGCAAACATATCAACCATTGCGGTCATTTATCAGACTTTAAAAAGGGGGTGGTCATTGGATTTCGGGCCAAGGGTGACAGTATTTCTGAAACAGAGCAGTTTGTGAACTGTTCGCGTGCTGCTGTGGTTAAAGTGTATAGTGACTGGACAAATGGCACCACTGCGAATAAACAGTGTCAAAATTGAGGAGCACTATGTCAGAGGTGAACGCCAGCGGCGAAGTGTGTGAGGGCCAACTGACACGCTACATTTGAACAACTCACCGTTCAAATGAACCGGGGCTACCAGACGTGTATCTAAAATAACAATACAGTGAACCTTGTTGCATATGGGGCTCCGAAGAAACGGCTTTGATTTGCACAAGAGCATTGATGCTGAGGTTGAATTGGTGGGGGTTCAGCCTGTCAGTGCTCAGACCAAACGCTGCACACTGCATCACATTGGTCTGCATGGCTGTAGTCCTAGAGGAAGCCTCTTCTAAAGATGATGCCCAAGAAAGCCCGCAAAGAGTTTGCTGAAAATAAGCAGACTAAGGATATGGATTACTGGAACTATGTCAGATGGTGTCAAGCGTTTGTGAGAGGTAGAGGGGGTAGGGAGAGAGGGGGATAGAGAGAGGGAGGGATAGAGAGAGAGAGAGAGAGCTAGAGAGTAAGGGAGAGATAGGTAGGGGCAGAGGGATTAGCGAGAGGGGTGATAGATAGGCAGAGAGAGAGGGATAGGGAGGGTGCGGGAGAGGGATATAGGGAGGTAGGGAAAAGGGATAGGGCGTGGGGGAGAAAGATAGGGAGGGAAGGGGGAGAGAGAGAAAGTCAGAGGGATGGAGAGATAGGGAGGTGGCGGGAGAGAGATAGGGAGAGAAGGATAGGGAGGGAAACAGAGAGGGAGGGAGAGGAGTAGGGAGGGAGAAAGAGATGGGAGAGTGATGGGGCTAGGGAAAGAGAGAGAGGTATAGGGAGAGAGATAGGGAGAGAGAGAGGGATAGGGAGAGAGAGAGAGGAATAGGGAGGGAGAGAGATAGAGAGTGAGAGAGGTACGGGTGGAAAGAGAGAGAGAGAGATATAGGGAGGGAGAGAGATATAGTGAGAGGGATGGGGGATAGGGAAAGAGGGATGTAGGGAGAGGGCTAGGGGGGAGATAGGGAGGGAGGAGAAAGATATTGATTATATGTTGTGTTTATTTCTTTATTAATTTTAATGTTTCCCCTTATTCTAGCGACGAAGGCCAGAAAACCGTTGTCGCATTTGGGCAAGGTAAGTGGGCGTATTTACTTTATTGTAGGTTTAGGAAAGGGGGTTGTTTTATGTATAATTAGAGTGTTTTTAGTGCATGTAATGTATGTTTTTATTGAACTGTAATGTAGTATTTTTGATGTAATGTATTTTTTTCTTTGTGTAATTCTAGTTTTTTCTTATTTTCAGTAAACTATGTTTTTTATTTTGTGTAATTCTAGGTTTTTTATTTTTAGTAAATTATGTTTTTTATTTTCGGAAATGTATTTTTTTTTAAATATTTTTTTTGTGATTAGTGTGGTAACAGGGATTTTATAAGGGTGTTAATAGTGTAGAGGGAGGTTAATAGTGTAGTGTTTAGACTGGAGGACCCTTATGGCACTTATAGTGTTATTCTATGGGTTAATAGTGTATATAAGGTATATATAGACCCCCATTGGACTAATGGGGTTAATTATTGTCCCTTAAGGGTCTGTATAGAGCCTTATGGGACTTATGTGGTTTAATTAGTGTCCCATCTGAGCAGGTTAAATAGAGGCTCATGGGGGTCTGTATAGACCCCCATGAGTGATGGGGTTAATTTTAGAAGGCCTGGGGGGTACTTATACTATTTTATTGGTTGGGATATATAGGGGTTAACCTGGAGTGAAGAGGAGGTGTCTATACTATGGAGTGGAGTCAATGTAAGGGGAGGAGCCAGGTCTCTGTCTTCCTCCCCCCCCAACTTGGAATGTCATCAGCCGCCACTGCTCAAACGGAAGGTGGGGGAGTGCAAGGTCTCTAACATCCACCAGCTTAGTGATGTCATCATGGAGGAGTGGAAGAGGACTCCAGTGGCAACCTGTGAAGCTCTGGTGAACTCCATGCCCATGAGGGTTAAGGCAGTGCTGGAAAATAATGGTGGCCAAACAAAATATTGACACTTTGGGCCCAATTTGGACATTTCCACTTTTGTTGCCAACGGTTTAGACATTAATGGCTATGTGTGTGGAGTTATTTTGAGGGTACAGCATATTTACACTGTTATATAGGCTGTACACTTACTACTTTACATTGTAGCAGCGTAATTTCTTCAGTGTTGTCACATGAATAGATGTCACATATTATAATTGTCAAACTGCGATTTGTCGTCACGCTTGCCACAAATCGCAGTTTGACAATCGCATCTTCCCTGGTGCTGTCCTGCACCTGCGCATTGACCGACGTCAGCCGCGCATGCGCATTCCACAGGCGCGAGTGCGCACGAGTGGGCAGCCGTGCGTGCTCCCAGATGATGAGAGACATGGGAGAAAGGAGGGAGTGAGAGACACGGGAGGAAGAAACACAGGAGGGATAGAAGGGAGGAAGAGACACAGAGGAGGGGGAGACACACAGGGGAGGGAGAGGGTGGGGGAGACACACAGGGGAGTGAGAGGATGGGGGAAAGAGACACAGGGGAGGGGGAGGAGGGGGGAAGAGACACAGGGGAGGGAGAGGATGGGGGAAGAGACACGGGGAGGGAGAGGAGGGGGGAAGAGACACAGGGGAGGGAGAGGAGGTGGAAGAGACACAGGAGAGGGAGAAGAGGGGGAAGAGACACAGGGGAGGAGGGGGAAAGAGACAAAGGAGAGGAGGGGGGAAAGAGACACAGAGGAAGGACCCTCGCAAACTTTACGTTGTAACACAAAAAACACCACACAGCAACTGCGACCCGCGCAAACGTTACGTCACAACGGAAACGAGACACGTTAACACACATTACGACCTCGCAACAATCGGACGCAACTCACGAACATGAAAATATTCAAAACACAATAAATACACACAGCACATACATAAAAAGCTTACCTACAGCAAGAGGGAGCATCCAGGACCTCAAAAAAGCAACTTACACCTTAATTTAACTCAAAATAAAAGAGTTTAGACACTCAAAAATTCTCTAAGCGAGAGAAAAAATGGCCGCCGAACAAAACGAAAACGAGGCAACAGCACTCTAAACACGCAAAACACCACAAGAAACTCGCAAAAGACCTACGGATATTCCGCTAAGACACATACCACACATTACCCGCCATTTTACGACAATGCGGAAGTACACGAGTACGATAAGGGTTTGGTCTCGCGCACTCACATTATTACACTGCACACATTCAGCACGCTTACATAGCAGCTCCACACCACTAATGCTGCAGCAACATCAAAACACATTGCCAGCTCTTCAACACAATGCTTCAAAATAGGTAAAGTATATTCTTTTATTAATGTATTATATATTTCATTATTACACACCAAACAGCATTAGCTACCTTACAATTTCATTGCCGTCATTTTTTGACGGGCAATTCGCTAGTAAATATATATATATATATATACAGTCAGGTCCATAAATATTGGGACATTGACACAATTCTAATCTTTTTGGCCCTATACACCACCACAATGGATTTGAAATGAAACGAACAAGATGTGCTTTAACTGCATGGTGGTAGTGTCATGGCGTGGGCATGTATGGCTGCCAATGGAACTGGTTCTATTGTATCTATCGATGATGTGACTGCTTACAAAGCAGCAGGATGAATTCTGAAGTGTTTCGGGCAATAGTATCTGCTCATATTCAGCCAAATGCTTCAGAACTCATTGGACGGCGCTTCACAGTGCAGATGGACAATGACCCGAAGCATACTGCAAAAGCAACCAAAGTTTTTTTTAAAGAAAAAGAAGTGGAATGTTATGCAATGGCCAAGTCAATCACCTGATCTAAATCCGATTGAGCATGCATTTCACTTGCTGAAGACAAAACTGAAGGGAAAATGCCCCAAGAACAAGCAGGAACTGAAGACAGTTGCAATAGAGGTCTGGCAGAGCATCACCAGGGATGAAACCCAACGTCTGGTGATGTCTATGCGTTCCAGACTTCAGGCTGTAATTGACTGCAAAGGATTTGCAACCAAGTATTAAAAAGTGAAAGTTTGATTTATGACTATAAATCTGTCCCATTATTTTTGGTCCCTTAAAAAGTGGGAGGCACATATACAAACTGTTGTAATTCCTTCATCGTTCACCTGATTTGGATGTAAATACCCTCAAATTAAAGCTGAAAGTCTGTTTCATTTCAAATCCATTGTGGTGGTGTATAGAGCCAAAAATATTAGTATTGTGTCGATGTCCCAATATTTATGGACCTGACTGTATATATATATATATATATATATATATATATATATATATATATATACAGTGGTACCTCGGGTTACACTGTTAATCTGTTCCTAAAGGGACAGTGTCACTCGAAAATGGTGTTACCCAAAATAGCATTACCCATAGGAATCAATGTAAATTTAATGAATCTGTTCCAGACCCCAGATTTTTCACATTTAGGTTGAACTGATTATCTTTTTTTTTGGATACAAACCCTTAAAACTAAACAGAAATTAATAAACAACAATTATTACATTAAATAACTTAAAATGTAACTTCACCTGTACTGAGAGGACTTGGGGATGGTGGGGATTTAGAAGAAATGAGAAGGAGGACACAGGTTATTGCTTGAAACTTTGGCTCTTATAGGCACAGGCTGGGTGCATTGGTTCATAGGCACATGCTGGGCACATTGCTCATAGGCATAGGCTGTGCACATTGGCACATAAGCACAGGCTGTTTGGGCTCTTGGAGGCACTTGCAGTCACAGAATACAAGGTAATCGCAGGTACCACTGTATATAAGGCTATTTAGGGTGAGCGGGAAAGAAAGGGACACTCCAACAATTCAAGGTAATTACCTGACTATTTGAAGTTGGATCCCTCTCACCAAATTGCTGGTGGTGTGGGCAAAAGCTGAGAAATCTTGGTCTGCTAAAGGGTTAAGGTAAAGGTATGTTGCTGAGGTAAATGTGGGGAGAGAGGGTAGGGTAACATGAGTTAAGGGTGAAGACTGGGCATTATGGATTGTGGCAGGGGCGGAACTACCACTAGGGCTCTATTCTAGGGCTAACTATATATAGTTAGTATATATATATATATATATATATATATATATAATATTTATAAATCATTATTATTTTATATAACAGCATATTTAGGTACAATCCTCTAGTACCTCATTTAAATGCAATAGATGTATCAGTAAAGCATTCAGGTATCCATACTTCAGGTCTGTGCAAATATATTGCCATTTCTAATGCATCCTCTGGACACTTGGAGGACATATATTGAGGCATAAGGGTCTTTTACAGGTATACTATTTAGGACACTATAGGGTTTGTATACCCTGATACTTATTTATAACTTCCATTCCTCGCCCGCCAGGTGTGAATAGTTATACCCACCTACTTAAGGATTAAATTTTGCACAATACCAGTGCCTTAGGGTATTTTACTATTCCTTACATCTGCCCTTTTTTTACTCTCCTTACCAATGTTTTTACATTCACTGTTTTTAATATACGCCGCTGTCATCTATTTAATAAAATAATATCTCTTGTATATATTTATCCCACCTTTTTTTGTATATGGTATATTAGGGTGGAAAACACCCAGGGAAATCCTAATCCTCACTTTTCTGTATTTGATAGTAACTAGTGGTTTAATCCACATAGAGGAGACAAATTATTTACCTAGAAATTTCAAGCTTTATCCATATGACCTTGAGTCTTTAC
The DNA here is from genome assembly GCA_027410445.1 of Discoglossus pictus. Lineage (NCBI taxonomy): Eukaryota > Metazoa > Chordata > Amphibia > Anura > Alytidae > Discoglossus > Discoglossus pictus. The sequence goes on from CM050168.1 coordinate 101,110,821, forward strand.
ATTTGCTGTTGGGTGAGCTTAGTTTAGGGAACAAGTGGGTTGTATCAAGCCTTTTCTAAAGATGGCAAATTCTACTATTAATAATATAGATGGGGATTCACTTCAAAAGGAAGCCGATGAGAGCTTTGGCTCCAGGGCCCAGTCCATCACAGCTAATGAGAGGAACATTAAAGATCAATTTGGTGAACTGTTAAAACTGCTAAAAAACAGCTTAGATCTATATGGGAAATCAGTAGCCTGCAAAACTACCTAAAAAATCAGATTGTCCCTAGAGGACTTAGAATAAATATAAGTCCAGCTAGTAACCTGTCGAATGAAACATTCACAAAGAAGTGGCAAGAAATACTGTTGAAATGCTCATTTGAACTTATGTCCCTTATAATTGAGACCGAACAGCAGAACTTAGAAATCATCAAACCAAAGTTGGCATTATACCAACAAGATTTTGGTAAATTCAGTGAAGTATCTGAGTATAATATGTTCTGCACAAGGTTGAATGACAATATAGACAGGTTCAAAAAAGAGATTAAAGAACGCAAGCAAAAGAAATTCTGGAGGGATCAGACTGATTTTAAAACTGGCAGGATATTTAAAAGATTCCCAAAACTTAATGCCACCCAAAGAAGTTCTGACATTAGCTCCTCAGAATTTGAGAACTCTGACAATGATGATTTTCACCCTTATAACACCAGCACTAGACGAGGTAATTATCCTCAGAGAAGAGAAAACTACGAACTAAGAGCAAACCTTCAGACCAGAGAGAACTCTAGATTTAATGAACAACAACAATCTTTTTTAGAGAGAGGCAGGATCCCTGTGAAGGGGCCAGAGAGGACACTCAGATCCAAGGGAAACAGGAATACTTGACTCCCAATCCCTCTAACCTCCCAGCTATGAATCCACAGATAGTCAATTTGTCCAATTTTCCCCTTAATATACATCATACCTCAGTCTTACAGAAAGGTTTGACATTTGTCCCAACATCCAGATCAGACACATTCACACATATAAAAGATTTGAACCTCTTCGCCCGCAAGTTAGCACTGCATAAATTCTATAAACTAAAGGAGGAGAGAGAATGTATGAATCTGGGTGTGGGAAAGGAAGACATAGAAACTTTACAATCTTTGCTGTCTTTGTTAAAAGAGAATGAACCAGTTGATCCCATGAGTAAAGTCAAATCCAAAACCTGGAAAAATAGAAGTACTTTTACACCAGGAATGAAAGACTATGCTAACATTTGGGTCTTTCTTCAGCAGACCACCTTAGAGATTGAGAATATAGAATATCATAAACTGAAAAAGGTATTCAATTTGACTAATAAGGAATTCTTAGCATTAAAAGAATTGGAGAAGTGCAAGGAGATACAAATTAAGCCTGCCGATAAGGGCGGTAATATTGTCATCATGAATAACGAGGAATACAGGGATATGTGTAACAGAATTCTAGGTGATAATAGCACATATAAGGTGATTCAAAAAAATCCAACCAATGAGTATAAGATACTCTTGAAAACTATTCTGGACAATGCAATGAAAGAAGACCTTATTGATGAGCAAACCTAAAGGATTCTTATACCCTAAGTTTCCTACTATTTCGATTTTCTACTCCCTCCCTAAAATTCATAAAAAGAAATCACCTATCCCTGGTAGGCCTATTGTATCCGGCACTGATAATCTGTCTCACAATGCCAGCATATTTATTGACCACTATCTGAGAGAGTTGGTAGAGAGTCTACCCTCTTATGTCAAAGACACAAATGACATTTTAAAGCAGTTGGATGACCTCCATATACCCAACTCAGCATGGCTAGCCTCTATTGATGTAGAGGCCTTGTACAGCAGTATACCGCATGAATACGGTATAGAGGCCCTTGGTCATTTTTTCAGTATGAAGGGTATCATTTACACAAAATTTAATGGACTTCTCTTGGAATTGTTGGAATTTGTGTTGAAGCACAACTATTTTACACACAATAACAAATGGTACCACCAGCAAAAAGGGACAGCCATGGGTACACCATGCGCTCCCAGTTATGCTAATCTGTTCCTGGGTTGGTGGGAGGAGAAATTTGTCTTCCAAGAATCTACATCCTCACTCTCAAAGCACGCATTAATATGGCGGCGCTATATTGATGATGTGTTAGTGATCTGGACGGGCACTAAGTCTGAATTTGAACAATTCATGTCTGGCCTTAACACCAATGATTTGGGCCTTAAATTCACCTATGAGTTAAATCTATCCTCCATTACATTCTTAGATCTGTTAATAACGAAAGATGAGGAAGGTAAGATATCAACCACTACTTATAGGAAGGATACTGCCACAAACTCTCTGTTGACTTGGGATAGCCAGCATTTTGAACCCCTAAAAAGGGGAATACCAAGGGGCCAATAGCTCCGAATAAGGAGGAACTGCAGCTCTGATGTAGAGTTCAAATTAGAGGCAGATAAATTAAGAACTAGATTTAGAGACAGAGGTTACTCAAACAAATGTCTCAAATCTGCTTTCAACCATGCCTCTAACTGCAAGAGATCTGAACTCTTGAATGGCCTTAACAGCAATACAGATAAGGAAAGTAAATTATCTCGCTGTATTATGACTTTTGGCTATGATTCTGAGGTTGTCAGAGACATTCTATCCAGACATTGGCACCTTCTGAGGAGTGACGAAGATCTAAAAGATGTTGTGACACATAAGGCCTCCATCACATACCGTAGGGGCAAAAACCTGAAAGATAGATTGGTCCATAGTTCTTTTAAAGAACAGAAACCAGGGACCTGGTTAAAACCCCTAACAGGGTGTTTCAAATGCAGCAAATGTAAATTTTGCAGGTATGTTACACCTCTAAAAGTATATGAGCATCCTATAACTGGGGAAAAATTCAAAATAAAAGAATTCATGAACTGTTGTTCCACAGCGGTTATCTATGTGGCCACCTGTATTTGCAGGAAGATCTATGTAGGAAAAACGAGGCGCCAGTTGCGCCGCAGGATTGGCGAGCATATTTACAGTATCAAGAATACATTGGACACACCAATTGCCCGCCATGTTAAATATTGTCACAACAATAGAAGTGAAGTTTTATCTTTTTGTGCAATAGACCAGGTCCATATAGGCCCAAGACAGGGAGACCTGGAGAGAAAATTATTACAATGTGAGGCACGCTGGATATATCATTTGAAGGCCCAAGTACCTTATGGACTGAATGAGGGGTTCACCTTTACACCCTTCATTTAATACCTGGCTCCTTTCTTTTTCTTTTAAATATACTTTTATTAGAAGGCAATGCACAACAAAACATTTAACACAACTGTATTTAGTCAGTTAAGATACATTAACATACGCACAATAATTTCCCATCTTTAACTGACTAGGCCTTCCATTTTTCCTTTTTTAGTTATTAAGGTAACATGAGTCACAGTTAACATTTCAATTGAAATATCATAACATAAAGAAACGAAAAGAAAAGAAAAGAAATAATAAAAATAAAAAAGAAGAGAAGAGAAAGAAGAAAAAAAAAAAAAAAAAAAAACAACAACGCAAGGTAAAACATCCAGTAAGCAAAGGTTAAAGAGAGAAAGCTACAAATATCAAGTTTAATAGCTAGACCATTATACTGCTATCTTCGCATAAATTACAGAGCTAATCTAGTGTATCCGCCCTTATGAGCCCTCAACACATACCTCGTTAAGACATCCCAACACAACTGACACCCACCTCCATCGCTCCTTCGGTAGATTTCCGGACCCCCCCTCGCCTCCAGCTCCTCCACCAGATCTCCTTTGCTAAAGTGTAGAGATTGTATGATGTGATATGTTATCATACTAAGGGAATACTGAATGAAGAAGCCAACCAGGGTTCCGAAATTGCCTGAAATTGGGTAATGTCGTCTAGTATGATATAAGTTAATCGCTCATTTATAAGTAAATGATTGATCTTACTAATCACCTCCGTAAAATTAAGAGTCTCTTTCTTCCAGCTCCTGGCCATGTGTGTCTTAGTAGCTACTGCCATTAATTGATATAGTTTATTCTGTGTTTTAGATAAATCCTCAACTCGAATCCCCAGCAGGCAAGATTCCATCGAGGGCGTAACTGCCTTGTTGAAAAGTGTGGAAGCTAATTGGGCTAATTGCCCCCAAATTTTCTGAGCGGATGGACATGACCACCATGTGTGTATGTGATCCCCTATGTTTTGGCACCCCCTAAAGCATTTATTGCTTTCTGATGGTTTAAACTTCTGTATTTTGTCAGGTGTACAATAAACTCTATGCAAAACCTTGATGGACGTCTCCAGTAGAGCCGAATTAAGAGAGCCTCTAGAGAGATTGGAACAGGATTCTGACCATCTACCCCAGTCCCACTCTACCCCAAGATCCCTCTCCCACTGTGCAAAATACCTGGGTTTTTGGGCGCTAGTGAAGTTAAGAAAAGTGTCATATAGTGAGCCCAAAATCCCCTTGGTAAGGGGTAGGCTTTTGCATATAACGGACATCCAGGAGGCCCTAGGATGCCCAAGTTCTCTTGAACTCTTACTGACCCAGCTCCTAATTTTCAGGTAATTATAGAATTCTGTGACAGGTAGGTCGTGGGTTGTACAGAATTGGTCATACGTCAGCAAACTATCGTTCATAAACCAGTTCACTACTCGGTCTAAGTTTCTAGAAGTCCACCAAAATTTAGATATGTCATTCGAGTCTGCCAAAATTTGTGGGAAAGACATGACTGACATCATCGGGGATAGCCCTGTAGGAAGTAACCGCCTGGATTTAGAATTGGCCCACCCCCATGCACGAAGGGTTTGTGAAATCATAGGATTTTGATGAGTTGTGAATGGGGCTAGTTCTTTTGGGATCCAAATCAGCTTATCCCAACTGTGTGGGAACATTTGCTGATTTTCCATAAAAACCCAGGCTGGTTGGTGTGTTCTAGAGTGTGCCCTGGGCAGGTGGGCCAATTGAGCGGCTTTAAGATAAAGCTTTAAATTTGGGCAAGCAAGTCCACCTCTATTTTTCTGCCTAAACATCACCTGTCTAGAGATACGAGGGCGCTTATTTCCCCATATGAACCTGAACATATCATTCTGGAACCTATCAAGGTCTGTAGGTGAAATTGAGACGGGGATGGTTCGAAAGAGATACAGAACTTTGGGTAGAATGCTCATTTTAGCCGCCGCTATGCGACCCGTCCAAGAAATGTTATAGTTCGTCCATCTCTGCATGTCATCAGTTAAGGACTTGTATAAAGGTGGGAAATTAGCCTTATATAGGTCAGCTATATTAGAAGTGAGTTTGACTCCTAGATATTTTACATGACGTGCAGGCCAGACAAAATTATAGTCAGATTTGAGAGAGTCAATCTCCGATTGCACCATACCCAACCCCATCGCCTCTGTTTTCCCTACATTTAATTTAAGACCTGAGATATTACTAAATTCGATTATAGTTGACATAAGAGCTGGGATCGATTGAAGGGGCTTGGTCAAGGTACACAATATATCATCAGCAAAAAGAGAGCATTTAAAGTGCTGGTGGCCCACTGGAATCCCAAATATGCCTGCATGAGATCTAATTGCCTGTGCAAGAGGTTCCATGGCAAGCGCGAACAGCAATGGTGAGAGTGGGCACCCCTGCCTGGTCCCTCTTTGAATTTGGATATTTGCCCTGCGCTCTCCTGGCAGCTTCAAATTGGCTGTTGGGGAGTTATAATAGCTCCTTAGTAAGTTAATGAAGCGTCCCCTAAATCCAAACTTGTCAAGTATTTTGTATAAATACGGCCATTCGACCGTATCAAAAGCCTTTTCAATGTCCAGAGCTAGAAGACACATTGGGGTATGAGATTTATGTGCTATATACTGAGAGTTTAAGACTCTCCTGACATTGTCCCCTGCTTCTCTGAAAGGGATAAACCCCGCCTGATCCTTATGAATTAAGTCTGGTAAAAATTTAGATATACGGTTAGCCATAATTTTGGCTAAGATCTTGACATCTCCATTAATCAGCGAGATAGGACGATAGTTTTTAGTCTCCAGATTATCCCTACCCTCTTTAGGAAACACAACTATGTCAGCATGATTTAGTTCAGGGGGCATAGATTCCCCATTCAATATGGCATTGAAGAGCAACGTTAAATAGGGAGTAAGCAGATGTTCAAATTTTTTGTAATATAGGTTTGTGAGGCCGTCCGGCCCTGGGGATTTACCTAATTTAAGACCTTGTATAGTAGATCTAACCTCCTCGTGAGAAACCTCTGCATTCAAGTCGGCCAGATGGTGAGCTAATAACACAGGAAGGTCCTGAGTGCTAAGAAATGAGTGTATGTCTGCCTCACTGCATTGAGACTGGGAGGAGTAAATTTGTTGATAAAAATTTTGAAATGCCTTTGCTCCTTTCTTTTTCTTATGACATTTGTTACTTTGTCTATCTATGTTAGGCCTTTTATGTACACTTTTAGCCCCCAATAAATCACATCTTTTTCGCATGTATGTATATTTATCCCAGTGAACACATTTATATCCTCTCTTGTTCATCCCATTTGGATGGACTCCTAGTGCATCAGCAACCAAGACTCTGTCTTTTGGATACACTTATAACCTGTTACAGGCGTCAGTCATATTAGCTAGCACTTTCTTTTAGAGCCCATGTTCTTCCTTTATTATTAGTTCACTAGCTCTGTTTTCAAATCCCTCTACCCTTAATATTTTCAGATCACAATCACCTCACACAGTCCTTTCATTTTGGTCCTCTACCTTTACAGTTATATAAATGAGCTTATTCCTCATTTATGTAATGGTCCTATACACATGGATTTCTTTGCCCACTTCTCATTTTTTAACCTGTCATTTGTGGCAGTCTTTCACCCTATAGACACAGTAGCTATCATACTGCACATTTGTGTTTCTTCCATTTAGCTCATTATAAGCCTTTTTTTTTAGTTCATCCATATGATCTGTATATTGTTATCAATAAGTGCATAATTGCACACATCATCTCAGTTCTTATGCCTTTGTATATATATCTCTACAGCCTCTTGTATATATTATATGGACTATCTAGACCTTTTTGGCCGGTTATGGGCAACATATTCGCTATTTTTAGGTTGCCTAGGCGACAGCTCCCTATATAAAGCTCTTGGAGACAGCGTTATACAACTTTTCCTTTGACAAAGACGTGGTACGTCGAAACGCGTCAGGCTCCTAGCAACGACGCTGCGCACGTCATCACGTTAGACGTGCGCATGTGCGCTGCAAACCTGGCGGTCGAGTTCCCTTAGGAAGCGCGATATTGCTCCTATAACGGCCTAGTGTAAAGCCCCTCATGCCACACCAATGACATAGTAGTGACATTGTATGCCTGCTAGTATTAGATACTACTCATTATAACCCCTAGAAACGGGGCACAGCCTCAATCCTCTCTATACAACTTTAGGTACCTGTTTGTACCATATTACAGTTGGATACCAACTAGTTTGTATAGACACAGCTTGGATCACACGCTGGGTAACATATACTAGTTAAGGCAACCATGTATGCACCTTAGGCTGAGCCTCTTTGCAAGTTTGACCTTTTTAGGTACAATCCTCTAGTACCTCATTTAAATGCAATAGATGTATCAGTAAAGCATTCAGGTATCCATACTTCAGGTCTGTGCAAATATATTGCCATTTCTAATGCATCCTCTGGACACTTGGAGGACATATATTGAGGCATAAGGGTCTTTTACAGGTATACTATTTAGGACACTATAGGGTTTGTATACCCTGATACTTATTTATAACTTCCATTCCTCGCCCGCCAGGTGTGAATAGTTATACCCACCTACTTAAGGATTAAATTTTGCACAATACCAGTGCCTTAGGGTATTTTACTATTCCTTACATCTGCCCTTTTTTTACTCTCCTTACCAATGTTTTTACATTCACTGTTTTTAATATACGCCGCTGTCATCTATTTAATAAAATAATATCTCTTGTATATATTTATCCCACCTTTTTTTGTATATAATAGTAGATAATATTTAAAAAAAACATTATTCATATAGAATATGTGTGTATTTAGATATTCAGTTATGTCCGACTCTCTGTGATCCTATGGATCTCAGAACGCTAGACACAATCATTATGTCTCTAGTTGTGATTATCCATAAGGTTTTCTTGGCAGTTCCTGGGTGACCCTACATGGTAAAGCTCACAGCTTCATTGAAGTGCTCAAGCCCCATTTACCACAATAAGGTAGAGATCCAGAAGGGATTATATAGAATAGTTTTATATTATTGTAAATAGAAGTTAAATTACTTTAAAAGGGGACTTAAAACATTCATTAAAATTGTAGTAAGCATTCCAAAGAAACCATATATCTATACATTTAGACATAATATTTTGATTGTTCTGATATGAGATTATATATATATATATATATATATATATATATATTTGATTATTTTAATATAATTTATATAATTTAGGTCATTATTATTTTTTCATTATTTTAGGAAGTGAGCATAGATCTGAATAATCTGAAACACTTTACAATACCATAATTATAAATGTGTATATAAGGATATGTAATACAGCTGAATATTATTGAAATAAAATAGGGATAAAAACAAAGAAATGCATATACAGTATTTAGATGTACCAGTCTGTTGAATCAACATCAAATTTTCAATTTATTTTGGGAGAGAAAAAAGCTATGTAAAAATAATGATAATAATAACAATAATTAGTATAATAAATATTATTATTATTATTATCAATATTCATCATTATTATTTTTTGGCTGATGTCCAAAGCAATGCTAAATATCTGACTTTAAAGATCCCCCAGTGCTTAACACTAGTGTAATAAAAAAATATATTTCTTAGGAGAAATGTAATAAAATTCCAAAAAACGCTGCTGTGATACTTTAAAAATAGGGTAGAAAAAATGTGTAAGTTCCAAGTATTTAAATTGTTAATGCTTCACTAATATGTAACAGAGAAGTGTATTGGGATATTTTATAGAGAGATCAACTATAGATCAAATGTCAGTAATGTCAATAGCGACCATATGATACCCTACAATATCACATCCATCTTGTATGGCACACAAATTGTGCAAAATAATATATATACATAGGTTTAAAAAACCTAAATCCATAAGTGCAAATATCCAGGAGACATATAGCGTCAATAATCCTCATATGTAGCAGATGCCCAAAGCAAGACAAATATTTTGTCTCAGTGGTTACATTTTTATTTCTTCCTAGAAAGGGCAGCCTTCATTTCCTGAAATCATACCGAAGTTATTTTACAGTATGAGGCACCTCCTGATACCACACTTACAATCCTTGCTCATTGAAAACAGATAATGAACAGGAATGTGTAAATCCATATTCATCTCTCCATACCTCTTCCTCTGCACCACAGATGTTACTCTCCACTCCTCCAAAAACACCTGCATCCAAAAATGAAGGGTTAGAGTCACTTAAGGGCTTTTAGTAGGGCCCATTGTTACTAATACTGCTGCTATAAGAGAGAAATGGTGAATCTGCAGACATGGGTGAGAATATCAGAATGTATTATTATTATTATTATTATTATTATCTTTATTTATATCGCGCCAACATATTCCCTAGCGCTGTACAGGGGTTGAGTACATGTCAAAAAACAAACTTATAAAATACATGTGAATGTCTGTAGATGTTTAGCTGTAACACAGCCTATCACTCTGCAGATTTTAACAAGGATAATTTAGCAGTAGAATAAAACAACACAGTAGTTTTGGAAAAACTTTACATACTTTTGAAGTATATAATAAACTAAGTCATTTTTTTAGTAGACACTGCTCTTGTCATGAACTTTGCCACTTTAGATTGCTTGTAGGTCTGGAGCCTTTGAGGGAGAGAGGGTTACTCTACTGAGTGTTGGTCTTTTATTTGTTTCTACTGTCAAGTGTCTACTCAAGGTGGCAATATATCAATAGAATGGCATGGAGATGGTATCTACTTCATAACTCCTCTAAGCTAATCATGTTGAGAGCAAAAGCATTTGTCTCCATCCAGTAAGCAACAATGAATACAATAATATAAACTAGTGATGTGTGGTGGGGCTTTTTCTCTTTATTAGATTGCAACAGATCCAGAAGGGAGTATACACCTAATTGCTGATGACAAAAAGAGTCACTAAAATGGAAGACACTTGAACAAAGTCCTAGTTTTAGGTACTTACACATATTTAAAGGACAGATTGTAGTGCATAAACAAGTCACAGACCCTTTAAGTATACATTACATCTAGTATAAATAATTCCCCATTAGCCATATTTTATATGTAATGAATTATTACTTTGTTAAATTTTCATCTGCTTGCTTCTAGGGGGCTGCCATGTTTGTCTAGTCAGTACTTCGATCCCTCAGAGTATATCACAGCGTGAAGCGAGTGAGCCTCAAACTGTGAATCTCCATATTACATCTTTTTAATGCACACAGCACACCCAGTATCTTCCTGTTGGTTCATGTAAAGCAGTTTCTAGTAAAGAAATTAACACCAAATGACCACATGAACAGTAAGAAACTGCTTCCCGTCCTGTGTGCATCAGAAGATGCAGTATGACACTTCACAGCTCGCTGTTCCCTACTTTCCTCAGTCACATTCTTCGAGTGAAAAGAAGATCAGGAGAGGATAGCATGGCAGCCCCCAACCTAGGGAAAAGCAGAGAAAAATACTTACAAAAAAAAAACCTATGAGCCCCAATCTATTCGAGCAGTGTAATTTATGTCATACAGCAAAATTGGCTGTGGGAGCTTTTTTACTCTATATTATACATCAATTCAAGGCATTTCACTCACAATATTATGGCACTCAGCCCACATCTGTAAATCCTGTCTTGTCTGAAATAAAGTACAGTGCAGGAAGTATGTGTTCACTCGTAATCACACCAAACCAGGCATTTCACTTACATTACAGTTTGGAACGTCATGATTATTATGAGTAAGAATATGCATCAATAATTGCGGCAATAACCAATTATAGTTACACTAGCGACTTGCCCGTCAAAAATGACGGCAATAAAAACTGAAGCCAGGCAATGCTGTTTGCCACACAATGTAAGCCTCTCCCCCTCTACTTTACTGGCCTTGTGATGAGCGCCTTTGGCGCTCATCACAGGCCTTGCAATGAGCCCCTTTGGAGCTCATTGCGAGTCTCTCCCTCTGTCTACTTCCTCCCTCGTGTCTTATTTCCCCCCTCCTCTCCCTCCCTTGTGTCTCCTTCCACCTCTTCTACCTCCTTTGTATCTCCTGCCCCCCTGTGTTTTTACCTCCCTCTCCCTCCTGTGTCTCTAAACCCCTCCCCTGTGTCTCTTTCCCCCTTCTCCCTCCTATGCATCTCTCCCCCCCCTGTGTCTCCCCCAACCCTCCCCTGTGTCTCCCCCAACCCTCCCCTGTGTCTGTTCCCCCCTGGCCTGTGTCTCTTTCCCCCTCAGCCCTGTGTCTGTTACGGCCTTCCTCGTGTCTCCATTTCCCTCCCTTGTGTATCTTCCCCCCTGCACTCTCTCCCCTGTGTCTCTTCCCCCTCCGCTCACTCCCCTGTGTCTCTTCCCCCTCCTCTTTCTGTGCCTCTTCCTCCCTGTCTCTTCCCCCTCACCCTCTGTGTCTTCCACCCTCTCCCTCTGTGCCTCTTCCCCCGCCTCTCTCTGTGTCTCGCCACTGTGTCTCTTCACCCCTTCCTCTGTTCCCCCCCCTCTGTGCCTCTTTCCCCCTCTCTCTGTACCTCTTCCCCCCCTTCCCTCTGTGTCTCTTCCTCCCTCACCCTCTGTATCTCTCCCCCCTGTGCCTCTTCCCCCCTCTCCCTCTGTGCCTGTTCCCCCCTGGCCTGTATCTCTTTCCCCCTTCCCCCTGTGTCTGTTCCCCTCTCCCCCCCCCCATTTCCCTCCCATGTGTATCTTCCCCATGTTCTCCCTCCCGTGTGTCTTCTCCCCCTCCTCTACCTCCCCTGTGTCTCTTTCCCACCTATCCCTCTGTGTCTCTCCCCCCTCCCTCTGTGTCTCTTCCCCACTCTCCCTTTGTGCCTCTTCCCCACTCTCCCTCTGTGCTGTGCCTCTCCCCCACCTCTTCCCCACTCTCCCTCTGTGACTCTCCCCCCCCTCTTCCCCACTCTCCCTCTGTGACTCTCCCCCCCCTCTTCCCCACTCTCCCCCCCCTCTTCCCCACTCTCCCTCTGTGACTCTCCCTCCCCTCTTCCCCACTCTCCCTCCCCTCTTCCCCACTCTCCCTCTGTGTCTCTACCCCCCCCCTCTTCCCCACTCTCCCTCTGTGACTCTCCCCCCCCTCTTCCCCACTCTCCCCCCCCCTCTTCCCCACTCTCCCTCTGTGACTCTCCCCCCCCTCTTCCCCACTCTCCCCCCCCCTCTTCCCCACTCTCCCTCTGTGACTCTCCCTCCCCTCTTCCCCACTCTCCCTCCCCTCTTCCCCACTCTCACTCTGTGTCTCTACCCCCCCCCTCTTCCCCACTCTTTTACCTGCTCTCGGGCTTTGCTGCGCGCAAGCGCGGCTTGCGCCGCGCTCTGTGCATGCGCGGCTCGTGCCGCGCTCTGCGCAAGCGCGGCTCGCGCCGCGCTCTGCACATGTGCGGCTCGGGCGCAGAGCGCGGCTTGCTCCGCGCTCTGCGCATGCGCGGCTCGCGCCGCGCTCTGCGCAATGCGCAGAACTTTATAATTGTCTCACTGCGATTCGTCTGAAGCGTGACGACGAATCGCAGTTAGACAATTATAATATGTGATAGTAAATGATGTTAAAAAAAGACATTCAGTCCATCAAGTTCAACCTTTTTAGATCTCTGCTGATCTGCAATATGCAGATTAATTGTTAATTGATCCAGAGGAAGGCAAAAAAAAAAAATAAGCTGTGAAACTTTGCCAATTATCTCAAAAGGGGAAAAAAATGTCTTCCTGACCCCGGATAATGGTGATTGAATTCCTCCCTGGATCAATAGTCAGAGAAGATATTTATGGTGGACCTAGTGATAAAGTTGAATGTTTGTGGGTAGAGTTAAATAATGGAGCAGCAAATTCCAAAATAATATTAGAAGGAGTATGCTATAAACCCCCAAATATAGCTGAAAGTGAGGAAATGCAATTATTGTTACAGATTGGAAATGCAGCTAAGCATGGGCATGTTCTAATAATGGGAAATTTTAATTAACCTGAAATAAACTGGATAAATAAGACCAGCAGTTCACACTCAGGGATCATTATCTGGCCCAGGTTATACAAGAGCCTACTAGAGATGAGGCTATCTTAGATTTATTCATCACAAATAATATTGATATAGTATCAAATGTTGGAAAAGGGCAACCTTTGGGAAACAGTGATCACAACACAGTCTCATTTGAGATTGAATTAAAAAAACAACATTTTAAGGGACCAACAAAAACTCTTAATTTTAAAAGGGCAGACTTTAACGGTCTAAGGGCAGCAATACAAAGTATAGACTGGGACAGAGAACTGATAGGTAAAAACACTGAACATAAATGGACAACATTTAAATCCTTACTAAATATACATACACATCGGCATATACCATGTGGGAATAAAAGTAAAAGGAGTAAATCCCAGCAAATGTGGCTTAACAATGATTTAAAGATCAAGATAGGGAGTAAAAAACAGGCATTAAAATTATACAAACAAGAGGGGACAGAGACTGCTTTTAAGAGTACAAGGAAATCAACAAGGCTTGCAAAAACGCTATTAGACTGGCAAAAATAGAAAATGAAAAATGAATTGCAAAATAGTGTAAGACTAACCCTAAAATATAAGGTTGGAAAAAATATATGTTAATAAAGCCCAGGGTCCTGATGGAATACATCTGAGGGAACTGGGTTCTGTAATAGCCAAACCATAATATTTAATTTTTCAAGATTCACTCAACACAGGGTCTCTACCAGATGACTGGAGAAAAGCAGATGTGATACCTATATTTAAAAAGGGAGCAAGAGCAAATCCGGGGAATTATAGAACAGTGAGCCTCACTTCTGTAGTGGGGAAGCTTTTAGAAGGGTTAATAAGGGATAATATACAAGAATATGTCTATTTGAACAGGTTTATAAGTGGTTGTCAACATGGATTTATGAGGGATAGGTCATGTCAAACAAATCTAATTAGTTTCTATGAGGAGGTTAAGTAGGAACCTGGATCAAGGCAACTCATTAGATGTAGTCTTTTTGGATTTTGCAAAGGCTTTTGACACAGTGCCACATGGGAGACTATTGTGCAAACTAAGAGATACAGGAATTGCAGTAAATATCTGCTCATGGATTGAGACCTGGCTAAAAGACAGGAAGCAAAGGGTTGTTGTATATGGAACATACTCCGATTGGACTAATGTGGTAAGTGGGGTTCCTCAGGGTTCAGTATTAGGTCCTCTCCTTTTTAACATATTTATTAATGACTTAGAGGTGGGATTGGAGTGTGGTGTCTCCATTTTCGCTGATGATACGAAGTTGTGCAAGGTAATTAAATCAGATAGTGATGTGCTTTCCCTCCAAAGGGAGTTACATAAAATTGAGGAATGGGCATCTAAATGGCAGATGAGATTTAATACAAATAAATGTAAAGTTATGCACCTGAGAAGGAAAAATAGCCATGCAATTTATAATCTTCATGGAGCACATCTAGGTGTATATTGAAAGGGATTTGGGAGTGCTTGTGGACAACCACCTAGGTAACAGTGCTTAAAGCCAAGCAGCAGCTGCAAAGGCAAATAAAATATTAGCATGTATTAAGAAGGGTATAGAAGCAAGGGAAGCAAATATAACTCTGCCACTATACAAATCTCTAGTACACCCTCATTTGGAATATGGAGTACAATTTTGGGCACCACTTCATAAAAAGGATATTTTAGAGCTGGAAAAGGTACAGAGGAGGGCAACAAAACTAATAAGGGGAATGGAGAGGCTAAGTTATGAAGAACGACTAACCAAATTAAACTTATTTTCTCTAGAAAAAAGGCGTCTAAGAGGAGATATGATTACATTATATAAATACATCCAGGGTCAGTATAAAGAATTGTCAAGAAATCTTTTTGTGCCAAGAGGACGTCCCTTGAGGTTAGAAGTAAAAAGATTCTACCTTAAAGAAAGAAAATGGTTCTTCACAGTAAGGGTGGTTAATCTGTGGAATTCTCTACCAGAGGAGGTGGTGACAGCAGATTCAATAGATAACTTTAAAAGGGGACTGGATTTATTTCTAATTAAAAAGGGAATTCAGGGTTATCCTGGATAGACAGTATTAATCCAGGGAGAAATCAGATCGCCAGTATCTGGGGTCACGAAGGAATTCATTTTTTTTTTCTTTGAGACGATTAGCTAAGTCTCACTTGGGTTGGTTTTTCTGTTTGCCTTCCTCTGGATTCATTAATAATTAATAATAAATAAAAAAAAGATAAAAAAATGCAGATCAGAGGAGATCTTAAAAGGTTGAACTTGATGGACTGAAAGTCTTTTTTCAACCTTAATTACTGTGGGCCTCATTCTATTAGCGGCCGCAGCCGTTGCGGGGCCGCAAGGACCGGCCGCAAGCTATTCGGCTATTCTATTCCCTTACGGCCGGGGGCTCTGGCAGGCTTGCGCCGGCGCCTTTCTATCTCTTGCGGCCGCTCGCGCCGGAGGAAAGCCTTTGATCTAAAACGGCCGCAAGAGTTTCGGCCGTAAGAAATTCCTATTTGCAATTCAATTGCTCCGGGAACCCTCTCTGCAAGGCTAAAAACGAGCCGCAGCTTACTTGCAGGAAAGAGGTCCCGCTAGCACCAATTAAGCACATAAAATAGCTCAAATAAAGCCATCCTGCACTTTGAGAAGACTATAAAGGGATTTTAGGTGTTAGAAAAAATAGCACATAATTATCCTATACTCAAATTCGTAAAATATCTTATTTTTAATATCCGTAAAATATCCATGTAAAAAGTCCAGAGTGCTTGGAGCACCTCAGACACACCCACGCCGCAGCCGGAAAATAAACAGTTAATTTGAACTCGGGTTTGGGCTGATGTGCAAGCTTGAGAGTGGGTTACTTTTAATCCTCATGTCCCCCAATATGATCCCTAGCATTTACAGAGCTGTACAGTGCAGGCTTGAATTTATTTTTGCGTTTTTATATTTCAGAGCTTACGGCCGGTTCCAAGATATGCGGCCGGCCGTAAGAGGAGATCCTTGCGGGGCGGTATAATAGAATCGCGAGTTAACAGAACCCCCGCAAGGAATCGCAGCCTTACGGCCGATTTAGGGCCGGTAATAGAATGAGGCCCATAGTAACTATATAACTATGTAATAATCCCTCTCTAGACAACCAGGATAATCTTGAATGTCCTTTTTATAAAAAAATATATTCAATCCCATTTTAAAGTTATCTATCAAATCCGCTGTCACCACCTCCTTTGGTAGAGAATTCCAAAGATTAACAACCTTAATCACCCTCACTGTGAATAATCATTTTCTTTCCTAAAGTGCAATATTTTTACTTCTACCCTTAAAGGATGCCCTCTTATATTGACCCTGGATATATTTATATAAATATATATTGCTTCTCTTGCTTCTATAGCATTCTTAATACATGATAATATTTTACTTGCCTTTGCAAATGCTGCTTGGCATTGAGCACTGCTACCTAGGTGGTTGTCCACAAGCACCCCTAAATCCCCTTCAATATCTGATACACCTAGATTTGCTCCATTAAGACTATAAATTGCACGGCTATTTTTCCTTCCCAAATGCATAACTTTACATTTATTCATAATAAATCTCATCTGCCATTTAGTTGCCCATTTAACTAATTTATGCAAATACGTTTGGAGTGAAAAATTACCGTATATACTCGCGTATAAGCCGACCAGAGTTTAAGCCGAGGCATTAATTTTACAACAAATACTGGGAAAACGTAGTGACTCGAGCATAAGCCGAGGGTGGGAAGGGTGCCCTCTGTGTCACCCTCTTGTATGCCCTCTGTGCCCCTTTTTGTGTCCCCCTACTCTCTCCCCTGTTTCTCTTCCCCCTCTCCCTCCCCTGTGTCTCTCCCCCCTCCCTCCCCTGTGTCTCTTCCCCTCCTCTCCCTCCCCTGTGTCTCTCCCCCCTCTCTCTCCCCTGTGTCTCTTCCCCCCTCTCCCTTCCCTGTGTCTCTTCACCTCCTCTCCCTTCCCTGTGTCTCTTTCCCTCCCCCTGCCTTATCACCCTTCCCAACCCCCCTCCTCATCCTCCCTCCTCAACCTCCCTCCTTGGCCTTCATCCCATTAATAAATTTAACAAAAATATTTTAGAGTTAGTCTTACTCTTCTTTGCACCACATCTTTAATTTTCTGTTTTAGCCAGTCTAATAGCTCTTTTGCATGCCTTGTTAATTTAATTTTTCTCACATAAAGCAGTCTCTGTTCCCTCTATTTTGTATAATTTAAATGCCTGTTTTTCTTAAACCACGTTGCATGTGATTTACTCATTTTACTTTTATCCCCACTTGGTATATGGTGATAAGTATGTATATTTAGTAAGGATTTAAATGTTGTCCAGTATTTTTACCTGTCAGTTCTCTCTCCCAGTCTATACTTTGCATTGCTGCCCTTTGACCGTTAAAATCTGCCCTTTTAAAATTAAGGGTTTTCGTTAGCCCCTTACAGTTATGTTTTTATAATTCAATCTCAAATGAGACTGAGTTGTGATCACTGTTTCCCAAAAGTTGCCTTATTCCAACATTTGATACTATATCAATATTATTTGTGATAACTAAATCCAAGATAACCTCATTTCTAGTAGGTTCTTGTATAACCTGGGCCAGATGATGATCTCTGAGTGTACTCAAGAACCTGCTCCCCTTAGCTGAACTGCTGGTCTCATTCATCCAGTTTATTTCAGGGTAATTAAAATCGCCCATTATTAGAACTTGCCTATGCTTAGCTGCATTTCCAATCTGTAACAATAATTGTATTTCCTCACTATCAGCTATATTTGGGGGTTTATAGCATACTCCTACTAATATTCTTTTAGAATTTGCTCCTCCGCTATTTAACTCTACCCACAAACATTCAACATTACCACTAGTTCCACCATAAATATCTTCTCTGACTATAAGCTTAAACTCAGGCTTAACATACAGACACATCCCTCCTCCTCTTTTACCATTGCCTCTATCTTTCCTAAATAGGTTATAACCATCCAGATTAACAGTCCAGTCATGAGATTCATCCCACCACGTTTCAGTAATGCTGATTAGATCCCATTTCTCATTAACTGCTAATAATTCTAAATCTCCCATTTTCCTGGCAATCTTCTGGCATAAGCAAGCATACATCTTATGTTATGAGTCTGTAGTTCTGAAGTGCCTGCCACTGAACTTGAGGTTACTTAGCAATATATCCCTATTGACTATACTAACCTTCCCCCATCTCCTCCCCCATAACTAGTTAATAAGTTCCTCACCCCCTCTACACTTACTACCCCATTACTTCTATCTCGTCCCTCCCCGCCACCTACTAGTTTAAAAATTCCCCCAGCCGTTCTACCATCCTATCCTCTAGCACAAAAGCTCGCTCATCACTAAGGTGCAATCCATCCCTGCTATAGAGGTTGTACCCAAATGAGAAGTCAGCCTAGTGCTCTAAAAACCAAACCCTCCTTAATGCACCACATTTTTAGCCATGCATTAACCTCCCTAAGCTCCTTCTACCTATCTGGGCTAGCACGTGGCACTGGTAGTATCTCAGAAAATAGTACCTTGGAGGTCCCTGCCTTCAGCTTATTAGCTAGTTCTATAAAATCATTCTTTAGGACACTCCATCTTCCACTAAGTTTGTCATTAGTACCAATATGTACCAAGAACGCTGGTTCATTTCCAGCCCCTCCCAATAATTTATCTACCCAATCCACAACATGCCGAACCAGAGCACCCGGGAGACAGCAAACTGTTCGATTGCAGGGATTTGGGTGACAAATCACCCTATCTACCTTCCTAATAATAGAGTCCCCAACCACCAGAAACTGCCTGTTGCTCTGCCTATTCTGCCCTCCCACTCCTCCAGTAGAACTGTTCTCCCGGCTGTTAGAGGGAACAGCTCTATCTGGCATTGCCATTCCTGAATGGTCAACCCCAACAGTTTCACTCAAACTGGCAAATCTGTTGGTGTTTGCCTACTCAGAACTGGCCTGCTTCCACCTGCTCTCCCTGTTTCCCCTTGTAACTGTAACCCAGCTACCGCCCTGGACATCCTCACTAGCCCCAGCTCCACCCTCCATGCTAGGCCCAGCTAAACTGTGCTCTGTGAGCACCAACCCCCTTTCCAGTGGAGCAATAATACCAAGTGCTGCAATTCTCCTCTCCAGTTCTCCAATTTGAGTTTCAAGATAGGCAACATGCTCACACCTGCCAAGCAGCAGCTGCAAAGGCAAATAAAATATTAGCATGTATTAAGAAGGGTATTGAAGCAAGGGAGGCAAATATAATTCTGCCACTATACAAATCTCTAGTACATCCTCATTTGGAATATGGAGTACAATTTTGGGCACCACTTCATAAAAAGGACATTTTAGAGCTGGAAAAGGTATAGAGGAGGGCAACAAAACTAATAAGGGGAATGAAGGGGCTAAATTATGAAGAAAGACTAACCAAAATAAACGTATTTTCTCTAGAAAAAAGGCGTCTAAGAAGAGAAATGATTACCTTATATAAATACATCCAGGGTTAGTATAAAGATTTGTCAAGGGAGCTTTTTGTGCCAAGAGGTTTTCAACTGACAAGAGGACATCCCTTTAGGTTAGAAGTAAAAAGATTCCACCTTAAAGAAAGAAAAGGGTTCTTCACAGTAAGGGTGGTTAATCTGTGGAATTCTCTACCAGAGGAGGTGGTGACAGTGGATACGATAGATAACTTTAAAAGGGGACTGGATTTATTTCTAATTAAAAAGGGAATTCAGGGTTATCATGGATAGTTAGAGAGACAGTATTGATCCAGGGAGAAATCCGATCGCCAGTATCTGGGGTCAGGAAGGATATTATAATTATTTTTTTTTCTCCTTTGAGACGATTGGCTAAGTTTCACTTGGGTTTTATTTTCTTTGCCTTCCTCTGGATTAATTAATAATTAAAAATACATTAAAAAAATAATAATAATTAAATAATTGATTAATAATTAGGTAACAACGAATTAATTAATATTTAATCCGCATATTGCAGATCAGAGGACATCTTAAAAGGTTGAACTTGATGGACTGAAAGTCTTTTTTCAACCTTAATTACTATGTAACACTGGATCGTCTGTTCCAGTAGTGCAAACATATGACAGTATGTACACTGAGTGAGGTTGCCACTGGACTGACTCATAATTACAGTGCGTTAAAAAAATGTATAAAGCACTACAATGTTCTACCCCTTTGCACTCCCTCCTTATATCTAAATTCCTACACTTATACTAGAACTGCCCTTATGCTAGAAGTGTTCGCACCTTCCCCTGTTTATATTAGGTTCTTACTACTGACCTGCCCACTTCTCACTGCACAAGTACACACACTTACTGTTCAGGAGAAATCACAGAACAGATGCATTAGAGCATAGTCTACATGATTTCCCTTTGACTACTGGGTTGTGTGTTACCCTGGATGTTGTATGTGTATATATGTGTATATTTGAATATTGGCATCAAATTATGATGATCTTTCATGCTGTTTTATTGTATTTTTGGTGCTATACTCGGTCATCAAGTGATGCTCCGGCACTCAGCATTGGTTTTAAAAACATTTGCAAGTGGTGTTTAGTACCCATAATTTTTCCTTCAGATTTTTTATGTTATGGTTCTGCCCTAATTTGCGGGTGATCAGTAAAGTCCGATTAGAATAAGGTTTTGGTGTAAAAGTCAAACAGAGTAACGAGTAACACATAATGTTACAGCAGTTAAAAAATCAAAATGGAACAGTTTGCTGTTCTTTGTGGCTTTGTCGTGCTGCAGTCGCTCAAAGGGGAATATAATATCTACAGGGTGTTACTTAAACATGTTATAATTTGCTATGTACTATGAGGAGGAAATGTAGTGTGTGCTACAGTGAAGAGAAGAGGGCTCCAGCATGAGTGTGTATGTGTACTGTATGTGTACTGGAAAACAGGGCAAGCCACAATATAGTAATGCATTAAGTTCCTGCAAGCAAAACATGAATCATATAGTCACATTTGCAGAGACAGATTTAGCTCTAGAACCAGAAACTGCAGCACTTATTTTAAAGGGATATAGAAGGTTTCTGGATTTCAGTCGAAAAATAATATACTGTACCTTTGTTTCTATTTACTTTTATATTTTGAATTTTATTTAGAATTGCTTAAAAGCTCTTAAAAGGAAAACACATGACCTAAGAACGTCCTAAGTGATATATTAACCACAATAATTGACATAGAAAAAAATTATATTGGATGAAACACAGGCAACAGTGTTTATTAGTAAAAACATAGTGATGGATAATCAAATAACAAACAAACAACTGAGGTAAGGAGCCAGACCAGAGAAATGGGCGGATTATCAATTAGGCGTTATAGGCACTAGCCTACAGGCGGTCCTTTGAGAGGGACGCCTCATTTTCAATTCCTAGAACCAAACACAGCACTGTCTGTAGGCACAGGAAGTGAGTATGTGACCTTTTACCCAGGATACCAAAGGCTGCATCAACAAGATGCCGGGAGCTGGCTTCTCCCTCAGCCCTCCCATTTCTTCCAGCAGCGCTGCTTGTGCCCATGAAGAGTAGGAGCTTCAGGAGCCTGATCCTAGGAATCCACATAAATGTAAATGGTGTGTGTGTGTGTATATGAATGTAGTGTGTGTATGTACAGTATGTATGTATG
The DNA here is from genome assembly GCA_027410445.1 of Discoglossus pictus. Taxonomy (NCBI): domain Eukaryota; kingdom Metazoa; phylum Chordata; class Amphibia; order Anura; family Alytidae; genus Discoglossus; species Discoglossus pictus. Next base: position 101,132,655 of record CM050168.1, read on the forward strand.
TTATGTGTGTGTGTGTGTATGTATGTATGTATGTGATGTGTGCGTGTATGTATGAATGTGTTAAGGCCCAGAGACGAGGGGCCACATACACTACAATTTTCTCTCTCTAGGCCATGCCTTTTGCATTCAATCTCACAGCAACCAGCAAACATCTCTTAGGGAAACTCTTGAAATCACAGGTTGCAAGCTCAGCTCTTAGGTTAATGTTAACTGAAATCAGGAGCGCTAGCACTTCACAGCTGATCTACATATACTACTATGAATACAAAGAAAACTTGAGATGATACTTGTAACGGATCACCTGGCACCCCAACTGGGTACCTCCGTTGATGGGCGCATCCTAGCTTGCACCGAGGACTACAAGCAACGCACCAGACATCACAACCACCACAGACTCCACAACCGCCGTAGCTTAACTGGAGCCGCGCCGTCTTCCTTCCACCCTGTATGAATCTCCAGCATCCAGGACCGTGTGGGGAAGACCTCTCCTCCAAGGAGAGTACATCAGGAACAAAAGTTCAGTAGTTAAAGCTCAAGGGAGTATGCAGCGCATAGCAATCCCCAGTGTGATATAGCAATTCCCTCCAAGAACGAGACAAGGCTACGTTTTGCAGGGTCAAGTAGAACTCTCTTGCTGGCACACCCAGCCTGGTTTTTATTACAGTCAGGTACAAACAGAACACACCCAGGGGGGAGGTATAGAACAACCAATAACACCATAGTAACGCCCGCAGTTTCCCTCCCCTCTGCTTGGGAGATAATTGAGTTTCTTACTGTATCTACTCAATTATCTCCCAGCTAAAACTTACACATTTTTATACATTTTTATAACTTTATGATTTTACATAGTACATAAATAAAACTTACATTTTTATGAACAACATAAATTGTGGAACAACATATTAAAAAATGGCATGAATCAGACCAGGGGTTCAAACGTTAGTAAAAGTATCTTTTGGGCTATGACTGGCAGCATGGCAATCTGGCTCAAACAGGTTTTACAGAGGCCTCTGTACTGGAGACAATGGGGAACGTAATCCAATTATCCAGGGATAGAGGCAGACTCCATTGAGCACATGGTTGCAAAAAGACATAAACCACTTTAAAATACATAAAGTCACCTTTTACACATAACACACAGATATTTCACATATCCCCAGAAAGCTGGGATCTGAGCGCACAAAACTACTGAATAGCGCTCAGATCCTATTCACACAGTTCAATTGCCATGTGGCTAAAGTCTTTCCCATAGTCTTTCATATGTCCCAGGGCCATAGTCGCAGGGCAGGAGGCTGGCAATAAGTCCTCTCCAAGACAAAGTGGCGAAGGGCACTTCGTCACACATATTAATACTTTTCAGTGTTTAAAATTACAGTACTGCACAGTATATATTTCATGAGACAATAATTCAAAAAATTAGAACCATGTTCTCTTCTCAGAGTATCCCAAAAAAAAAAAAAAGAGTACTTGTTTAGTCCTTGTAATGTAGGAATACCCCTAGTAAAGTCTTAAAGCAATGCACGTTTTGTAGCAGCACAATGTCCTCTGGTTCAATGCAGCTTCTCCAAAAACGGGCACCGTTCACAATGTGTGCCACAAAATGTATGTAAAAGAAGAAGGGAATGGGTGAGAAAAGCACAGAGATACCAGATGGTGTAGTAACATCAAATAAATAAAATACAAAAATATACACTCACGTTTCCAAATCTCAAAACATGAGGTGCAATTGCTGGTATTCCAGTGCAAATAGCAATGATTGTCCCCAATGTAACCGTCCTGTATATTGAGGTCTAGATGGAGGTTCCAGAGAAACTTATAGGAGTTCCCAAAGGTACCTTAGCAAGGGTCCCCGATAAACAGTGCCTTGCAAAAGTATTCACCCCCTTTGGTATTTTTCATGTTTTGTTGCCTCACAACCTGGAATTAACATGAATTGTTTCAGGATTTGCATCATTTATTTTACAGAACATGCCCACAACTTTGAAGATGTTTTTTTTTAATTGTGAAGCAAACAGCAAATAGGACAAAATAACAGAAAAAGTCAATGTGCATAACTATTCACCCCCCTAAAGTCAATACTTTGTAGAGCCACCTTTTGAGGCAATCACAGCTCCAAGTTGCTTTGTATAAGTCTCTATGAGCTTGCCACATTTTACCACTCGATTTTTGCCCATTATTCCTTGCAAGCCTGCTCCAGCTCCTTCAAAAGTGGCCAATTGGATGGTTTGCAATTGTGAACAGCAATCTTTAAGTCTGACCACAGATTTTCTATTGGATTGAAATCTGGGCTTTGACTAGGCCATTCCAACACATTTACATGTTTCCCCTTAAACCACTCAAGTGTTGCTTTAGCAATGTGTTTGGGGTCATTATCCTGCTGGAAGGTGAACCTCCGTCCTAGCCTCAAATCATGCACAGAGTTGTACAGGCTTTGCTCAAGAATATCCCTATATTTAGCACCATCCATCTTTCCCTCAACTCTGACCAGTTTCCCAGTCCTGGCTGCGGAAAAAAATCCCCACTGCATGATGCTACCACCACCATGTTTCACTGTGGGGATGGTGTTCTTTGGGTGATGTGATGTGTTGGGTTTGTGCCAGACATAGCGTTTTCTTTGATGGCCAAAAAGTTCAATTTTAGTCTCATCAGACCAGAGCACCTTCCTCCATACATTTTGGGAGTCTCCCATATGCCTTTTCGCAAACTCAAAATGTGCCATTTTGTTTTTTGCTGAAAGTTATGGCTTTCTTCTGGCCACTCTGCCATAAAGCCCAACTTTATGGAGTATACGGCTTATTGTTGTCCTATGTACAGATACTCCAGTCTCTGCTGTGGAACTCTGCAGCTCCTCCAGGGTTACCTTAGGTCCCTGTGCAGCCTCTCTGATTAATGCCCTCCGTGCCCGGTCTGTGAGTTTCGGTGGGCAGCCGTCTCTTGGCAGGTTTGTTGTTGTGCCATGTTCTTTCCATTTGGTTATGATAGATTTGATGGTGCTCCTGGGGGTCATCAAAGATTTGGATATTTTTTTATAACCTAACCCTGACTTGTACTTCTCAACAACATTGTCCCTTACTTGTTTGAGTTCCTTGGTCTTCATGGCAGTGTTTGGTTAGTGGTGCTTCTTGCTTAGGTGTTACAGCCTTTGGGGCCTTTCAAAAAAGGTGTGTATATGTAATGACAGATCATGTGACACTTAGATTGCACACAGTGGACATCATTTCACTAATTATGGGACTTCTGAAGGTAATTGCTTGCACCAGAGCTTTTTATGGGCTTCATAACAAAAGGGGTAAATACATACCCACATGTCAATTTTCTGTTTTCTATTTCTAAAAATAGTTTTATGTATATATTTTTCTCATTTCACTTCACCAACTTAGACTATTGTGTTCTGATCCATCACATAGTCCTCCAAACCCCCAAAAAATCTGGAACTCAGACAATAATTGGTTCCTGGTGCAAGTGGTGGACTTAATAATCCTCATACAGTCCTACATATAAAAAACGAGTAGGACCTAGATAAACAAAACGTGTTTCGCCTTGATTAACAAAGCTATATCAGTGGTATAAAGTTAGGTATTTCACATTGTATGCTGGAAACGACATGCATTACATGAGAACAGCTAACTTGATACAATTGAGAAAGCTTTGGAAATAATGGACTAAAAATAGTTACGTAAAACAATGTTTCTGTTCCTTTAATGGTTTTACATGCAAAAAAACAAAACAGTTTTAAAATTATTTGACGTTACTATACCATCTGGTATCTCTGCGCTTTTCTCCCCCTTTCCACTCAGCTCTAAGGTTACTGACATATTAAAAAATAATAAACTATGTTACATCCCCTTGTTTAGAATGAAAACCATGTAAGAAATAACAGAATGAAAGAGTCAGACTACTTTTATTTTTTACAGTTTTAAAAAGTACCAAGGTCCAACCCCCTAATTAGCTTAGCAAAACTCCCAATTCGGTTTATTACTTTATGACTCTCTAACAGGACTGTAAATTCCATGAGGGTTAACCTCCTGGGGAACTGTTGTGGAGAAATACAAATATTCATACATTATTTTGTATATATAAAGCATTTATTACCTTTGTAGCACTTCTTATATTGCTAAATGTTAGCTTTGAAACAGTTAATTATGTTTTTCACAAACTCAGTAGTTTTCACTATGAAACAATAATATTTCTATAGCCATAACAATATGTTCTGTGTGTGTCAAGGGGAGGCCCAACTCAAGGCTGAAGAACAAGGTATTGACTGGGTATTGTATAAATTAGGTGATCTGTGCAAATGATTAGTTAGTTAAACATACAGCATACATGCTGTTGATGCATGCTAGTTAATGTACATGTTGATTCTTAATTGGCTCACATATGTAAATAATCATTTGTTAGTCTAGCAGGAGTTGGTAATGGGCAGATTATTTTCTGTATGTGGAAAAGTTATAAAAGACATGTTGTTTATGAATTCACTGCCAGCAGCAGATATTGTGTATACTATTCTGTTGTAAGTGCCGTGATTGTAAAGAAAGTGAAGAAACTCAGAGGCCTCTGTGTGTTAGGATCATGACTGGGTTTTGGAGTAGCATATTGGTCAGTGGATATGTTTTTCTTCAACATTTGATGCTCAATGTGGGGCTAGCACTAATCATACATAAATATAGTTACATAGTCACATAGTTACATGGGGCCTCATTCTATTATCGGCCGTAGGAGATGCGGGGCCGCAAGGACCGGCCGCAGGCTATTTGCCTATTCTATTCCCTTCCGGCCGAGGGCTCCGGCAGGCTTGCGGCCGGCACCCTGTTATCCCTTTGTGGCCGCACGCGCAGCAGGAAAGCCTTTGATCTTAAACGGCCGCAAAAGTTTCGGCCGCAAGAAAGCCCCGGTTGCTATTCTATTGCTACAGGATCCCTCTCTGCAAGGCTAAAACCTGCACTCTGATGAGACGATAAAGTGATTGGAGGTGTTAGCATTCATAGCACAACATTCCCCTACACTCAAATGTGAAAATAATTTTTATTTTTATTCATGTCAAATATCCGTGGACCAAGTCCCAAGGGCTTGGAGCACCCAGACGCGCCCAGGCTGCGGGACGGAAAATAAACCGTTAATGAAAAAGCGGATTTGGGCGATGTGCAAGCTTGAGAGGGTGTTGTTATTAATCCTCATGTCCCCCATTATGATGCCAATCATTTACAGAGCTTTACAGTGCCATCTTGAATTTATATTTGCATTTAAAGTTTTCTGACCTTGCGGCCGGTTGCATGATATGCGGCCGGCCGTAAGGGGGATATCCTTGCGGCGCCGTCCATTTGAATTGCAAGGTAAAGGTAGCTCTACACGGGGCCGTAAGACGGCCGCAAGGAATCGCAGCTTTGCGGCCGTTTTACGGCCGATAATAGAATGAGGCCCATAGTAATTAAGGTTGAAAAAACACTTTCAGTCCATCAAGTTCAACGTTTAAAGATCTCCTCTGTTCTGCAATATGAGGATTAGTTATTAATTAATTTGTTGTTAATTGTTAATTAATTATTAATCAACTATATTTTTTTATTTCTATTATTATTTAATCCAGACAAAGGCAAACAGAAAAAAAAACGAAGTGAAACTTAGACAATCGTCTCAAAGTGAAAAAAAAATTAATTCCTTTCTGACCCCAGATACTGGCGATCGGATTTCTCCCTGGATCAATACACTCTGTCTAATTATCCAGGATAACCCTGAATTCCCTTCTTAATTAGAAATAAATCCTTTTTCAGTTATCTATTGAATCCGCTGTAACCACCTTCCTTGGTAGATAATTCCACAGATTAACCACCCTTACTGTGAAGAACCCTATTCTTTCTTTAAGGTGGAATCTTTTAACTTATAGCCTCAAGGGGTGTCCTCTTGTCAGTTGAAAACCTCCTGGCACAAAAAGCGCCCTTGACAATTCTTTATACTGACCCTGGATGTATTTAAATAATGTAATCATATCTCCTCTTAGATGCCTTTTTTTCTAGAGAAAATAAGCTTAATTTGGTTAGTCTTTCTTCATAACTTAGCCCCTCCATTCGCCTAATTAGTTTTGTTGCCCTCCTCTGTACCTTTTCCAGCTCTAAAATGTCCTTTTTATGAAGTGGTGCCCAAAATTGTACTCCATATTCCAAATGAGGACATACTAAAGATTTGTATAGTGGCAGAATTATATTTGCTTCCCTTGCTTCTATACCCTTCCTAATACATATTACTATTTTATTAGCATTTGCAGCTGCTGCTTGTCATTGGGCACTGTTACCTAGGTGATTGTCCACAAGTACTCCCAAATCCTTTTCAATATCTGATATCCCTATATTTTTCCTTCCCAGATACATAACTTTACATTTATTTATATTAAATCTCATCTGCCATTTAGATGCTCATTCCTCAATTTTATGTAAATCCATTTGAAGGGAAAGCACATCATTATCTAATTTAATTACCTTGCACAACTTTGTGTCATCAGTGAAAATGGAGACACTACTCTCCAGTCCCACCTCTAAGTCATTAATAAATATGTTAAAAAGGAGAGAACTTAATACTGAACCCTGAGGAACCCCACGTTCCACATTAGTCCAATCGGATTATGTTCCATTTACAACAACCCTTTGCTTCATGTCTTTTAGCCAGCTCTCAATCCATGAGCAGATATTTACTGCAATTCCTGTATCCCTTAGTTTGCACAATAGGCACTGTATCAAAAGCCTTTGCAAAATCCAAATAGACTACATCCACTGAGTTGCCTTGATCCAAGTTCCTACTAACCTCCTCATAGACTCTAATTAGATTTGTTTGACATGACCTATCCCTCGTAAATCCATGTTGACTCCTACTTATAATCCTGTTCAAATAGACATATTCTTGTATATTATCCCTTATTAACCCTTCTAAAAGCTTTCCCACTACAGAAGTGAGGCTCACTGGTCTATAATTCCCCGGATTTGTTCTTGCTCCCTTTCTAGATATAGGTATCACATCTACTTTTCTCTTGTCATCTGGTAGAGACCCTGTGTTGAGTGAATCTTGAAAAATTAAATATAATGGTTTGGCTATCACAGAACCCAGTTTCCTCAGTACCCGTGGATGTATTCCATCAGGACCCTGGGCTTTATTAACATACTAGCGACTTGCCCGTCAAAAAATGACGGCAATGTGATGTATATGTTTGTGAAGTTGTTTAGTTATTTAAATATATTTTTGACCCTTGTAAGTATTGTGATATGAACATGTATTTTTGTAAAACGTTGATGTAATGGTTTTTTAAAATGAAATTTGTATCTGAAGAATTGTTCACTTTAATATACATAGAATCCAGAGAAAAGTAAAAAGACTTTTTTAAACGTGCCGAATTTTAACATGAAGTTTAAAATATATGTAAGCAATAACCTTGAAAGTATATATTTTTAAAATTGAACTTTATTTTTTATGTAACTTTGTAATTTTTTCAAAACATTTGTCTAATTTTGAACATTATAAACAGGAACATAGTAAATACATTTTGTAACATAATTTTGAATTAAAAGTATTAACATTTGAATGTAAAAACAGTTTAACTTTAAATTAATTAGTATTAACATGCAATTTATATCAGAATAATTGTTAAGTTTAATATACATTGAATGTAGAGGAAGGCATACAGTAAAAACTCTCCTTAAACCGTACGTAATTAAAGTAATTCATTACTGAGCAGATAAACTGGCGATAAACATTAATGTAGGTAGTAATCTTAAGATAACATAGAATATTTATATTGTGACTTAAAAGGTGCTTGAGCTGTTAACATGAACTTTGTAATATGTTGAATGAAATAACTTGAAAATATTGTTTTTAAACTTGTAACATTAGAAACATTAACATAGTGACTTAACATTTTAACATAATTTTTCATAGAAATGCAAGGCAAGTATTTTGTGAGGCGAATTATCCATAAACATGACTTCCATTAATTATGACTGAATTAAACAACCAATTGTTTTGTATTTTTGAATGTTTTTCCAAAATGTTTGCATGGCTTTAGTTTTTATCCTGCAAAGTTATAGTACTTCATAGTAGACAATGTTTTTAGTAAAAATACGTCCATCTTCTAATAAATCACCTTGACTTTCATTGTTTTCAATGTAAACTTTAATAGCCTGTGGATTTTTGCAGCGTGACAACGCAACGTACAATTGACCATGTGCAAAAACTGGTTCTTCCAAGTAAATACCCACAGATTTGAAAGTTTGACCTTGTGATTTATTAATGGTCATGGCAAATGCCATAATAATGGGAAATTGTCTTCTTTGCAGTATAAAAGGGAGACTACTTTCACTTGGTGCTAAATCTATTCTTGGTATGAAAACTCTCTCTCCTTTATGGGTCCCAGTTAAAATTTCAGCATCTATAAAATGGTCCTTTAATTGTTGAACAATTAATCTTGTGCCATTGCATAGGCCTTTTTTGGGGTTCATATTTCGCAGTAACATGATAATTGCACCTTTCTTTAGCTGCAAAATATGTGGTGGCATTCCAGAAGGAGTTAAAGAGTTAATGAATTCAGTTGAAAAGTTTGCCTGACTTTCATTGTCATCAGCAAGTACAGAATCAGCACTGTGATAATTTCTTTGTGGTGCATTAATTTTTTTTAAGATTTCATTATTGAGTATTAATGCATCTTTATTTTTACACGTCAGTATAACTTGGTTGGCAAGCTCGGAATATTCTTCGTTATTTATGCTCCCTTCAAATATAGCCGATATAATATCTTGTTGACAAATCATATGAGGTGGGATCTCTACAGTGTCGTCAGGTAAATGTAGTATTTTTTCTGTTCTGCCTTCTCCAATTTTAATAAGCCAATCATTGAAATCAGTTTGGCCTTCTGATCTCATATTTTGTTGCAGTTGAAGATGGGTAAAATGTTTCCATACTGTACTTGACTTTATACATGTTTCAATAATGTCTGTTCGATTTCCATGTACAACGACAGGTAATGTTTGTCTAAAATCGCCACCCAACAACATTACCTTTCCACCAAATGGAAAAATATTATCCATGACTTCACGAAGCAAACGGTCAATACATTGGAGGGCATAGCATGACATCATTGTGGCCTCATCTATTATAATTAATTTACATTTCTTCAATTTCTTTGCTTGTAAGGATGTCATGCGAATATCTGACACAGAATTTTCCAAAATAGGCACTGGCGGTTTAAATCCACTATGAACAGTTCTTCCACCTCCTAATAAAAGTGCAGCAATTCCAGTAGTGGCAAACGCCATTGCTATTTTTCCTTGTGCTCGTACTGAACTCATTAATAAATTGTACAAATATGTTTTCCCTGATCCGCCAGGTCCATCAAGATAGAAATAACGCTCTGTCACCATGTCATCATCTATAGCATTTTTAATGGCATGAAATGCTTGCAATTGTAGTGTATTTAAAGTTGCAAGTCTTTCTTATGTTCTTTCTGCTTGTAGTTGAATGTCATAGTCTTCAAAGTTAATGTCATCTATTAGACCTGGATCAGGCAAATTAAAACTTGCACAACTTAATCCATGAGTTAAAAAGACTTCTTGAATTTCCATTAACGCTTTTAAGTGTGCAATGGGTTCATTGTATCGTCGCATAAAGTCTTCAGCCATATTACTTTTAAAAGTCTCCCACAAAGCTAATGCATTTGGAGCATTTGAGAAGATACAAATAAAAGCAAATTGTTCTCTCATCTGTCGTGGCATTTGACATTGTGCTGCTTCTTCTAAACATCTTTCCCACTCTGTATCATCAGCGAGTAAGTTTCTATGTCTTGCAGCTAAATGGAAGGATTCATATACAATGTCATTAACAGTTCTTAATTGTTCAAAACTTTGTGCTCCTGGAACATTTAAAAGTAATATCCGTAAGCAAAAACGTTCAACATCTCTTGGACTGACTGTGTAAATTCGTGGAATTATTTTATTGCCTCTGGTTTTTCTTGCTCTCCATAATCCATTCACAAAAACATAGTGATATGGAATTTCAATATATAAGTATTGTGTTGCTTCAGCATCAGTGGAATTTAATGCAAACCATGCAGTTAGTGTAGTGTGACGATCTTCACTTTGGGCCAATGCATTCATTTAATTTCCAGCATGGAAATAGACTAAATGTCGTTGTGGCAAATGTACTGCTAACCTATATACTGCATGTGATCTATCATGCATTTCAAATTTTAAAAGCCGCCACATAGCTTCTGGTGCACTGACATAGCGAGCATCTACATGAGATGCAAGTTCATCATGTACTAACTCACTACTTTCAGGGTTGTCTGCACTTTTGACGACTACAGTAGCTGCATCATAACCTTTGTAAATATATTTGTAGACATATTTAATGGATTTGATGGAAGTGCAGGCTTCTACGTTGATGTGGGCGTTGTACTTCATGAGTAAATGTGGATTGTAGGGTACTACATATCTATTGTCCACTTTTTTTCCACGAATAATGGCACTATCTCCTCTTCTTTTATAAAGTGGATATCCATCACAATTTGCATATGTTTTGTCTCTATAATCTTTTGGAAAATCTTTTGAACATTGATTATTTTCCATACATGGTGATTGTGGATTAAGGTCTCCACAGGGTCCATGAATCATGCGATGAGTAACAATCTCATATAGTCTACCATATAGTTCTGGATCTGGTAGTTCAGCAACTATGACTGCATCCACTTTGTCCGAAGTATCTAATTTATCTTTCTCTTGAAGTATTATGAGAAGATGTGCATGTGGAAGGCCTCTTTTTTTAAATTCAATGGTATATACATAAGCAAGACATTTGCCAAATAACTGATTTATAGTGAAGTCACGTATAAATTCATTTAATTTGATCTTAAAAACTCTGGCTACTAAATCTGGTCGATCTGAAGCACTTTGTCCAAGAAGTAGATTTTGATTAATTTCTGGCCATTGTGGATTACATGTAAATGTCACAAATAAATCTGGTTTTCCAAATTTTGTCACAATAGCCATAGCATCATTGTATCTTTCTCTCATATTTCGAGGAGATCCTTGAAAGGAAGGTAAAATGATGGCTTTGCCAGCTGTCACGTCTCTGCTTGTAGCCACGTCAGCAACATAGTCCATGAGTCCACAATATTGTTCTACACATAGTTTATCTTGTTGATATTTTATAAAGTTTAAATTATTTGCCTCAACTTGCAAATATGAATCAATAATCCATTGTTGTGTTAGTTTCCCACCACATAAAATTGGATAAAATTAATCTCTAATGGCAATTTGAGCAACTTTAAATTCAAGCATAGAAACATTATTTCGGATTCTGGCTTTAGCATTTGGGTATCTGGGAAGGGTTAATTTTGGTTGCCAACCTGCTTCTCCGTGTGGGAAAAAGATGGGATATGTCATTGGATCTAAATTTGGACTTAAGATATTAATATTAATAAATGGTTGCTCCTCATTTCTGGGATATACTCTAATGTCTCTTTGAAATGGTGGTTCTCCTTCATCATTCTGAAAGACCTTTGCAACCTCATTTGATGTTGGCAAGTTATAACGACGTTTATCAGTATGTCTGTCTCTTTTAAGCACCATATTAACCTTTGGCATGGGTAATTGATGTCTTTGTGCATGAAGTAAGTGTTCATTTTCTACTTCTGCCAATTTTTTGTAAGCTTTACTGTAGGGATTGTTGTCCATAATGTTATTTAGCTCTATAAAAACACTGGGTAAGCATTTTTTATTTTCTTCCATCTGCATACGTTGGTCAACAGCTTCCATTGTATCTAGGACATATAGTTGAGCGAATTTTCTTTGCTCTCCTTCCTCTGGATGTAAATGTGAAGTCCGATGATAAATTTGTCCTTGGACTTTAAAACAGTAAGGACCATGTCCTGGTACATTAGCAGCCAATGTTGCCCCCATAGATGCAAATGATATGGCACTATTGTAGGATCTTATGTTTGTCTTAAAATTTTTGTAATTTGGAAAAGTAGGTTCAGTCATAATATTTTGTAAATAGGTTGGAAATTGTTTCCTTTCTGGAAGTTTGAACTTTCCTTTTTGACAACAACTAATAAATTGTCCATCTCTGGGTCTCTCCTGTTTAAAATAATAAGCCTCACAAAATTGACATTGAGTAGTCATGTCCCCACAACTATGAACCTTTACTGCTAAAGACTTCAGTAAAGGACAATTTGCAAAGCATATCGGATGTTGACTTTCATATTCATCAGATGAAAAGTCATGAAATGTTTCAACAACAGGTTCTAAATGTTTAGTTTTTTTCGTGGATTTTCTTGGTATATGTTGTACTTGTTTGGTTGAAATGTCCTGTAAGTTTTTAGTAAGAGTTTGTAAATGCTTTGTTTTTGTAGTTGCTTTTTTTGGTCTGTCTTGACTGGTATCTTGTAAAATGTCATCTGATGTTTTAGGAACAGTTTGTAAATGCTTTATTATCTTTTTATTTTTTTTGGTTGTATCTTTCATTTTTGCAGCTGATATTCTTTTATTTGCAAGTCTTTTGCGTTCTTTTTCTCGTCGAATTTCTTTCTCCTCCGGTGTCTACTGGGCGGCCCATCTCTCTTGTCTTTCTCTAGTTTGACGTCTTTTCTTCTCTTCTTTGGTCTCGTTATCAGCCATATTAATCTGTAAAGGAAAAAAAATATATGTAATTGTGTATATTTTAATTTGTAATTCCTGTTAAAGATTCTTGTGCACAATTGGTGAAATAAAAGGCAAATCATTAATGTATAATTTATATTTAGTTAAATTTATAATTCCTGTCCTCACTGGCTAAGAATTTGGCCAATGGAATACTGCTGTAAATAAGCATGTAACATATTTTTTTAAAATAATGTTTTTATTTATTAAAATCGTTGTTTGTGGATAGATATTTACCACTGCAAAACTTCTTTGCTAAAAAAAAAAGTGATGTGGTTATTGAGCTATGTATTGCATAGTAGCAATTTAAATAAAATAAGGGAGATAGTAAATTAATTATTTTATTTTTCTGTTGACACGGATGCAACTGAAAGCAGTTTCTTTAGTTTTATACTTTAGTACTTATTATACTTTACCTTGGTTGAAGTGTGATTTAAATCCGAATGTTTGTTGGTCCTCGGTTCAAAATCGTTGTCCAATGGTGTGGTCCTCTGTTGGAAGTCCTCGTCCGATGGTGTGGTCCTGTGGCGATAGCCCTCGTCCGATGTTGTGGTCCTGTGGCGATAGCCCTCGTCCGATGTTGTGGTCCTTTGGTGAAAGTCCTCGTCCGATGGTCTGGTCCTGTGTTGAAATTCCTCGTCTGCTGGTCTGGTCCTGTGTTGAAATTCCTCGTCTGCTGGTCTGGTCCGAGTCCTCGTCCGATGGTCCGGTCCTGTGGAGAAAGTCCTCGTCCGATTGTCTTCACGCAGTATCTGTTGTAATATAAAATAGAAAATGTTGTTTGAGTGAAATGTCTTTTAAATAATTTAAAAATTTATGAATTTGGCTGTATTGTATCAGTTATGGTTATTTTTTCTATCTTTTTTTTTTTTTTTACTTTCTGTACAATCCCACGACTTTTGTTATTCTTATTTCAGGTTCTTATTAAGGCTTGTGGGTTGTGATCTATTAAATAAGAATATAAATTTATTTTGCTATGTGTTTATGTTATTTTTTGTACAATCCTGTTTTGTGCACACCACTTGTGGTATACTTATTTAACCTTTATTGGGATGCTTATAGTTAGTGAAACATGAAATAATATAATTAATGTAGTTTGCTATGTGTTTGTGTTAGTTTTTGACAATCCTGTTTGGTGCGCACCACTTGTGCAAAAGTTATTTATTCTTGATTGTACTGGTTATAGGTTGTTAAACATTAAAGAAGAATGTTAATGTAGTTTCCTATGAGTTTGTGTGATTTTTTGTACAATGCTATTAGGTGCGCAACACTTTTGTTATTCTTATTTTTGCTTCTTTGTAAGGCTTATAGGTTGTTAAACATTGAATAAGAAATTCAGTTTTGTGTGTAGCAGTTTGTGTCTCATTCAATTGCGATTTGGCAAATTGAATCGTGCCCTAAATAAGCACATAGCATATTTTTTTAAATAAGTTTTTAGTCATTTAAAAACTTTATTTTGGATATATTTTTAGTAACTAAAAACTTCTTTTAAAAAAATTGTTATGTTGTTATTTAGAGCCCTATTCAATTGGGCAAATTGCAATTGAATGAGGGCCTTTGTGTGTACCATATGTTGCATAGTTTGGCCCTCATTCAATTGCATTTTTTACAATGTAATAGTACTCTAAGGCCGTCATTGAATTGCAATGTTGAAAATTGAATAGGGTTGTAAATAAGCACATCACATATATTTGTTAAAATAGAATAAGGGCCTAAAAGTGCTTATTTATAGCCATAGTTAATTGTCCAAAATAGCAATTGAATGAGGGCCTTTGGTTACTGCATTTGTTATATTGTGAGCTCCTCATTCAATTGTGTTTTGGCCAATGGAATAGAGCTCAATATCAGCACAGAGCATATTTTTTTACGGAATTTTGTATTTAGTGAACTTGTATCCAAAAGCAACGTGTTCACAAAAGAAAAAGTTCCTTTAAAAAATATGCTCTGTGCTTATATAGAGCCCTATTGAAATGGGCAAATCACATTTGAGTGAGGCCCTTGGCCATTAAAGATATATAGGTCCTCATTGAATTGCAATTTTGCCAATTGAAGAGGGCTCTATATAATCACATAACATATTTATTGAGCAAAGTTTTTAGTTATTGAAAACCTTGATTGTGGTTAGAAGTTCAGTAACTAAAAAGTTCTGTATAAAAAATATGTTATGTGCTTATATAGAGCCCTATTCAATTGAGGAAGTCGCAATTGAATAAGGCTCATGGTTCTTTCTTGTTTATACTTAATACTTTACCTTGATTGAAGTTTGGAATGACAGACGGTCCCCTCCTGCCAATCTTAATGCGCCGGTCTTCTTGTAGTGTCTGTTTGAAAAAGAAAGTGAAATAGTTATTTGTATATTTATAATTTTTCATCTAGCAAAGCATGGCCTTTTGAGCATGTAATGTCTTGTTGTATCTTACCTCTTCTTCTTTGTTGGTGTTCTTTAAAAGGGATTGTGCTTCACAGTGCACGGTGCAAATTGTTGAGAGACGCTATTGATGCAGAGTCTGTTTGAATATTCAAAGAAATAAAAAGATTCAGCTTTATATGATCTATTGAATTGCAGTAAATGAATGTCATTTAAATATACTTCTGTAATTTTTTTCAATTGACCTTATTTTTTGTTGGGGGCTACACACATATGTCACATACATGAAGCACATTCCATAGTTTAATGTAATTATTTTGTGTACGTGTGACATATCAGTATACATGACTCATATTTAAATGGTTAAATTAACCTTATATTTTTTTTTTCGAACACACATAAATGTGTGTGTGTGAGATGTAACTATAGATGATACACATATATGTGCGTGTGACATATCAGTATACATGACATATAATGTCATTTAAATGTAGTTGTTTACTGATTTTGTTTTAAGCTAATTTTGTTGCAGTGGCAATACACATAAATGTGCGTGTGACATGTCACTATACATTATACACATATATGTCCGTGTCACATGTCACTATGAAGGGGCAATACACAGAAATGTGCGTGTCACATGTCACTATCCATTATACACATATATGTCCGTGTCACATGTCACTATGAAGGGGCAATACACAGAAATGTGCGTGTGACATGTCACTATACATTATACACATATATGTCCGTGTTACATGTCACTATGAAGGGGCAGTACACATAAATGTGTGTGTCACATGTCAATATACATGATACACATATATGTCCGTGTCACATGTCACTATGCAGGGGCAATACACATAAATGTGCGTGTCACATGCCACTATACGTTCTATACATATATGTGCGTGTCAGATGTCACTATACATTATAGACATATATGTGCGTGTCAGATGTCACTATACATTATAGACAAATATGTGCGTGTCACATGTCACTATGCATAAACCTCTGTTTAATATTGAATTATGTTTTTTTGTTGTTTTGTTAAATGAACCGTATATTTTTTTTGAGCCTATACACATAAATGTGCCATATATGTCACTACATAAATCCTATTTTTTTTTTTTATTTGTTTGACCTGTCCTGATAATAAAATGTAATATATTATAGCTTACCTCTCAGTTGTAATTTGCACAATGCAAAGTAGTAAATTAGTAAAGAATTGTCTTCTCAAGTAAAAGCAGCAGTTATCTCAGAAGTCACTCCGTTGATCACCTGAGGAGAAATTTATTTTTTTGTTTGAAATAGGCAGTATTTATAAACTTGTAGAAAGTTCTGGAAAGTGAGACCGTTAGAACGCAATACGCATGCGCTATTTGCGTTCCAGCTTACAATTTGCGTTCCATCCGCCATTTTCTGCGTATTACTGTTCAAAATGGTGTTTAATATGATTCTGATACGTTCCGCATAGTATGTGTTTCATTATTGCGAGTAAGTGTAGTGTAGTTACGTCTGAAGTCTTGTTTTCGTTTTGTTCGTCGGCCATTTTTTCTGTCGCTTAGCAATGGTATTAGTGTCTAAAGTGTTTTATTTCGATTTAAATGTAGGTGTAACTTGTTTTTTTGAGGTGCTGGCTGGTTCCTCTTGCTGTAGGTAAGCTTTTTATGTGTTTGTTGTGTGTCTTTCTTAAGTTTTAAATGTTTGTATGTCGGCGTGTTGCGTCCGATGTTTGCGAAGTCGTAATGTGTGGTAACGTGTCTCGTATGGTGTTTGCGTGTGTAGCCTCGTTTTCGTTTTATTCGTCGGCCATTTTTTGTGTCGCTTAACAAACTATTTAGTGTCTAAACTCTTTTATTTTGAGTGCAATTAAGTTGTAAGTTGCATTTTTGAGGTCCTGGGTGCTTCCTGTTTGTGTAGGTAAGGTTTTTATGTATGTGCTGTGTGTATGTATTGTGTTTTTAATTTTGTAATGTTCGCGAGTTGCGTCCGAGTGTTGCAAAGCCGTAATGTGTGTGAATGTGTGTCGTATGTTGTTTGCGAGTGTCGTAATGTGTGTGAACGTGTGTCGTATGTTGTTTGCGAGTGTCGTAATGTGTTGCGACGTGAACTTTTTTTGAAATTTTGCAAGGGTCGCAGTTGCTGCAACTGAAGACCTCGCTTTGCGAGGTCCTCAGGTGCTGGCATGGAGCTTTGCGAGGGTCCTCAGTTGCTGGCAAGGAGCGTCTGCGGCGCTCCATGCCAGCAACTGAGAACCTGGCACAGTGCCCTCGCTTCGCGTTAGCAACAACTCGTACGCTCACAACTATATATGTGATATTTTTTCCAACCTCTTTTGGATTTCTTCCTGTGTTAACCAGTTATTTGGTGAAGGTAGTGTTGCATTATGGATGTGATTTACTCCTTTTACTTTTATTCCCACTTGGTATATGGTTATAAGTATGTATATTTAGTAATGATTTAAATGTTGTCCATTTATGTTCAGTATTTTTACCTGCCAGTTCTTTGTCCCAGTCTTTACAATGTATTGCTGCCCTTAGACCGTTAAAATCAGCCCTTTTAAAATTAAGAGTTTTTGTTGGCCCCTTAAATTTTTTTTATTTTTATTCAATCTCAAATGAGACTGTGTTGTGATCACTGTTTCCCAAAGGTTGCCGTATTTCAAGATTTGATACTATATCGATATTATTTGTGATAACTAAATCCAAGATAGCCTCATTTCTAGTAGGCTCTTGTATAACCAGGGCC
Source organism: Discoglossus pictus (assembly GCA_027410445.1). NCBI lineage: Eukaryota > Metazoa > Chordata > Amphibia > Anura > Alytidae > Discoglossus > Discoglossus pictus. The sequence goes on from CM050168.1 coordinate 101,150,439, forward strand.
AGATAATGATCACTGAGTGTACTGAAGAATCTGCTCCCCTTAGCTGAACTGCTTGTCTCATTTACCCAGTTTATTTCAGGGTAATTAAAATCTCCCATTATTAGAACTTGCCCATGCTTAGCCGCATTTCCAATCTGTAACAATAATTGTATTTCCTCACTATCAGCTATATTTGGGGGTTTATAGCATACTCCTACTAATATTCTTTTAGAATTTGCTGCTCCGCTTTTTAACTCTACCCACAAACATTCAACATTACCGCTAGTTCCACCATAAATATCTTCTCTGACTATAGGCTTAAATTCAGGCTTAACATACAGACAAATCCCTCCTCCTCTTTTACCATTGCCCCTATATTTCCTAAATAGGTTATAACCATCCAGCTTAACAGTGCAGTCATGAGATTCATCCCACCACGTTTCGGTAATGCCTATTAAATCCCATTTTTAATAATTCTAACTCTCCCATTTTTCCTGGCAAGCTTCCTGCATTAGCAAGCATACACCTTAGGTTATGAGTTTGTAGCTTGGTGGTGCCAGCCACTATACTTGCGTTACTAAGTAATACCTCCCTATTGACTATACTACCTCTTCCCCCATCTCCTCCCCTACGAGTTGTTAATTCATCCCTTATACCCTCTACACTTTCTACCCCCATTACTTATATCTAGTCCCTCCCCCCCCACATTCTAGTTTAAAAACTCCTCCTGCCTTTCTACCATCTTATCCCCTAGCACAAAAGCACCCTCATCATTAAGGTGCAAACTATCCCTGCTTTAGAGATTGTACCGAAGTGAGAAGTCAGCCAAGTGTTCTAAAAACCCAAACCCCTCCTTAGTGTACCGCATCTTTAGCCACACGTTAACCTCCCTAAGCTCCTTCTGCCTCCATGGGCTAGCATGTGGCACTGGTAGTATCCCAGAAAATACTACCTTGGAGGTCCTTGCCTTCAGCTTATTACCTAGTACTCTAAAATCATTCTTCCACTAACTTTGTCGTTGGTACCAATGTGTGCCAAGACCGCCGGTTCATTTCCAGCCCCTCCCAATAATTTTTCTACCAGATCCACAACATGCCGAAACCGAGCACCCAGTAGACAGCAAACTGTTTGATAGCTGGGATCTGGGTGACAAATTACCCTGTCTACCTTCCTAAAAATAGTGTCCCCTACCACCAAAACCTGTCTGTTGCTCTGGCTATTCTGCCCTCCCACTCCTCCAGTAGAACTGTTCTCCCGGCTGTTAGAGGGAACAGCTCTATCTGGCATTGCCATTCTTGAATGGACATCCCCAACAGTTTCAATCAATCTGGCAAATCTGTTGGTGTTTGCCAACTCATAACTGGCCTGCTTCCTCCTGCTTCCCCTGCTTCCCCTTCTAACTGTAACCTAGCTACCTCCCTGGACATTCTCAGTAGTCCCAGCTCCACCCTCAATGCTAGGCCCAGCTAAACTGTGCTCTCAGTGAGCACCAACTCCCTTTCCAGTGGAGCAATATCAGTAAATGCTGCAATTCTCCTCTTCAGTTCTCCAATTTGAGCTTTCAGAGAGGCAACATGCTCACACCTGCCACAGAGATATGGACCCTGGATCATCTGTTCCAGTATTGCATACATATGACAGGATGTACACTGAATCATAATTATTATTATTATCAACAAAAATTCAGTGGGAAAATAAACAAGAATAAAAACTAATATATTTGTATACATTTTTATAAAGAAAAAAAATTGATATATATTCCCCCTCTTTTCTTTGAAGTCCCTCCTTTTAGTTAAACTCATACACTTTTACTAGAATTGCACTTATACTACAAATGTTCGCAAGCTCACAAGTTCGCCCTGTCTCCTGTTTATATTAACTTCTGCCTTCTCACCTGGGCACAATTAGTGCACTTTGCAGTTTATCAGCCTTTTCTTTTAAAAAGTAAAATCCACTTGCCGTGCTTCAGGAATTCGTAGGGGAGACGCTTGACACATAAACATGACACATAATTGACAAATTGTCACAGTCCTTAAACATGTCCATTTTATTTAGCCTTGGATATTAACTACCCAGTGTGCCAGAGTCCAAAATAGCAGGGTTGTTTGTGGGGTTCAGGGGGGTCCTGAATATCAGTCATGACAGTATGTATGTGGTGTGTGTTTGTATGTATGTATGCATGTATGTGGTGTGTTGTGTGTGTGTATGTACAGTGGGGAAAAAAAGTATTTGATCTCTTGCTGATTTTGAACGTTTGTCCACTGACAAAGAAATGATCACATATATAGTTGTGAGCGTACGGGCCGTTGCTCACGCTTGCGGGCTTGCATAGCGAGCCCGCGGCCCTCGCAAAGCATAGCGAGGGCTGCGGGCAAGGGCCTCAGTTGCCGCGCTCCATCTCAGCAACTGAGGCCCTTGCCCGCAGCGTACGGCCTGTTGCTCACGCTTGCTGGCTCGCATAGCGAGCCCGCGGCCCTCGCTCCATCCCAGCACCTGAGGCCCTTGGCTGCGGCCCTTGCCCGCAGCCCTTGCCCGCAGCCCTCGCGTAGCGAGGTCTGCGTGCAAGGGCCTCAGTTGTTGGGATGGAGCAGCCACCTCCTCTTCACAATGCCCCGGTTCGGGTTCCGGAGGGGGAGCCAGACGCCGCCACTGCCACTAGCCGAACCCGCTGCTCGCACAGCGAGCCGCGGCCCTCGCATAGCGAGGGCTGCGTGCAAGGGCCTCTGTTGTTGCGATGAAAGCAGCCACCTCCTCCCGAAGGCGCTCCATCCCAGCAACTGAGGCCCTTGCCCGCAGCGTACGGCCTGTTGCTCACGCTTGGCAGAGTAGATGCAATAGGCTTCACACACACGCCTGTAGGAAGATATTGTGTGTGTGTGTATTGTGTGTATATATTGTGTGTGTGTATGTATAATGTGTGTGTGTGTGTGTGTATATATATATATATATATATATATATATAATGTGTGTGTATATTGTGTGTGTGTATTGTTTGTGTATATATAATGTGTGTGTATATTGTGTGTGTATATATAATGTGTGTGTATATTGTGTGTGTATCAACTGCGGCCCTCGTGAAGCAACTGCAACCCTCGCAAACTTTACGTCGCAACGCAAACAACATACGAGACACGTTTACACACATTACGGACTCGCAAAAATCGATCGCAACCCGCGGACATGAAAAAATGAAAAACACAATAAATACACACAACACATAGATAAAAAGCTTACCTACAGCAAGAGGGAGCATCCAGGACCTCAAAAAATGAAGTTACACCTTCATTTAACTCATAATAAAAGAGTTTAGGCACTAAAAAATTATCTGAGCGAGAGAAAAAATGGCCGACGAACAAAACGAAAACGAGGCTACAGCACTCTAAACACGCAAAACACCACAAGAAACACGCAAAACACCACAAAACACCTACGGATATTCCACTACAGACGCATACCACACATTAGCCGGCATTTTAGAACAATGCGGAACTACACAACTACGCTAACGGTTTCGTCTTGCGCACGCACACTTTTACACTGCACAAATTCACCACGCTTACACAGCAGCTCCACACCACTAATGCTGCAGCAACATCAAAACAGATTGCAGCTCTTCAACAATGCTTCAAAATAGGTAAAGTATATTCATTTATTAATTTGTATTATATATTTCAGTAGTACACACAAAACAACATTAGCTACCTTACAATTCCCTTGCCGTCATTTTTTGACGGGCAATTTGCTAGTCAGTCTATAATTTCAATGGTAGGTGTATTTTAACAGTGAGAGACAGAATAACAAAAAAAACAAACAAGAAAAACAAGAAAAACACATGTCAAAAAAGTAAAAAAATTGATTTGCAGGTCAATGAGGGAAATAAGTATTTGACCCCTTGTTGGCAATCACAGATGTCTGACGTTTCTTGTAGTTGGCCACCAGGTTTGCACACATCTCAGGAGAGATTTTGTCACACTCCTCTTTGTAGATCCTCTCCAAGTCATTAAGGTTTCAAGGCTGATGTTTGGCAACTAGAACCTTCAGCTCCCTCCACAGATTTTCTATGAGATTAAGGTCAGGAGACTGGCTAGGCCACTCCAGGACCTTAATGTGCTTCTTCTTGAGACACTCCTTTGTTGCCTTGGCTGTATGTTTTGGTTCATTGTAATGCTGCTATACTCATCCATGACCCATTTTCAATTCCCTGGCTGAGGGAAGGAGGTTCTCACCCAAGATTTGACAGTACATGACCCCGTCCATCATCACTGTGATGCGGTGCAGTCGTCCTGTCCCCAAAGCATAATATTTTCATCTCCATGTTTGATGGTGGGGATGGTGTTCTTGGGGTTATAGGCAGCATTCCTCCTCCTCCAAACACGGCGAGTTGAGTTGATACCAAAGAGCTCAATTTTGGTCTCATCTGACCACAACACTTTCACCCAGTTCTCCTCTGAATCATTCAGATGTTCATTGGGAAACTTCAGATGGGCCTGTACATGTGCTTTCTTGAGCAGGGGGACCTTGCTGCAGGATTTCAGTCCTTCACGGCGTAGTGTGTTACCCATTATTTTTTTGGCGACTATGGTCCCAGCTTCCTTGAGATCATTAAAAAATATTCCGGTGTAGTTCTGGGCTGATTACTCATCGTTCTCATGATTATTGAAACGCCACAAGGTGAGATCTTGCATGGAGCATCAGAACGAGGTAGTTATTTTGTGTTTCTTCCATTTTTGAATAATTGCACCATCTGTTGTCACCTTCTCACCAAGCTGCTTGGTGATGGTCTTGTAGCCCATTCCAGCCTTGCGTAGGTCTACTATCTTGTCCCTGACATCCTTGGACAGCTCTTTGGTCTTGGCCATGGTGGAGAGTTTGGAATCAGATTAATTGATTGCTTTTGTGGAGAGGTGTCTTTTATACAGGTAACAAGCTGAGATTAGGAGCACTCCCTTTAAGAGAGTGCTCCTAATCTCAGCTCATTCCCTGTATAAAAAACACCTGGAGCCAGAAATATTGCTGGTTGATAGGGGATCAAATACTTATTTACCTCACTGACCTGCAAATCAATGTACAACTTTGTTGACATGCCTTTTTCTTGTTTGTCTTTTTTTGTTATTCTGTCTCTCACTGTTAAAATACACCTACCATTACAATTAATAATTCCCCCCCCCCCGCCACTGTGTGTGTTAAGTGTGTGTATATGTGAATGAGTGTGATGTGTATGTGATGTGTGTGCGTGTGTACAGTGCCTTGCAAAAGTATTCACCCCCTTGGCATTTTTCGTGTTTTGTTGCCTCACAATCTGGAATTAACATGAATTGTTTGAGGAGTTGCATCATTTAATTTACAATTTATTGTGAAGCAACCAACAAATAGGACAAAATAACAGAAAAAGTCAATGTGCATAACTATTCACCCTCTAAAGTCAATACTTTGTAGAGCCACCTTTTGCGGCAATCACAGCTTCAAGTCGCTTTGCATGAGTCTCTATGAGCTTGCCACATCTTACCATTGGGATTTTTGCCCATTCCTCCTTGCAAAACTGCCATTGTCCTGCTGGAAGGTGAACTTCCATCCTAGCCTCAAATCACGCACAGAGTTGTACAGGTTTTGCTCAAGAATATTTCTGTATTTAGCACCATCCATCTTTCCCTCAACTCTGTTTCACTGTGGGGATGGTGTTCTGTGGGTGATGTGATGTGTTGGGTTTGCGCAAGACATAGCGTTTTCTTTGATGACTGAAAAGTTCAATTTTAGTCTCATCAGACCAGAGCACCTTGCTCCATACATTTTAGGAGTCTCCCACATGCCTTTTCACAAACTCAAAACGTGCCATTTTATTTTTTCCTGAAAGTAATGGCTTTCTTCTTGCCACTCTGCCATAATGCCCAACTCTATGGAGCATTCGGCTTATTTTCCTCCTATGTACAAATACTCCAGTCTCTGCTGTGGAACTCTGCAGCTCATAGAGGGTTACCTTAGGTCTCTGTGCTGCCTCTCTGATTAATGCCATCCTTGCCCAGTCTGTGAGTTTTGGCAGGTTTGCCATGTTCTTTCCATTTGGTTATGATAGATTTGATGGTGCTCCTGGGGATCATCAAAGATTTGGATATTTTTTTTATAACCTAACCCGGACTTGTACTTCTCAACAACATTGTCCCTTACTTGTTTGTAGAATTCCTTTGTCTTCATGGCAGTGTTTGGTTAGTGGTGCTTTTTGCTTAGGTGTTGCAGCCTCTGGGGCCTTTCAAAAAAGGTGTGTATATGTAATGACAGGTCATGTGACACTTAGATTGCACACAGGTGGACATAATTTCACTAATTATGTGACTTCAGAAGGTAATTGGTTGCACCAGAGCTTTTTATGTGCTTCATAACGAAGGAGGTGAATTCATACGCACATGCCAATTTTCTGTTTTCTATTTCTAAAAAATAGTTTTATGTATATCTTTTTCTCATTTCACTTCACCAACTTAGACTATTGTGTTCTGATCCATCACATAAAATTCAGATTAACAAAACATTGAACTTAAGGCTGTAATGTTGCAAAATAGGTAAAAAGTCAAGGAGGGTAAATACTTTGGTAAGGCACTGTTTGTAGATGGGTGTGATGTGTATGTGATGTGTGTGCTTGTGTATGTGGATCAGGGGGATGTGTATGTGTTATCTGTGTATGTGTGTGTGTATGTATGGGTTATCTGTGTATGTATGTGTGTGTGTATGGGTTATATGTGTATGTATGTGTGTGTATGTGATGCGTGTGCATGTGGATGGGTGTGATGTGTGTATGGGTGTTTGTGATGCATGTGTATTGGTTTGATGTGTGTGTATGTCTGTGGTGTATGTGCTGTTTTGGCGTGTATGTATGTGGTGTGTGCATGTGTGTATATATAAGAGATTTGTGTGATATGCATGTGTTTGTATGTATGTATGTTATATGTGTATGTGTGATGGATGTGTGTGCTGTGTATGTTTGTATGTATATGTGTGTGTTTATGTGAGTGTCTGTGATGTATATGTGTGTATGTACGTACGTACGTACGTACGTACGTACGTACGTGTGATGTGTTTAATATGTGTGTGAGGTATGTAAGTGCACACTACATGTGTACAGGGGCGCCCAGGGGATCAAAAAACGTAAATCTGGCCCTAGCCAGAGACACTACTTTTCACACGCTGAACCCGCGTTCAGAGTCTACTATGATGATACAGTTGTACCAGCCCTGTCTTACTACTTTCATTGACCGTAGCCCTTCAATTCTCCTCAGTTACGCATCCCCTGTCTGTATGTTTTTCTACAGAGGCAGGGAATTCCCAAATGCTGTCACGTGTGTGGGCGGCTTCATTCAATTTAAGTAGTAAGATGGGACTGATGAGGTATGGAGGCCTGGCCCTACACTATGGAAAAAATAAGGATTGCATTGAGGGCCCTCCACACAAGTACCCCGGTGCATTGTACCGCCTAAACAGGCTTTAGCTCCGCCAATGTGTATTACATTGTGTAAGGCTGTCAGCACTAACTACATGCTGGTAAGCCTGTAAGAACAGGAAACAGCTATTCCGACGTCCGATAAAAGAATATCTTGTGTCCAAGCCCAGGGAACCAATGGGAAACTTACAACTTGCGGGGGGCCAGAAGCAGTAGCTTCAAGGGCAACTCCACTGTTGTCTGGCTCCACCTGGATCCTGCGCTCCACCCACCCTATGCCCTGGGACAAGGCCCTGGATTGGACCTCGTCAAGAAGGTGGGCCAAAGTGGCAAGGTCAAGCAAATCAGCAATCGTGAACACCCAAAAAGGAGGTTAAAGAGGTGGAAGAGAGGGAGGGAAGAGTAAGGGAAAGTGGGATGAAAAGAGGAGGAAAAAAAGAAAACGGGAAAAAAAAAAAAAAAAAGGAAAAAAACAAAACAAAGAAAATAAACAAAAGTAAGCAATGAAAACAAAAGGAAAGGCAGGTTTAAAATGGCTGCTGCAACAGACAAGGAATGAAACACTACCTTACTCATGGCCAGCTGGGGGCAGAATGGCCAAATAGTAGCTCAAAGGTTCCTTCCCCCAGGAAGCCACTTCCTCTACTTCCTACAAATATCAACATCCTCAGTCCTACCGGGTGAAGGGGCTTCTTCCCCCAACCCAGGGGACCTGGAGTGCAGTGTATCAAATTAGCAAATCAGTGACCAACCAGAGAAGAAGCCTACAGTAAGGCAGGCTGTTAGCTTCTATCTCTATCCACTAGTTTCTTGTTTTTATGTGTGAGCTCTAACAGGCCATAGATGTGTAAAAAAATAATTAACAAACGCTTCTCAGGCATATTAACAAAAAGTTAGTGTTCACAGCTTTAATTTGTTATTTTGACAGACTGCCTTTTCTAAGTCAGTTTTGAAATACAGGGCCGGGTTACATTATTATGACCACCACCTACTTTTTACTTCAGCAGCACATAGCCGATGAAATACAGCAGGTGTCGTGAGCTGACTTGGTTTGCATATAAGGTGACATTTAGCCATTCTACAAACATATCAACCACCGCTGTCATGGGTAAAACATGCAATTTATCTGTCTTTGAAAAGGGGATGGTCACTGGCTTTCTGGCCAAGGGTGGCAGCATTTCTGAGACAGTACAGTTTGTGAACTGTTCGCGTGCTTTGGTGGTTAAAGCGTACCATGACTGGACAAACGGCACCATTGCAAATAAACGTCATCGAAACTGGGGAGCATGACATGTTATTGATGTCAGAGGTTGAACGTTGGCTGTGAAGGTGTGTAACGTCTTGTCATTGTCTGGGTCCACTCATACCTCTGGAAGTCACTCTTAACCGATTGGGTTATCTATCCTTCCTTGCAGATCAAGTATACCCATACATGTTGCCTGTCTTCCCCGGAGCAGATGGGATCTTCCAGCAGGACAATGCAACATGTCATATGGCCAAAATTGTCCGAGAGTAGTTGGAGGAGCACAATAAAGACTTCCAAGTACTTCCTTTCAAATTCCCCATACTTGAACCCCATCAAGCACCTTGATTGCCATATTTGCAGTATGGATCTTCCACCACTCACTTTACAGCAGCTGTTGGATGCACTGCAGTCTGCATGGCTGCAGATACCCTTGCCAACCTTCCAGCATCTTGACTTAATACCACGCCGTCTAGCTGCTATCTGTGCTACACATGGCAATGATTCAGGATATTAGCGGGGGATCATAATAATGAAGACTTGACTGTGTAGTTACCATTTTTAAATTTATATGATAAATTAACAGAAAGTATAAAATTAATATATGTATTTATTATATGTAACTGTCATTTTGGCTCAACTACTTAATACCACTGTGAGAAAATAAAATCTACAGTCATGGTACTAGCTTTTTTTTTATTTTTTTACTTTAGGAGAAATGCTTCATAGATCTGGCACTACAGAATAGGTTGGCGCATTACAAATAAAGATAATAATATGAATATGAATAGTAAACTGTAATAATAATAATAATACGAATAGATCTTCCTTAGAAAAAAAGGGACATGAACACATTGTTTTATATGTACGCTATGTGCTTCTTGTTTTATGAGAGACGGGAGTGGTTTCTGCAAGTCAAACTTGTTACTACACATACTATACTAGTAATAAAAGGTGATATTCATGGAATTCTATTTTGTGCAGTGCTCCAGTTTCATTTAATTATTTTTCTATGACTGACATGCAAACACTAATTAGACCAAAAATATAATTATTAGAGCACAATAATGACATTTGCATATTATGTAAAATGTATAAAGGGACACGAGTAAAATAAAGAATCAAAAAAATGATCCTGAAATTAAGATGAATGCAATTAGGTTGATGTAATATATGATACCAATTAACGTTTTTCATTTACACAATAGTCTAAATATAACATGTTATTTAACAAGTTCTAATCTTAGTCATTTGATAATTGATTTGCAACTGAATTATAAAGAAATATATTTTATGTTTATTTTTTAAAATATGAATTCAACCACAAATGAGAATTGGGGAGTTCACTCATAGATGTAATTAAACTTGGGAGGTGGTGACAGCGGATTCAATAGATAACTTTAAAAAAGGATTGGATATATTTTTAAATAAAAAGGGTATTCAGGGTTATCCTGGTTAATTAGAGAGGGAGTATTGATCCAGGGAGAAATCTGATCGCCAGTATCTGGTGTCAGGAAGGAATTTTTTTTCCCCTTTTTTAGACAATTGGCAAAGTTTCACTATATAGGACTAATAATATATTATTATTAGCCTTAGCTAGGTAATCACATTCATACAATAACTATGGTGATAACAACATTTTAGATTTCTCTAAATAAAAACACAAAAAAAAAACAGCTCCATGGAAAAATGTTGTTAGAAAATTAACCTTCTTCTGAAATTCCCTAAAATGTGAGTTTTTTTTCCAATTTATTGTATTTCAGCTTTAATTTTTTTAATAGTTAAAAAAAATTTAAATCTATTTTTATTTTAACCTGTGTAAAAATATAACGAATGCAAATTCTCCAAAAACTAATTTCAAATAGGACAGTGATTCTATAAAAGGTGTGGGTGGCATTGTATAGAAGAAGTCCTTGTATGAAATCATACCACAAATGGATAGTGCAGGTAGGTGGTGGGTGGACAGAATCTTTTTTTTTTTCCCAGTGAGAACTTTGTTCCAAAATCTTTTTTTTATACAATATAAAGTGTATTGCTCCTTTCCAGTGCGGTTTCTTTAACAAATATTTTTGGCAAATATGTCCACTTACGGCTTCCCTCTACCTCTCCATCATGTATGAATTCCTCGTGTTCTTCCACCTGATCCTTGTCGCTCTTGGTCGAGTCTCACTTTTCTAGTTTTAAGAAAACCTCCTCCTGATACATTAAATGTTATATGCACCCTGTATCTGGGTCTTCATTTTTTCTTCTTCCCTCTTACTTCACCTCATTTATTCTCCCTTCACTCTGAGAGAGGTGTCCAAGTGCTGCTTCTGTGCAGTCCCTAGTGGGCCTTTGGTATAACAAATCAAAAATCTTCTAGAACTGGGTTGACCAGAGTCAATAAGTCACAGCCAGGAGTAAAGGAAAAACGTATTCATCACAGTTTGAAGGCACAGAGGAGTGGGTAATTCTTTGTAGGCTAAAGTGTATAAAACCCACTGCTTTGTGACTGACATTGTTAATTGTATAATATTCATTGGTTAGTTAATCTCTGCAATAAGGTGTGTATTTGACCATTTTGGTGTTAACATTTAAATTTGCCTTATTTGAAAATTTATATTTGTGTGCTTGGTCAAAATATTATCAACTAGAAATGCTTACCACCTTTATGGGCTGCTGGCCATGATATATGTCATGGTTTTATAAACTCAGTCACAGGTCGATGGACTAATATAACACATTTGCAAACTATCGAAAAAGTACATTCTGTAATGTACTTTTTTGTTTTGAATGAAAGTTGCTTAAATATTGTAACTTGTTTAAGGTCCTGAAGTTTTTAGCTTATTCACACGTAAATTATTCTATCTCCTATAACTAGTGTAGATGTGATTTAGACATTACCTGACCTTATTTTTTCTCTTCTCAAACACTCACTCTTATTCCTCAAACCACTCTTCCTCCGTCTCCTCTTGAGAACCCCACATTTCTTCTTCTTCCCATATCTCTTCCTCTCCTCCACTCACTTTCTGGTCTCCTTCCCATCTTTTAGCATCCCTTGTATCCCCATCTAGTTTACTCACTGTCTCTACTATCCACCCCTTATTCTTTTTCCCTGTTCACCTGATGAACAGAAGATTATTTCTATGCAAGTATGAGGGGTTTGACTATCAACATTGCATTCAATACAAGAGCTTAAATCACGAGGCAAGTTTAGCATTAAAAACGCTGTGTCTTTTATTGCAAGAAATATCCATATAAAATAGCGTCCAAGAATGACAGAATTTCAAATTCATTATCATGAGTTTGCAAGCAATTAAAATAAAAATGCCATTGGAGAAATACATCATGTGAGTGCAGCATTATACAGAGCATAAATTAGATTACATTTAATTTGGTATGTTTTGCATTAGTGTTTCATGGATTTTTTTAAATAATGTAAACAGTGTATACTCTGTAACAATTATCCATCCTTATGCTGACAAAATCAACAAGTTAAACAAATATAAAAAGTGTAATGACAGTAAGATGTATTTATTTACATTAGAGAAAATTATAATTAACAGATTTCTAATTCATCAATATTCGCCATCTGATTATCAAAGCACCTGATTAATGTAAACCGCTTTAAACTATCATTTTACTTTTGATTTCCATGCACACTGCGTAAGTTCACAAATAGCTTAAACTGGGAAAAAACATTATACATTAAAAATAGATCATTTTTTCATGCTTTTTTATTTTGCGGTTCCCAGCATTTGATGCACCACATTCTTAAAGCCCTGTAAATATGCAAGATAGGACTTGAAAATAAAAATAATCCATAATCAGGATTACCGGTAAATATTTTGGCATTCATTGGTATTCATTCAGCAAAAAACTATTGACCCGCAAGGGTCAGTGACAAATGAAGGTCAATTCTGTTAATATGCATACTGTAAGGTCAAAACACTGGAAAGAACACTTAAAAATATCCTACTACACCCACTTTGTCTCAAGCACAGACACAATCCTACCCCATAAATGGTTTACACACACCGTTTTATCCTCAAATACATCCACAACATACATTCAAGAACACATGCAAAATGTATTTTTATTCTATCATCTTGACAGAGTACTTAATTTAAACAATGACAATCCACCAATCCCCAATTTGTTTTTTAATATATCTATTTTATCATTGATTTTTTTTAACCATTTTGCTATACTGCAGCTATTCAGGAGATACAAGAAAACTGACACACTCTTAAAAATGTTGTTGTGTTGTAAAGAGAACGTCTTGCTGTGGTTGATCAGTCATCCCTATTATATTCTCTTGAATAGTTTGAAGTTCCCCACTATCCTCTACGGAGTTGATCATTACTAGTAATCATAATCAAAAGCGCTGATCTACCCTCCCTCTTCTATAGGTTCTATTGGATTGGCCGACCCCTGACAACTACTCTGCATATGGCTAATAAGTTAATTATTTTTATTGTTTGGATTGATAGAGAAGATGTTCAATAAACTGCATCTACTACCTATGAAAAGCAGATTGATCCCGAGATGCGTTGAGATTATATATATATATATAAAAATACATTTAACTACATATATCAGCTCTATTAAGGGCGTGTCAGTTTTCCTTTAAGAAAGTTAGTTTTTTTTCCAGCCAATTACACATGTTCCCTTGTAATTTACACGATTCACAATTTATATTTATAAAGACCAAGCAGATGTTCCATCTATCCTATAATTTAAGACGGGACGTAGTAATAGGTATTTTATCAATTTAATGCTTTAAAAAAAGAAATTCTTCCAGCAAACTTACATTAAAGATTGTAATTGTTACCAGTTCACGTTTATTTTTATCGGTGCGCTAGGATTTAATCATAGGTAACCATTCCAAATTACTTTAGGGGTCTGCACACATTGTATTGAGCCTAAAAGCAATTATAAACTAAGTGTTAATGTGCTATCCCCTAGGGGGATAAACAGTAATGATTAGGCAAATTTTGATGACATTAAAATCGCCAAAGCACTTGCGCTTATTGACGATTTTATCTTATAAAATATGAAAACTATGCAGAGTTTTATATTGGTCTTCAAGCTTATTTACCAGTGATTCTCAAGCACCTTGTTGGGATAGTGAGTCACATCATCCAGCTAAGTGTCTTATGAAGATTAAGCTGGAGGTGAAGCGAGGATGTTAGAGAGACAGGTGACCAATGATGTAGTAGTTTATGTTTAACAGGTGAAGGTATATCAGGAATATGTAGTCTTGAAAAGGCAGATTCTTTCTATACACATTGGGATATTCTTATTAACACTTTCTCATTGATATATTTAAAACTCTCACAAGCCTTTCTTATTCTAAGAGTTGATGGTCACTCTAACTTTAAGGAGTTCTATACTTAAAAATAGACAAATGTTTTTAGAATGTAAAAAAGTAATAAACTCTAATTTATTACCCTTTATAAGCAATTATGGGATCTGTCATTTTGGTTTCAACTTCATGGGAGGTGGTAAGAGACTCTGAATGCAGAGGAATCTTATCCATACAATGAATTTAAAAAGGCAAGTACTTGCAACTGTCAGATTTTGGTAATCAATATTGGGAAGTTCATCAAAGGCACATCTTACTGAGAAATTAGCATGCAGGATCGAATCAGAAAAGAAATATGAGCTACTCAGTAAAGAATATTTGCATATAGAAGTTAATTCTTTTTATTTTGGTTTCTAAAAACATTTGACTATTGTTAAGTTTAGTTATTTACTATTGTGGTACTATAATAAACAAACAGACTCCACACAATAAACACAGGGATTAGAAGGGGGTCTCACATCCTAATAAGGGTTGAAGTTCTCACATTGGCACACTAGCTCAATTTATTAAAAAAGTAGTAGTACTTCCACTGACAATTGTTGACGTAATAACTTTTCCTTGGGCTAGAAAAAAAAAAACATTGGTTTGGATAAATTTATCAAAAGTAAGGGAAAAAAAGAAGTTTACAGAGATTTTCACTGGAAAAGCTGTTAAATGTAGTGACAAACTATTCCAGTGTCTTGAGTGTTTTTGAAAAAGTAACACATTTTGCACAATTTTAGTTCATATTTTAGCACACATTAAATTTATAAAAACGTTGAGAATTATTGGCCTATAGAATGTTGTTTTTTTTTTAGGTAAAAATGCATCAAGAAAACACCAAATTGTGCAATACTAAATGTGTTCTACATGTGCATATAATCTTGATGAATACATAGATCTGGACACATTGAAGCTAAATAGTGTGCTCATCAACCAAGTCTAATTTTAACCTGACTGTTTCAACACTAAATTCAATGAAGAAACACCATTAAAATGTAATGTTATCCAAAACTACTCACAGCATATTGTAACAGGTGCTCATCAGAGCCTTCAAGGTAATTAGCACTAAATATTCCTGACATCTACAGCATAGGAAGGTGTACAACATTGATTTAATATCTCTTGGGGAAAAAAAAAAAAACAAAACAAAACAAATAAAATGGAAATATAATGGCAACATGTAGAAAAAAATTGGCCCTGTTGCTTTGTGTTAAATAAATCATACACACGTAAAATAAGGACATTTACCTCTCACTGAAACATGTACATATGCCATTTAAACATGGCATCATAAATTAAATATTTAAAATGGTATGGGAAATCTCTAATTTACAGAGATAATAGACTATCACCGAGTTAAAAGATAATTTTCTTAAAAAACAAAACAAAAAAAACAAAAAACTTTTGGAATGGATAATGCATGCTCATTTCTTCAAGAATGCATACTCCGGTCTTCTAGAGATATGGGGCAACAGTGGTAATTTAATAATTTAGGTTTGAAATATATTCATATGCTTTATAAATTAATTATATGACAAATTATTACCACTGACAAATCTCCTGAAAATATGGATAGATTAGGAAAAATGTAATGTTTGTGAAGCATGCAACATTAACCGCTGTGTAACACATAGACACACAAATATTTTCCGACACAATCTTCGTTTGAATAGATTCTGCTAGTGCTTGGGGGACACCATGACTGTAATACTTACTTTTCAAAACATAGAGGGGAGGTTACAGGTAGGCAAGAAGGCTTTGCAAGTATACTAGCAAGTTGCCTTTTATTGAGCATTTGTGGTCAAGGTAAAAGCTGTCAAATGCCCTAAACTTTCTTGAATTGACCATGGAGTCATGAAAAACAGATAATAAAAGCAGAACAATCCATTTTTAGTATCCTCCAGGCACAAGCAAAAATCAGACCTAAAAATGCTTTTATGCTCATGGCTACATATCAGCCAATACACTTAGTTTGTTACATACTTCAGAAACGTATCATATTTTTCCAGAACTACAGTGGTCCTTTAAAAGTATTTAAGTGCTGGAACAAATTTCAAAGGATGGAAAACAAATATATATTTTATTCATCACTATTTGTTTCATGTTCATGTCAGAGTCCCTTTGTCCTTACAAAAAAAACAAAACAAAACTATAACATTTAATTTTAACACATCAGCTGTGTTTATGACATTAACAGAGATTATGATTTTAGTGCAAAACATCACCAAATTAGCACTAAACATATTTTCAGGCTGCAAAGCTTACACAATAAAAAGATTTTTGTAAAAAAAAAAAAAATGCTTAACAAATAACAAACATGAATATATGTCACAAATATTCATTTTGGAATGGTTGTGAGTGGTGAAATAATACACTATCAATGTTGTACTTTAATCCCAAATTAAAGGGACTCTGTCATCCCCAAAACAAATAAAAAAAATCTATTGTTTGAGAGGGCTTGATATGATACTGGCATTGTTTTATAAAGTAAATAATTCATGAGATATGTAGCATTGTTTGATTGGCTCCTGATGTGTTCATAACCCCATCTGCTTGTTTGCTAGCAGTGGCAAAAACAATGTACCTCAATTTAATTTTGCATTTTAGAAGCCCCCCAACACACATACAAAGCAGCCTACCGAACAACACATCAGCATACTGGGGTCACACAAACAATGCTGAATATTCAGAAATTATATAATGTAGAGAAAACAGCTAATACAATGTATAGACAGTTTTTACGCTCTTCATTATGAAACCAACTTATTTTTGGGGTGGTGGAGTCCCTTTAACATTGGAATATACTATTGTGCGTTTTTATTTTGCATTGTTGCTACTTTAAGGTCGGGTGTACATCCAATTCAGTCAAATAAATAGTATGCTTGTTTTTTTTCTTCAGTTACATTTGACAACCTGTAGAAAAATATATATTGTTTTTTTTTTTTTAAATAAATACAGTTAATATTTTCATAGGACACTCGCAGTCATTAAAACAGACCAAAAATCATCATTGTAAATTTCATCTAACTACACTATTTTGGGACACATCCTAGGGAAACTAGGAAACACTGGAGTAAATAATAGTATAGACTATTAAATAATATATTATAAGGCCTGGTAAAATTTACTGATAAAAAGGACAAGGGTGTTATTAACACTGTGATATAAAAAGACAATTCAATAAACATTTTCAATAAGAAATGTTTGTAGTAATTTTATAGTAAAAGAAAAAAAAACAAATGTAAAAAAATATATGTATCTGAAGCTGAAATATGTAAATATAGCAAGTTAGTTATGTTGTAACTGCAAAGTAAATAAAATACTTTTTAAAATTTTAACCACAAAACAGGGTCCTTATCCCTGTTAGAATACAGATTTTAGGAAACTATAACAAGAAATGTGAAATATACATAAAGATCTGCTGAGAAAATTAGGCAACGATGTGCTGTATTAAATGATTAATTTGGAAATATATTTGTAGGCTCTCATTACACAAAATTAAGCAGTTTACCCCTAAATTCTAGGGGGCGTGCAATGCTTTGCATAACTGCACTGGAGAGGTTATTGTATTCGGCACATGCACAGGACATTATTTTTGGCAGGATATTCATTTCTTGAAAAAATCTGCATTGCCTGCACCCCCGTTAGTTTATGTAGCAACATCAATAAGCAGGCGTTCCTTCCATCTTGTAAGAAAGGTCTAGACGCCTCCATCTTGTAAGGAATGTGTGTAGGTCTCTACTTTACAAGAAGAGTATTGAGGCATCCATGAAGTAAGAATGATTTGCTAGATGCTCATTTATAAGTCTGGGGTTCACAGACCTCAATCTTGAAGAAGTTAAAGCCCTCCATCGTGTAGACAAGGTTTGCAAGTCTCCATCAGGGTATGCTGGCCACCATCATGTAGGCAAGGTTTGTAGGCCACCATCGTGACGGTATAGTATGCAGGCCACCATCTTGTATACAGGATTTGCAGGCTTATATTTTGCAGACTTACATTTTATAAATATTGTTTCATTCAGACAACTATTTTCCTCACTTCCTGCACAGTGGTTTGCTTTGTGGGATGCTCCTCTGTTCATGCATTTTGTAGTTTCAGTGAATGGATATTCGCCTTGGCTTTTTTTTTATAATATAAACGAGTTAAACTGGTTCTCAGGGAACATCTTGTAGAGCCACCATGACACAGTGTGACCCATCTCCCACCATGTGTCTCCAGTCTATAGTAAAGTCGTTGAGATGGTACAGTGTATTACTGCTGATCATAAAGCTCTAACGAAGACAAAAGTGGGTTTTGTTTGTAATCTTCGGTCTTCACGACAGAGAGATATCGGTTCTCCATGTCCTTGTATGAAATTAACATTGGCAACTCAAACTGTGATCTCTGAAAAATACAATATATAGTTAATGATGAAAATATATAGTAAATGATATAAATATACCATTGAATTAATAAGTACTTGAGATGAAAAACGCTCATTATCTTGTTGGAGATTTTTAAAAGTATTGAAACATAAAACTTCTGCAAATAATTTCTCTTTATGTAATTCTCTTGAATGTTATTTTAGAAAAAAAATTAATCGCGCACAAAATGTCTTGTCATTTTTTAACATACTGCTGGATACTCAACCGTTCTTTTTTTATTAGATGTTCTTGCCGCTTCCAAGGATATAGAAGACTTCTGGATTTCACTTGGAATATAATATACCTGTATATCTCTTTACTTCTGTGTACTTTATTTTATTATGAAGCACATAAAAGCTGTTTTTCTCTGCCTAAAATTTTACAAATAGTTCCTAAATGGTTTCTCTCCTCTGCAGCTCATGAAGACAATGTACTTTTAAGTACAAGGGTTGCAACGTCTCACAGTATTCAATTAGTGGCCAAATTCTGCAACTTGCTCCTTGAAAGAAGTCACTGACAGGCTAATTTTAAACACTGCAAATCACAGTGTGTATTCTTGAACTACATAGCGCAGAACCAAACTTATATAAATTGTATAATTTTAGGCAGAAAAAAAAAACAGAGTTTATAAGCAAATCTTAGGAAAACAAGTACCCATTTAGTTTTAAAAGACCCACAGAGTAAATCTTTCTCAGCCTCTAGAACCTTTGTCTTCTAGAGGCTGCCATCTTGGTCACTTGAGACCTGTAGAACTGAATTTGATGAACTAAAGATACGCTCACAGGGATGTGGATTCACATTCTTGCCTGTTAAACAGTCAGGAGGATAGTGACATGCTGTGTGTTAGATAATTCAAAAACACAAAAAAAACTGACACAGTTTTCCGGAGTAAGTATTATATGTAACTAGCGACTTGCCCGTCAAAAATGGCGGCAATAACATTTTTAAGGCTGGCAATGCTGTTTGCCACACAACGCAAGGATCTCACCCCTCTAAGTTGGGGGCCTCGCGATGAGCGACTACGGCGCTCATCGCATGCCTTCGGCAACCCACCACTTTCATGCCTCGCAATGAGCACCTTCGGCTCTGATTGCGAGCCTCTCCCACCTTCTACTTTCCGTGCCTTGCGATGAGCACCTTCGGCGCATGCACAAGCTTGTAACATTCCAGAGCGTTACCAACAAACTCGCAATGACCACAACTATTATATGTGATCATTTATAACAATACAGTAGAATTAAAAAAAAACTCCCGCTAAACCGGCATAACCGGCACTATCCGGCAATTGGAGACTAAAAAAAAAAAAAAAGCTAACTTGTTTTCTAATTATTTTGTTGGGCCCTAAATAGCCCAGTTTAAGAGCTAATGCCTTTTTAAAGGCATTTTGAGGTGTTTTGGGGGTTTAAGGGTCGTTTAGAGCCTTAAAATCAGCAACTACAGTTATCCGGCAATTGGGAGTCCTTGTGGGTGCCGGATAACAGGGATTTTACTGTATATTGGTGGCATAGAATGTGGAAATTGTGCCGATGCAGTAAGTTTAGAGTTTCTTCATCTCTAACACAGCATATATGCCATCTGTCTGCTTGAAGCATGACACTGGATGTGTTAATCCTTTTCACTTTTCTTAGATCAAAAAATGCAATGCTCCAGATTAGGGGTGTAGAAGATGGCAGCCTACAGGAGACAATACAGGAAGTTAGAGGATGATCCAGAGCCTGTGGGTCTCTTACTAGTAAATAAGTATACATTTTATGTGAAAGTTAAAATGCAGGATGATCTAATTAACCAATTCAAATATTTGTATAAAACCAAACCTAAATGGTCTTAACCTTTTGAGCATTAAGTGAATAATATCAGCAACACAAAGTTCAAAATGTAGTAAATTTTTTCTACAGAATATTATTAATCAGCACATTATTCCCATGCGGCAGAATCAACTGTATAATGATTAATAATTTAAAATGTACAAACAATATGTAATACTTTTAATAGTGTCATTTGGTCAAATATCTGCATACTTTTGACACCAGAAAAGAGTATCAGTTTATTTTTAAGATCACAGACCACTGAAAGCTACCACATTTTCCAGTTTACTTGGTCATGGTTTAAAACAGACCTACAAAATCCCAATAAGTTATTAACATCAGTTTATGAAGTAGGGTTTACTAAACGAAAATGAGCTATTTTTTTTGTGAGGATCGTTCAATTTCATAATACTGAAACATAGGTGCAGATTGCCCCCCAAAAATATAATAGAGCTGTCTCACTTCCATGAAACAAAAGTAAATTGCCAATTCATCACAGTGCAACATGACAGGTCAACATAATGTTTCAATTACTTTATAGCAGTAAATGCCAGTTTCTGGATCAAAACAGAATTAAATGTACCAATATGGTCTGAATTACCAATTTAAGCTAACTCCGGTATGCAGTATTTTGCTCATAAAGACAATGTGGTAGCTTCAATCAGGGTAAACATATTTGATTAGGATTGATTTGGTCTATCAGGGTAATATTTGGATTATGGAGGTGTACCTCTTATAAAACATTAGACTCGTCTGAGAACGTTCTTAAAAGAAGTGGCCTGACAGTCGAACGGGCAGACTCAAAACCACCTGTTTTGGGATTCATTTTCTTCTGTAATGATGATGCAAATAAAGAAACTTTAAAAGGCACAGTTTGCAAGCAGAAAATACTGATGCAATTGACTATACCAAGACACTATACGGTTAGAGGCATAACCATCTCATATAATCTTGTTTTAATGAAGCCTGGATCTTTAATAAAAATCGCTAGTCAAGGATTTAGAAAATGCAATATTCAATATTAAACTTACTTTTGAACAGTTAAATGGTTTGTCTTCACCCATTATTAGGTAATAAGATGGTGGAAGCAACTGTGACGGAGAGGTACTCCAAGATTGTGTCCTTCCCAAGCTAAACCAATTCAAAGCACACAGTCTCCAGCCAATTAAAAAGCCCCTGCCCCAATGGAGATACACAGTTCAACTGAAGGCTAGAAATTGATGTATTAAAAGTAAATTTAATATTGAGTACTGTTTTTCTAAATCATTAAATAGCAAGTTTGTTTGAGACCAATGTCTCCTGTTAGTGCTCTATAGTTGTCCTTTAAAAAAATGTTTAAAGGCATATTGCATGCGTTTTATTTGTATTCCATGTGACTCCATTGGCCGCTCTGATCAAGTACTACACGCCCTCAAACGCTGTGTCACAGGGTACGCACACACACACCATACATTTCATAGAAGCCTCCTAGAGTGACACGTAGGGCTTGATCAGAGCTAAAGATGGAGTCATATGGAATAAAAATAAAACATTTTAAAAATGAGAAGTTTTTTTTTACATAATATGCTCAATTTTCATTCTCAGTCATACTGTCTACACGGGCAGTATGTCTTTAAAAAAAATACAGTCGTCCTGTAATCTCATAATTTGTTTAAACAAATTAAAGATACTTATGTGATAAAGTAAAAAAACACAAAACACACAATATTTTATAAACACCTGTTAAATCTAATTCAGAAGAAAGGCTGAAAAAATTGACTATCTTGTGGGGCAGCTTTAGGGTGAGTTTACATATCATAAAAGTATATATTTTGGTTTAACTTTAGTGAACTGTATAATCTAAATTTTAGATGCTTCAAATGTATTTTAGTTTAGTATATTCATCATGTTATTCTTTAAACCCTGTAGCTGATTACATGGTAGAACTTAAGGAACAAAAAAACACTTAAAGGAAAACTGTAGTTCCTGCCAATGCGAGGTTCTCCCCCATCTAACTTACGGGCCTCGCGATGAGCGCAGGCCTCGCAATGAGCAGCTTCGGCGCTCATTACAAGCCTCTTTACGGACCTCGCGAGCTTCTCCCCACTCTCTCCCTCCCATGTCTCTTTGTTCCCTCTCCATCCCCTTATCTCTCTCACCACTGTGTCTCTTTCCCGCCAACTCCCTTCCCCTGTGTCTCTTTCCCGCCAACTCCCTTCCCCTGTGTCTCTTTCCCGCCAACTCCCTTCCCCTGTGTCTCTTTCCCGCCAACTCCCTTCCCCTGTGTCTCTTTCCCGCCAACTCCCTTCCCCGGTGTCTCTTTCCCGCCAACTCCCTTCCCCGGTGTCTCTTTCCACCCCACTCCCTTCCCCGGTGTCTCTTTCCACCCCACTCCCTTCCCCGGTGTCTCTTTCCACCCCACCCCCTTCCCCTCTGTCTCTTTCCACCCCACCCCCTTCCCCTCTGTCTCTTTCCACCCCACCCCCTTCCCCTCTGTCTCTTTCCACCCCACCCCCTTCCCCTTTGTCTCTTTCCATCCCACTCCCTTCCCCTCTGTCTCTTTCCACCCCACTCCCTTCCCCTCTGTCTCTTTCCACCACACTCCCTTCCGCCGTGTCTTTTTCCACCCCACTCCCTCCCCTGTGCTCCTGTTCGCATTTACGTGTGTGAAACCATTTTACAAGCTTGGAAAATTGTTCATTTTCCCCAAGCCCAAAATATGTTTCCAATTCACTGGCTTGAAAAAAAGTAACGGCTTTACGGACACCATTTCTTTCCACGCTTAGCCATTTTCAGACCTCCCAAAAACGCCAATGAAATATCAAATTAGCTTGCAACCTCACTTACACGCTCCCTGCAATGTGTGTGCGGTTGTAAGTTTTTTTTTTTTTTTTATTAATTTGCATCTTTTGGCGGGCTTCAGAGTTACGGGCTTGAAAAAAAATGGTGGCCGATAAATATTTTTTTTAAATTTTTTTAAGCCTGTAACTCATCAGCCATAATTTTGCTCGTGGCCCTAAGTCTTCTAGTCTCCAACTTTAAAACATGATGTCTTGTTCTTTACATGAATATAATGGGCAGACTGGGTTCTAATAAAATCAAGGTTCCCCAAAAAATGTATCTGTAAATACCAATTTATCCAACTACCTTGTAATTGCATGTGTTGTCTCTAACATGCAATCCAGATTATGCACAATCAGAATATGCAAATACTTGTTCCTGGCAAAATGCACTATAAACATTTAATAGATGTACAGTAATAATTATACAGCTGGTGTTACAAGCCACCTGCCATATACATTATGTTATTATCACTTATTTTTAGGGACACAATGAACTGGATCTTTTAATAAAAATGTTTTCAATATTAGTCATATATCAGATAATAATTAATCATTGGCATTTCACTGCAATGTATTTAGAACTGTAATAATACTGTGAGCTTCCAAAAGAAACAACCATTTAATCCTTTGCAGGTTGTATACATGGCCTGAGCTTAACATTGGCGTAAACACAAGTTAAACTCGGCATGGCCATGCGTAGAGTGAGTTTGAGATGGAATAAATAAATGAATTGTATAAAGAGCAGACAAGAACCTGTTCCAATATGTCCTATACACAGTAAACAAGTATTATATAGGAAATATAAAATTCTACAATCCATTGACGCAATACAAATACTGATAAATAAAGCAACAGAATTTTTGTTTAGTAACCAGAGCAGGTTTTAAATATCACAAAAAGCATATACAATAAATACAAAAATGAAGGTTGCAGACTGAACTTGCAAACAAATGTTAAAAGTTCCTTCTAAAAATTCCAGGGTGAGATAATTATGCAGCACTATGCAAAATAATTTACTCCCCCTGGACTGACTGCAGTTTACACTACTAATTCATATGTTATGAAAGAAGTTGAAATGGCAGAAATACTATAATTCCATTGTTAATCTTTGAAGTACTTTATGTCTTAAAGCAAAAAAGTAGCGTTTGAAGTATAGTTTATTAAATGTATACAAGTAAAATATTCGTCAGTCTCTGTAATTATTTCCTTTTGACAATAAATACAGAATTGTCTTAAATTATTTTATTTTTTTATAATTTATTAACATGTAACGGGATATAAGCATGTCCAAAACTGCTTTTCCTTAAAAGGCTGTATCTATCATGTAGGGCATTTGAATCCCCCTTCTACACACCACAACATCTCGTAACAATTAGATGTTACTGTATCTGAACAGCTGTTAAAGGGATCTTCAGACTAAAGCATTGTAAAACAATATGAAGATTTTTATTTAACAAAACAGAGATATTACTACCAAATAAAAACAATTATTATTTATATTTTGAAATTTGAAGATTGCTTCATGGCTTTTTACCAAAGTAAACAAATAAGCAACATTTTTACATTTTTATTATTTATACTAAATTATTCTTCAATGCAGGCATCCATTTTTTTCATATTAATGCTTTAATTTTTATTATTGACCGACTAAAGCTTGGGAGCCAAAACCTAAAAAATGAATAGTGTTTAAATCAAAAATGAAATCTTCAGAATGGTTTTAGTGTGGTTTTAGATTGCATAGTGCCAGAGAGCAAAGCAGAGAAGCAAAGGGTTACATTTAGAGAGACAGTCACCTTAATCACTCCAAGGGAAGCTGTGATTGCTGGAAGTTTGAGAGAGCATGAAGATAGTAGATGTTCCTGAGGAAGGGAGGCGCTTCGAGACCTGCTTTGCAGCAGCACAAGAGACAGGGACGTTAAAGTAAAGAAGAGAAACAGAAGTCAGGTAATATAGGAAGTACAATAAGAGAAATCCAAGACATGACAGAGAAGCAGGAGGATGCATGGCCAGTAGGGTCTGATTAATAGCTTAATGCCCACGGTTATTTACTCATATTCAGTTAATCTAATTGGAACACCTGTTATCTACATACATATTCAATTAATGGAAAATAATCTTTGGCAATGTCCCACATGCTGAGATCTCAGTTTCCTCCGCCTCTACCACCAACACTACAGGTTGCATTAGGAAGCAAAGCTTTCCCTCCAATAGTATCTGCTGGACCATTAAAAAAAAATCCATCAGACCTTTCTACAGACATACTAACATTAATTACGCCTCCTCCAAATTCTGACCATACATTATATTTTGTGCTACTTATGGCTCCAAGAAAGGTAGAAATTGCCTTACTGCTTTGAAAAAAAATAGTGGATACCTATAGCAACCGGCAGTGTCGGTGGCAGCCTAAAGCAAAAGTGGAGGAAGAAATTATATCAGCATTTGGTATGTTTGCCAAAAAGACATCCCATATTAATAGTTAATTAATACATTTGAGACAAAAACAATATATACACTTTTCACTCTTACGTGGACTTTCCTCAAGATTTTACAACATTAAAAAATTGTACAAAGAGGTAATATTTTGTACAGGCTCAGATTTGTGCTTTTTAAGAAAATGTAACAGAACGGTTGTTTTTGGTTTCCACTATAAAAATGACATGTGCCGTATTCCATACATGCAGGAAATAGAATCATCTTAAGAAAATTATTATATATTATGAGGGTGAGAAAAATAAAATCACGAAAGAGCTGAACAGGACGTAGAACTAAAAACATGCTAAAAAGCCCGGTGTAAATAAGTGGTAAGAGTATCTTATCTCTCAAAACTCAGAGGACTACAATTCCCAAAATGATGGTGTAGAAAATAATAGATGGACCTGTCACAGAGAACGGAAGAAAAAATAAGAATGCTACAAAACAAATAAAAATACCTCAACTTTTTTTAGTGGAACAGAAACCAAAGTACAATTATGAGTTCTCCATCTTGAATTTAGTGTATACATTTTCTGTAGCGCTGTTTAGCACATGTTCAGCAGTACTAAGTGGATTGCTGGCAATGGTAAAGCCAATGTTATTGCAAACATTTAGTGAGAATGGAGAAGGAAAAGCAAAACCTGGTCATCAAACACTGCAAATGTATTCTTGTGCTATCTCATCATGCAAAAATACATTCACCACAATGTTCTTATGCAACATCATAGTAGTTTTTACATATTTGGAAACTGCAATAGCAAAACTGTGAAATAAGCTATAATACACACAAAAGCACATGTCTTACCTTTTGACTTGCAGCCTTAATATTTTTTATGACTAGCAATAGAATTTCTGGATATAGGCTGATAAAAATCAGAAGAATTATTGCGAGCCAGACTGACACCGATGTCAGCATGTGTGCAAACACAAAGTACATTCGCTGTTGCTTGAGAAAAGGCCTAGAAAAAAAGATTCAGATGACCAATTTAGTTTCTGTAACAGTTATTGCGCACAGCAGTAAAACAGATTTCCCCCCCTAACCAAACCATCTGCCGCACATTAATCGTGCCAATATTTGGCAGTGCATTGTGGGTAGTCCGTAGACTTTAGAATATTCACATTTATGCGCTCAAAGATCTAAATTATGGGTTCAGATTTGTTAAAAGAAATATCTATTGAAAAAGCTGGGTGCGGTTCTCAGTTCAAAAGTAATTTACTTGATGTCTGACCATGTGCAAACTCTGTAATTACCAAGTATAAAAGCATGGGCTTTAATGGGAGGACCACCAAAAGTCTGACAAAAATTACAACCTTCAACTTAATTAGCTGTGATAAAGCTACAGTTTTAATTATACCAAAACATTTGCTCTGTAAATCAGTGCTGTGCTACATCATCGCTTTCAAAATGGAAAAAAATATTTGTTGCCAAACAAAAATAAAATAAATAAAAAAACATTTTCCTTTAAGTTTTCCTGATATACTAAACCTAAAGGAAATAAAATATTCTCACAGTGTATTTAAGCAACTAGTGGAAGTCTGTGGACCTGAAAGCTTCAACCATTATTATTCCTTAAACTCAATATATAGTGGGGGGGTATTTGATCCCCCGCTGATTTTGAACGTTTATCCACTGACAAATAAATGATCAGTCTATAATTTTAATGGTAGGTGTATTTTAACAGTGAGACAGAATAAAAAAAAATAAAAAATAAAAACGCATGTCAAAAAAGTTATAAATTGATTTGCAGGTCAATGAGGGAAATAAGTATTTGACCCCTTCGACTTAGTACTTGGTGGTAATACACTTGTTGGCAATCACAGAAATCAGATGTTTCTTGTAGTTGGCCACCAGGTTTGCACACATCTCAGGAGGGTTTTTGTCCCACTCCTCTTTATAGATCCTCTCCAAGTTATTAAGGTTTCGAGGCTGCTGTTTGGCAACTCGAACCTTCAGCTCCCTCCACAGATTTTCTATGGGATTAAGGTCTGGAGACTGGCTAGGCCATTCTAGGGCCTTACTGTGCTTCTTATTGAGCCACTCCTTTGTTGCCTTGGCTGTGTGTTTTGGGTCATTGTCATGCTGGAATACCCATCCACGACCCATTTTCAATGACCTGGCTGAGGGAAGGAGGTTTCCCAAGATTTGACGGTACATGACCCGTCCATCATACCTTTGATGCGTGCAGAAAAACACGCCCAAAGCATAATGTTTCCACTTGATGACGGTGTTTGACGATGGGGGTGGTGTTCTTGCGGTTATAGGCAGCATTCTTCCTCCTCCAAACAACGGCGAGTTGAGTTGATGCCAAAGAGCTTGATTTTGGTCTCATCTGACTACAACACTTTCACCCAGTTCTCCTGTAGGATTTCAGTCCTTCACAGCGTAGTGTGTTACCAATTGTTTTCTTGGTAACTATGGTCCCAGCTGCATTGAGATCATTAACAAGATCCTGTGTAGTTCTGGGCTGATTCCTCACCGTTCTCATAATCATTAAAATACCATGAGGTGACATCTTGCATGGAGCATCAGACCAAAGGAGACTGATAGTTAATTTTTGTAAATAATCGCACCAACTGTTGTCACATTCTCACCAAGCTGCTTGGTGATGATCTTGTAGCCCATTCCAGCTTTGCTTTTGTGGACAGGTGTCTTTTATACAGGTAACAAGCTGAGATTAGGAGCACTCCCTTTAACAGAGTGCTTCTAATCTAAGCTCATTACCTGTATAAAAAAAAAAGACACCTGGGAGCCAGAAATCTTGCTGATTGATAGGGGATCAAATACTTATTTCGCTCACTGAACTGCAAATCAATTTATAACCTTTTTGACGTGTGTTATTCTTGTTTTGTTATTCTGTTTCTCACTGTTAAAAAAACACCTACCATTAAAATGATAGACTGGTCATTTCTTTGTCAGTGGACAAATGTTCAAAATCATCAGGGGATCAACTACTCCCCCCCCCCCCCCCCCCCCCCCCCACTGTATAAACCAAGGTAATTAAACAGTGATGTCTTTAAAATGCAATATTTAAAATCTTAATTATAAAATAGTGAAGAGAGAACCAAATGAAAAAAATATTAACAGTTGTTTTTTACTGCTCTATATTATGTTGTAGAGCAACACCTGTGAGTTCAGAGCTTCTTTAACAGCTACCTAATAGCAGAGAGAATAAGTAAATTGCATAGAAGCTTTGACACACAAATCCATCCTTACTTAATCTGCAATTCTGCTGATTAGAAAAAAGGTATGAATTCATATTCTCTCTCTCCCTCTATAGATCTGCATACTTACACATTGCTTACATATTTTTATAAAGACCTATGCATTTTCTAGTGATGTACTCACCATATGATTCCTCCCCAAAAGAACGAGAAAAACACATAAAATGCCAATGAGCCCCAAATGACTAAATGGTTCATCCACGTCCAATATCGGGTATCTAATGCAAGCTGAAAAGACACGTACAGATCACATTATATACAATATACTATTCCATAAACCAATATCATGCAGATTCTATTAGTTACCAGAAGCTAATTTTGAGGGTAAAATGCTTCTTAAAGCAAGTTTCTATTTTAATCTAATTTGGCTTAAATGGTTTGTGAACACTGTGGTAGTGTTGGTTGGGTATTCTACTTGAGCAATGCATTATGCATACAACATAATATTGTTGACAGCTTCTTACAATCTTGAAAAAAGCCACATTAAAGAAACTAACACCTGGTAGGGAGAATGCTGCAGAGAAGGGGGTAAGTAAAGACTCCTATCAGCACAGTCTACTTGTGTCAGAACCACTGGACAACTGTTAAGCCTAAAACTGACCTAATTACTACTGCTCTTTTCCCGTCCTATATCTTACATTATAGTGTTACATATGTTTATGCATACATATGGTATGCAAGAAAGTGTTGGTTACACTGACAGCAATGTCACTCGTATAGACATTTCTGTGCATGCAAATAATTCTGTGGCCCTGCACAGGCATCTTCAGGCAGCCGGCTGCCCCCAGAACATGTACTGCCCTAGGCAGAAATACACCACTGCTTCAAATTAAAGTTTTAAAACCTCTAATGATTTTATTGCTAATCATTCATGTATGTAAATGGAAAAAGCTCCTGGACAATTACAATCAGGTTGTTATTGTTTTATATGCAAATCACAATCCTTACCTTAAATGTAACTGTAAACACTAATGTAGTGAAGACAATAGTTCCAAATGACCAGTTTCCAAATACCTGCAAGAAAAAAAATCACAGCAATATAAATTAGTTATGGGTATTTAAATAACAATAAAGGTTTGTTTGTTTTTAAATTAGCCCTAGCAAATTAAATAATTCTGTTACAAAATAACGATGTTAGGTTACTGTGCGATAACAAGAGTGCCAAAAAACCCTTTATATAGAAGGCAGAAAAAAACAAAATAATAACACATGCACATTAAAAATGGCATCTGGGCCCATTATACCAACTGCATAAAAGCACCAAAGAGGGGAAAATTATTTGTATAATGTAGAATTTGAAAAGTTTAATACAGATGTAGCAGTGTGTTTCATTGCAGATTAATATAATAAACGGACATCATGTTTGTAAAACAAGTCATGGCCCTTTAAAAGTTGCATCCAGAATAATTATGCCCTGTTTGTCCAATTAGAGTTATGAAATATAAAATAAAAAAAAATCTGATTTCCCTGTGCTCTCCTCCAGAGGGTTGACATGCTGCCCTTAATCCTTCTATCTGTTAGAACCTGTCACTGTGTGAAATGGAAGCCAGCAAAGTGAGAACCTCTATATTGCAGTTTGCAGTGCAAGAATTCCTGAGATCTTTCCTTTTATGAGTGCGCCAGCAGCAGTTGCAGCAAGGAGCTGCTTGATGGCACTGGCGAAATTATAGACAATCTGTCAGCTCTGCTCCGATCGTACACAATTTCCAAGCTTAAAACATTACCCTTATCCCAACCATTAACCTATGACATTCACAGCAAAATCCTGGCAGCGACATCTAGTGGAAGCTCACCGTCACCGCTACTGCCTGTGTGCTGGCGCACTGATAAAAAGGAAAGGACCAACACCTGTTCCTCCATGTAATCACATGTTTTAACCAGGAATCACTTCCTATCCTGTGTGCATTGGAATCTGCAATATGGAGTTTTAAAGGTTGCTGCCTGTCCCTTCACATGCTCTTAGGGTGTTTGCAAGGCATGACTGGAGAAAAGCAGATGTGATACCTATATTTAAAAAAGGGAGCAGGAGCAAATCAGGGGAATTATAGACCAGTGAGCCTCACTTATGTAGTGGGGAAGCTTTTAGAAGGGTTAATAAGGGATAATATACAAGAATATGTCTATTTGAACAGGATTATAAGTAGGAGTCAACATGGATTTATGAGGGATAGTTCATGTCAAACAAATCTAATTAGTTTCTATGAGGAGGTTAGTAGGAACCTGGATCAAGGCAACTCAGTGGATGTAGTCTTTTTGGATTTTGTTACAGTGCCACATGGGAGACTATTGTGCAAACTAAGAGATACAGGAATTGCAGTAAATATCTGCTCATGGATTGAGAGCTGGCTGAAAGACAGGAAGCAAAGGGTTGTTGTAAATGGAACATACTCCGATTGGACTAATGTGGTAAGTGGGGTTCCTCAGGGTTCAATATTAGATCCTCTCCTTTTTATATTTATTAATGACTTAGGGGTGGGACTGGAAAGTAGTGTCTCCATTTTTGCTGATGACAAAAAGTTGTGCAAGGTAATTAAATCAGATAATGATGTGCTTTCCCTTCAAAGGGATTTACATAAAATTGAGGAATGGGCATCTAAATGGCAGATGAGATTTAATATGAATAAATGTAGAGTTATGCATCTGGGAAGGAAAAATAGCCATGCAATTTATAATCTTAATGGAGCAAATCTAGGTGTATTGGATATTGAAAGGGATTTGGGAGTGCTTGTGGACATCCACCTAGGTAACAGTGCTCAAAGCCAAGCAGCAGCTGCAAAGGCAAATAAAATATTAGCATGTATTAAGAAGGGTATAGAAGCAAGGGAAGGAAATATAATTCTGCCACTATACAATTCTCTAGTACGCCCTCATTTGGAATATGGAGTACAATTTTGGGCAGCACTTCATAAAAAGAACATTTTAGAGTTGGAAAAGGTACAGAGGAGGGCAACAAAACTAATAAGGGTAATGGAGGGGCTAAGTTATGAAGAAAGACTAACCAAATTAAGCTTATTCTCTCTAGAAAAAAGGTGCATAAGAGGAGATTTGATTACTTTGTATAAATACATCCAGCGTCAATATAAAGATTTGTCAAGGCAGCTTTTTGTGCCAAGAGGTTTTCAACTGACAAGAGGACACCCCTCGAGGTTAGAATTAAAAAGATTCCACCTTAAAGAAAAGGGTTCTTCACAGTAGGGGTAGTTAATCTGTGGAATTCTCTACCAGAGGAGGTGGTGACAGCGGATTCGATAGATAACTTTAAAAGGGGACTAGATTTATTTCTAATTAAGAAGGGAATTCAGGGTTATCCTGGATAATTAGAGAGAGTGTATTGATCTAGGGAGAAATCCGATCGCCAGTATCTGGGGTCAGGAATGAATTTTTTATTCCCCTTTGAGATGATTGGCTGAGTTTCACTTTTTTTTTTTCTTTTCTGTTTGCCTTCCTCTGGATTAATTAATAAATAAAAATAAATAAATAGTTGATTAATAATAAACAATTAATAGCTAATCCACATATTGCAGATCAGAGGAAATCTTAAAAGGTTGAACTTGATGGACTGAAAGTCTTTCAACCTTAATTACTATGTAACTATGTAAGTGGTTGGGCCAAAGCCAAAAGGACACCCAGCTGCAGATGTGTCTGAAGGGGAAAGGAAAGTCCGATGCTGCAAAGACCAATTCAGAAAAGGAACCTGGAATGTTAGAACTATGAACCAAGGCAAACTAGATGTGGTCAAGAATGTAATGACAAGGTTAAACATTGATATCCTGGGAATTCGTTAACTTAAATTGACTGGAATGGGACATTTCACAACAGACAACCACCAGATCTGTGGTCCAGAATCCCGCAGAAAAATTGGAGTAGCCATCCTAGTCAATCAATCAAAGAGTGGCCAAAGTAGTGCTCGGTTCCAACCCAATAAATTACAGAATGATTTCAATTCAAATTCAAGGCAAGCCATTTAACATCACAGTGATCCAAGTCTACGCTCCAACAATGGATATAAAGTTGTTACTATCATCATAGGAGATTGGAATGCTAAAGTACGGAACCAAAAGACATCTGGAATATCTGTCAAATTTGGCCTTGAAATACAAAATGAAGCAGGTCAGAGATTAGTAGAATTTTGTCAAGATAATTCTCTGGTCGTAACAAACACACTCTTCCAACAGCCTACGAGACGACTGTACACATGGACATCACCAGATGGACAGCATAGAAATCAGATTGACTATATACTTTGCAGCCAAAGATGGAGGAGCTCTATACAGTCAGCAAAAACAAGACCTGTAACTGACTGCAGCCCAGACCATGAGCTTCTTATTGCAAAGTTGAAAATTAAACTGAAGAAAAGAGGGAAACCATCAGACCAAGTAGATACAAAATAAATAATATCCCTTGTGAATATGGAGTGGAAGTAACAAATAGATTTAAGGGACTAGACATTGAAGATAGATTGCCTTTAGAACTTTGGACCAACGTTTGCAACATTATCCAGTAAATAGCAACAAAGAATATCCCTAAAAGAAAGAAAAGTAAGATGGGTTGTCTGATGAGGCTTTGAAAGTAGTCTAGGAAAAAAGAAAAGTGAAAGGGAGTGGAGATAAGAAAATATTTGCCCAACAAAATGCAGAATTCCAGAGGATAGCAAGACGAGATAAGGAGACATTCTACAATGAAAGATGTAAAGAGATTGAAGAAGATAACCGAATGGGTAAATCAAGAGGTCTCTTCAAGAAAATTGGGAACCTAAGAGGCACCTTTCATGCAAAAGTGGGAGTGATAAAATAAAAACATGGTAGGGACTTAACAGAAGAAGATCAGATAAAGAAAAGGTGGCAGGAATACACTGAAGATCTATACAGCAAGGATCTTAACAGCAGTGATGACCTCAGTAGTTTGACCAATGAGCTGGAACCAGACATCTTGGAGAGCGAAGTGAGATGGGCCCTAGGATGTCTTGCTGATAATAAGGCTGCAGGAGATGGTGGAATCCCAGTTGAACTATTCAAAATTCTACAGGGTGATACTGTAAAAGTGTTGCTTGCCTTATGCCAACACATTTGGAAAACTTAACAATGGCCAATAGACTGGAAAAGGTTAGTCTACATCCCAATCCCAAAAAAAGGCAGTGCCAAAGATTGTTCCAATTATCGAACAATTGCACTCATTTCACATGACAGCAAGGTATTGCTTAAGATTCTACAAGCTCGACTCCAAAAATATATGGACCGGGAACTACCAGATGTGCAAGCCGGGTCCGCAGAGGAAGAGGCACAAGAGATCAAATTGCCAATGTCCGCCGGATAATAGAGAAAGCAAGAGGGCTCAAAAAAAAACATTTACTTCTGCTTCATAGACTATTCTAAAGCCTTTGACTGTGTGGATCACAACAAAATGTGGCTTGTCCTTAAAGAGATGGGAGTACCAGATCATCTCATCCTCCTCCTAAAGAATCTGTATGTCGACCAAGAAGCCCCGGTCAGAACCGAACATGGGACAACAGAATGGTTCAAGATTGGAAAAGGAGTGCGACAAGATTGTATATGGTCACCTTATTTATTCAACTTCTATGCAGAGTACATCATGCGTAAAGCTGGACTGGACGAATCCAAAGCCGGAATCAATATTACTGAAGGAATATCAACAACCTCAGATACGCTGATGATATTACTTTGATGGCTAAAAAGTGAGGAGGAACTAAAGGACTTATTGATGAGGGTAAAAGAAGAGAGTGCAAAAGCTGGCCTGCTGCTCAACGTTAAAAAGACGAAGATCATGTCAAACAGCAAATAGACGGGGAAGAAGTAGAGGCAGTGACAGATTTTATTTTCCTGGGATCCAAGATCTCTGCAGATGGTGACTACAGTCATGAACTTAAGACGTTTGCTTCTGCGGAGGAAAGCTATGGCAAGCTTGGACAAACTAGTAAAATGTAAAGATATTAAACTATCAACAAAGGTCCGCATAGTTTGAACTATGGTATTCCCAGTAGTAACATGCGGATGTGAGAGCTGGACAGTAAAGAAGTCTGAGCGCCGTAGAATTGACGCCTTTGAATTGTGGTGTTGGAGAAGACTGCAAGAAGATTAAATAAATCAATACTTCAGGAAATCAAGACAACCTGTTCACTAGAAGGTATGATCATGAGGCTGAAGCTCAAATATTCTAGGAATCCCTAGAAAAGACTCTGATGCTGGGAAAGATTGAAGGCACAAGACGAAGGGGACGACAGAGGCGGAGATGGATAAATGAGGTAATTTAAGCAATGAACATGGACTTGATGGAGCTCAGAGGGGCAGTGACTGAGAGATGCACCTGGCAACAACAACAACAACAGCAGCAGCAGCAGCAGCAACAACAACAACAACATCTGACACATGGAGAGCATGATGCTTTTATTGATTAAAGTTTGTACAAATATCAATACATACTGGTAGTTTAATGTTGAAAAGCAAGTTTAAAAAAATTAAATATTCAGATGAATTCTGAGAAATTTTCGATTCTATAACATTTAATCACTCTAATTTTTTTATATATCCAATTCAAATTTGGTGTTTCAAATATGCTATATGTTTCAAATATTTTAAATATGAATTAATACTAATGACTATTCTGTATGTATCATAGTAATTTAAGACAACAAGGACAAACGTTACTAAAATCTGAATGGGGATATTAAAACAGGAGTTGAAATGTAAACATTTTGAAAAAATGGTTGTAAAAATAAAGAAAATTAGACATGAAATTCAATGCAATAACGACGGCAATAATAATTGAAGGCTGGCAATGCGGTTTGCCACACAATGCGAGGCTCTCCCCCTCTAACTTGCCTTTGGCGCTCATTGCTAGCCTCTCCCACTGTCTACATTACGGGCCGTCGCCGCTCACTGCAGGCCGCGGCCAACCCGGCACTTTAAAGGCTTGCAACGAGCACCTTGAGCGTTCATCGCGAACCCTGCCATGAGCGCTCATTGCCCGCCACTTTAATGCCTCGCGCTAATTGCGAACCTCTCCCCACTCTCTGACCCTGATCAAGTTTTGTGTGTCTCCCCTTGATCGCCTATCTATCTTTTTTTAGTCTTGCGTGCCTCGGCTAAGCACCGTTGCTTTTATTTTCAAAGTCTTGTGGGTCTCATGAGCGACGTTGCTTCTATTTTCAAAGTACTGCGTGTCTGGCGTTGTTCGGCTAAGTGTTAAATGTTTTGTCCTTTTATTTTTGATCCTTTTTGAAAGCATTTACGTTTTTACGGCTGCCATTTTTTCCTCGCTTAGCCGATTTTCGATCTAAAAAAATGGCAATTAAGAGTCAAATTAGCTTGCTACCTCACTCACAGGCTCCTTGGCTATCCCCCTGAATTATTTGTCATTTTTTTGTGGGGTCTTCCGAGTTACGTGCTTTAACAAATACCGGACATTAATTTAGTCTTTCGTGCATCCTGATCAGTGCCAAAGTCCTACGTCGTTCATCACTGATGGCGGCCATCGCCATGAGCGCCTTCAATCTCTTTCCATCCTCCATCAGTGGAGCGATAACGGGACAGCGGACCCTTAGAGGGACACTGAAAAAGCACAATTGCGAGGCCTTTGGCACATTAATTGCAGCAAAGTTGTGCGAGCTTCGCTGCGCTCATTACCATAAAGTCGTACGGGCCTCGTGAAGAACACCTATGTCGCTTATCACCAGGAGGTCAAAGACGATCATTGCACATGCGCAACCGTGTACCTTTTAACATAGCGTTACCAACAAACTCGCAATACAAGAAGTTTATATGTGATATGGAGGTCTTTAAGGATTGTCTATGGTCATACTT
The DNA here is from genome assembly GCA_027410445.1 of Discoglossus pictus. Taxonomy (NCBI): domain Eukaryota; kingdom Metazoa; phylum Chordata; class Amphibia; order Anura; family Alytidae; genus Discoglossus; species Discoglossus pictus. The sequence goes on from CM050168.1 coordinate 101,186,958, forward strand.
GATACCATTTTGAAAGGCAGCTACTCAAATTGCTCATTTTAAAGGGATATGTAAATTTGCTGTATTATGAATGTATCTGATAGAGGAGAATTAATAGTATATGGACCTTTCACATTATCTTTCCGCACAGACTGTGAACGCTGCACCACAGCACCACCTAGTGGGGAAAAAGATGAGGTAGTGCAGGCAAAATATGATCACCCGCCGAACCCCCTCCCCCCCCCCGGACGTGACGCAACTCGACGGCACTGAATCGACAGCGAGGCCATCGCAATGTTCGGCGCTGGCACTCGCCCTTCGAGCGCCCCTCTCATAGCTCAAGGCCTCTTCTGTCAGCGAATCTTATGTGACACGTCGGAGGGTGGAATAATTTTTTCCTGCACTACCTCTTTTTTACCACTAGTACATTTGCCTCTGCTCGACTCATATATACATAGTATGCATAAATGAGTCTAGAAGAGGAAAATGTATTTGGATGGAGAGACTAATAATGGTAGGCTAGTTGGGAGCCAGTTGCACTACCCTTATTTAAAGTCTCTTCCCAGCCAAGTACATTTGCCTCTGCTAGACTCATATGTCTAACCATCCATTCCTCATCTGCTGCCCCACTTTGACAATCCCTTCACTGGCTTCCCTCTCTAGAATTACATTCCTGAACAAAGTTATCTACAACACTACACCCTCCTGCATATCTGATCTAATCTCCAGATACTCTCCTAACTGCTGCTCTGCTCTGATCACAACGAATATCTCCCTGCATCCATTATCACCTCCTCACAATCTTGTTTATAAAGACTTTTTGTTGTGCTTCCCTCTATACTGTGGAACGTTCTAGTATGCTATGGCATACTGCCCCCTACTGCCACACTGGAGCATCAACAAGCAATCCCCGTTATTTTTGCCTTTAATACCCTTAACCCACTTAGAATTATAAATCCTTATGAAACCAGTGCCCTCTTTGCTTTCTGCACCAGTCAATAACCTTTAATATATTTGTCCTATGTGTTCACTGTATCTCCTGCACTATGAAATAACAATAATAATAGTAATAGCAGCAGCAATATTCTTGATTTATTAAATATTTATTCTTATTCTTGATATATTAAATATAAACAATAATCTGTCTGGTGTGACAAAAATGTAGATTTCTTACAATGCTTGACTTTTTTTTTTATAGATATACACACACAAATATATAATTTACCTGTCCATTGCCTTCCAAAGATGGATTCTGAAACAGGAAGTAAACGCCAAAGAAAAATACAAGTCCTTCAAATGCTCCCAGCATGGTCCAATATAGGAACGGCCACCACTTCAACATGGCGTTGTCAGATATCCTCCTGCACAAGAGATGGGGTATTAGGATAGTTCTTGTACAATCCTTGTCCATGTAAATGTAATATTTCTGGTACTAGCAGAGTTGTTTTTCTCTATCCCACTTGGGGTAGAGAGAATCTGCCCAAGAGGCTGCTCTAAATTACTTTCTGGGAGGTAAATATTTGTCTCCAGTGGATACAGGTATCAGAATAATTTATAGGGCAAATCCACGTATTCAAATACTGATTTTATTGCTAATCAGTTATTAAATAAACACATGCAATTGAGAAAACACAGACTAACTAACTTATTTCACTTACTCACATAGACATTACTTACATATATAATTTAGGATTTGTTTTTAGGGTATCTATGGTGATGTGCTGTTCCAATAAGCTGTATGCCAGGATGGGTAGGGAGGTGAAGCAGATATTGTACATTGTAAGGTACGCAGCATCATAGAGGGGCTGTAACACAAAAACAACAAGTGAAATATAATGATATACAGTGTTCAAAATATGTATGGCCAGTGTGAGGCATACTAATAAATCATTAATATCATCCGAACGCCTACATACTGCTCATGTTGTACATGTAAAATCAAGTAAACAATCTGTGAATACATTTTCATTTGATGCTCCTTTGTAAGATAACAGTGCAACGTTTAAAAATGAATACAGTCTTCAAAAGGGCAATGGCCAATATATTTCCTGAAGGGATCTTAAATGACAAATTCCCTCAATGCTTACATACTTGCTCTTAGCTAAAGATTTTGAGAGTTGGATCATTACAGTGACCCTTTAATCCCTGGCATTCTATTACAATATTGGCATATATACAATTTGTACATTTCTCTTGATATTTTTTCTTTACCAGCTCTTCTCAGAGGCTATGCCATACAGTTAACACTACATACCAAGTAACCTTTTATACAGTTGAGTGAATCAGGACATTTACATCTTTAGAAACATGTGTAATCTAGTTGTAGGAAACGCCCATGTTTAATTGGAGACAATTTCCATGCTTCTGTTAAACCATATCCAAAGAAAAGCAGTGCACATGTTATGCCTCAGGTGCTAAGAAGACTGGGTGCGTGGAACGTGCAGTACTGAGTACCCACCCCTAAATTGTGTGCGGGTGTATAGATAATAAACTTTATTAGTCTATAATAAGCTCTGAAATGTATTTATTAGGCATAGTTGTAAACTTTTCAAAAACCTATACTTTGTTGCATCAATCTGTATGAAAATTGTAAACAAATCCCATCATACAACTGGTATCTCCATCCAGCACCTTTCTGTTGCCAGCACTGTACACACCTGTTGGGAGAATCCACAAAAGAACTGATACAAAAATTGCGGTAGAATGAAGCACAGGTTCTGAAAGAGAGAAAATATAATATGTGAAATAGTTATAATTTAAAAGCAATAATAGTCTTGAACAGCTGGACTGGAATCAATGGATTACTTCATAATTACATCATGTCTAAGGGCGAAGTTTTCTTAAAAAGCAAAAAAGAGAGGGAATGTTATGAATTTTGTTGGGAGTATGAGTATTAATAGAACATATTTTCAGTATGGCTTATATACAATTACATCTGGCACACATTAATCATTATAGCCTTCAATAAACATGTTAAAGGACACAACATCAAATGTATTTAATTTTACATTTTATTTGTAGAGGGCCAGCAGATTCTGTAGATCTAGTGGTGGAATAAACATAGGTAACATTTGAACACACTTTTGAATACTTTATAAATAAAATTATAGATTTATTCATTTACATTATTTTATCTTGTATGTATAATATTGTGGAAGCAATAAGCCTATTTTGCATTTAATTGTTACACAATGTGTATCCCTCTTCGATCCCCATGGTTGCTGCCAGCATAATTTAATAATTTTCCTGCGTAAAAATGAGCAATGTCACAACTAGTAAAATCAAATCTGCAAAGTAAAGTTGTTGGTACCATCTTGTTTAAAGAAATAAACATGTGAGGAAGCAGTTTTGTGTGACTGTAAAATGACTTAGATTTGATTTTAAGGTGGCTTCCTCCTACTTAAAAAAAAATAGGGAAGAGGAGGATTACAAAACTTCCCCTTCAACTTATTTGTTCTTCAAAAGCTCTAAAAATGACAGATCACTCCTTTTTCATTTTTCACATTCTTTTTTTTTTCTTATACAACTAATTAATTATTAGTTAATCCGCATATTGCAGATCAGAGGAGATCTTAAGAGGTTGAACTTGATGGACTGAAAAGTCTTTTTTCAACCTTAAATACTATGGCCCTCATTCAATTGCAATTTGGCCAATTGAATAGGGGTCTAAATAAGCACATAACATATTTTTTGAAAGAAGTTTTTAGTTAGTAAACATCTATCCAAAAGCAAGGTTTTCATTAACTAAAAACTTATTTGAAAACAATATGTTATGTGCTTATTTAGAGCACTATTCAATTGGCCAAATCACAATTGAATGAGGGCCTATGTAACTATGTAAAAAACATGTTTTTAATGTTGAGTCAAGCACCTTGAAATTCATAATTATTAAGCCAAAAAGCCCCAAAAAAAGACGAAAAATCTTTAACAAAAATAAAAAAAATCACTACAAAAAAATAATAGTAATTCATAACTTTATATAATTAGGCAAATTTGGCATTCATTATGCTGGATGCAATTTAAAGTTTGAAAGAGGCATACATATTACCACTGCAGTGTACCTGCTCACTACTAGGGATAGCCACGCTGGTCTGTCTCCCCCTCTTCCCATGTCTAAAGTACATTAGACTGAACACAATAATTTCCAAGAGTCCCAGGGGGTAACTGTCAATTATTGGCTCATCAGAAAAATATTTCACCCTCTCCTTAGTGGACAGATCAGAAAAGTTTATAGACAGGTTATAAATGCATCAATTTAAGTTTACTATAAGAAAATATTTTTTTTTAAATAACATTCAATTCATAAATTATCTATATATTTAAAATTATAGCCTCCCTTTGTACCTTTGTAAACCTGGACTTTAATGTGACAAACACTTAAATTCTACTCAACAGATAAAAGACAGACCTACCTTATAGAAGAAATACTGCACAAGGTGGGCTATCCTCACATAGTACAAATGTCCATGTACCAACAGCAATTTTTTTAAGTGCTTAAACTTTGGCACCGCATAATCACTGTTTCTCGCCGCCTGGCGACCCTCTTTACCTTTAATGCCTGAAGAAAAAAAATATTAAAATAAACATATCTATTGCTTTTCTTTGTAATAAAAAAAATAGTAACAGAGATCGAAGCTCCTTCTAAATGATTGAGTTGCTATACAGATAACAAATAAATGAGTGGATATACAGATAGCAAAACAAACATAAGAAAAACATGTAGTCTTTCAAGTAAGGTTTCACTGGGATTTTTTTGTGTAACCAAAAGGTAATTGTAAATTGTTTTAGCTTACTGTATAGAAGAGGGTCAGAGGGTTTTTTAATCCTAAAAACATAAAAAAATAGTTTGTACTAATTGTACTAGCCATATCTTTCTATAGTGACTAATTCCTGAGATATTCAGCATTACTGGTGTCCCTCTTGTATGCTAATGAATGTCTGAATATGTCAATTTGTTTATTAGAATACTTGATTTAGGGTGAGTAAGGGGTCTAGCTGTACGATAATAAATTGGGGGACAGACGGACAAGCAGACAGTGATACTAATTAGAACACCAAAGCAGCAAATACATATTTATGAACTACACAAATGCATAAAGTGGCACACAAAAATGGTGAATATATCAGAAATTATTTACTTAAGAAAATAATGGCTAGTACAATATATTACCAGCATTTCATAGAATATTTTTTTTTGGGAGTGACCCTTTATATTAAAACTGAAAGTGAGTTTGTTAATTTAATCTTTGATCTTTTTATATTAAAAGTAATTTATCACATTAATTCTTGTTATTTGTGCAAGACAATGCTGATAAAAATGGTATAAACTGATAGTAATATTACATTTACATTACCTATTCCAACATGTGCTTCCAAAATCATACTGACATCATTGGCACCATCTCCCACTGATAAGGTGATTGGGTTTCCTTTGCAGTTCTTTACCATCTTAACAATCTAAAAAACAGAAACAGAAATTGTGTGTGCATTCTTAAAAAGGACCATGATCTCACCAAAGGAAGAGAGAGACAGTATTAATACAGGTCACATGGGAAACATTTTAATACTATCAATATGCTTATCAATAAAAACAAAGCCTATACTTTGTTAAGGAGTATTAGGACTCTGCTTGGACAGTTTAATTCTCATTTTTATAGTAACAACAACAACAATAATAATAATAATAATAATAATAATAATAATGAGGCAAAATGTTTTCAGAAAGTAAAACATAAAATACTGATTTTAATGCAATAACTGTTATTGGCAATTCTGATGTGACAATGGATCTGTCACAGTTTGTAACTGCTTTGACAGGTCTTGTTCTTGAAAAGTGTATCCTGTAGATATGGGAATCCCATGACCTTCGAAGACGTGAATCTCTATATTGCAATCTAGTTGTTGCTCGCTGTGCTGTGTGCACTAGAAACTGCAATAAGAAGATTTAAATCTACCATCAGTACTGAGCAGTCACTTCTGCAGGGGCTCAGCCAATGTCCCCGGCCTTCATAACATCCACTGAACTGAATCACTTCCCAACTGATATTTTCCCAGTTCCATTAACGGTACCTTGTTTTCTTTTGCCTCTAGACCTAGGACCTCACATGCCGCAAATTCTTCTGTCTCTGAACTTATTTAATATACCCTCCCACCTATGATGAGTTGTAGTGATTTATAGTGCAGGTTTAGCACTATCACCTCCTTTTTTCACAGCTTATACACCCAAAACTTAATAACCAATTAACCCGGTTTTCAATTTCTTGCCAAGCCCTTGTTTCTTCCTTTTAACTATTTCTCCTTTTGTTTCATTAATCCCTTTAGATTGTACATTTTTCAAATGTTCAATCCTATAAGGTGCTTTGACACATGCATGTAAGATTTTAGATTCAAAGTACAACACATTAAGGCCCACTACTGAGTAGGAACACGATAATACATACAAGTCTTGAGTAAAGGGAGACTCTACATTTAATAGGTAAGGGTAGTAGATTTGTTGGCTCTTTATTGACTAAACTTCCATTTGATTTGTTTTCACTGAACTACACATTCTGCATTTTTGTTTACGAATTTGAGTGCTGGAGTAGCCCGTATCCGGAAGCAGAGTCTCTTAAAAGTATATATAGTGGTACATATAGATATATTTAAATATAAATACTGCATAATCATTATTTCACTAAGACAACACATTCTAGATTCAAGACAATGTGCAAAGCACTTTAAGTATATATATGGTACATATAAACTGTATGGTCACATTTTCTAATGACACTTATGTACATACCTGAGCTTTCTGCAAAGGTGCCATCCTGCAGCACAAGACTGCAGTACATTTCTGACAAATCTGTAGAAATATATTTTTATAATGGCTAGAGCTGCAGTTGGAACTTAATATAAGTGACAATGTAGAGCCATCAATTATCAAACCATAATCTTGGCTTCCTGACCAGGTCCTGAAAATCAAATTGATAAAGGAGTATTACAAATCACTGTGTGTATTACCTGCCATAAATACGGCAGCAATTTTTATCTTAATAAGCAAGTCCTTTACAGGCACTGACACCTCCCCGTGACGAAAGTGCTCATACATTCATTTTATGTTTTAATTTATTTATCAATTAGTAATAAAATCTGCCGATTTATGGTAGTGCCCTAACTTAATAAATCCACTCTATCTTGTCACAGCATTTACCTTTTAATGCCTTTGATTTTGGGCACATCCTGCACTAGTTTCCTGTGATATTCCAGAAGCAGTTCTTGCAAGCGATCTTCTTTTCTTTCATATTCATCAACATTTTTGGAGGTCAGTTCCAGCAGCTCTGTGTTGTTCTGGAAGAGTCGGCAGGCATAACACGTGGATTTGGCAGTCTCCATCTTGTCTCCTGTGAGCACCCAAACCTTCATGCCCGCTGCATGAAGAGCTTCAATGGTCTCAGCTGCCTGCTCCTGTAGTCTGGAACCAGAACAAGGAAATCTTAGTTTATAGACTATATGGACATATGAACATTTACTGTAAATATATAGGAAATATTTAGAAAAACGTAAACAGGACATGATGTCGTTTTAGGAAATGTAATTATATAAGCTAGGGTTATGGAGCTGGTTTGCATTGTATTGAAGGGACATTTGTCTATGTTCTTTAGGTCAGTGACACAATATTTCGGTGTCAATAATTTTTACGTAAGATATCCATCAGAAATATAAAGTCCAGTTTGTGTTTAACAACATTAGATAAGTATATTGTATCTGTCTTGATTTGCTACGTTTCCTGTAATGGTCTTTCAATAAAAATGTAATAAGAACAAAACAAAACAAAAAAACACTTTCATACACTGGTCATTTATCAAGTTTAGTTCAGTACTTAGGCCCTCATTCAATTGCAATTTGCCCAATTGAATAGGGCCCTAAATAAGCACATAACATATATTTTTTAAAGAAGTTTTTAGTTAGCAAGCATCTATCCAAAAGAAAGGTTTTCACTAACTAAAACCTTATTTAAAAAATATATGTTATGTGCTTATTTAGAGCAATATTCAATTGGCCAAATCGCAATTGAATGAGGGCCATAGTCTTTTGCAAAACTAGATTTGTTAAACATGGGAATTCAAAATATTTAAAAAAAGGGACACTGTAGCAGTGTTAAGCATAATTAAATCCTATAAGCCCGATAAGAACATGTCATTGCATCAAGCTATAAATATCTATTTTGTAGATTCTAGTAAACACATTAAGGTTTGTGGTGCTTTCTCCTGAACCATAAGCTTCAATATGGAGCTTCACAGCTTGCTGCCCACCTACCTCACTCAGTGACATGCCCTGAGGGGTGGGAGAAGGCAAAGATGCCAACTTGGCAGAACGTGGAGTGAAGCAGGGGAAAGTTAATTTAAAAAAAAAAGTATTTAATAATTCTGTATAACTGGGCTAGCGCAGCTTTCATTTGTCTTATTCTTTTATAGGTCCGGGACATAATTTATCTCTACAGTGTACCCTTAATGTAACACGGACATGTACTCATGAAAGGTAGCGCTTCAACGGATTTCTATTTAAAAAAAATTGTTCTGAAGTGATTCCACCAGATGATCCCATTCAGACGGATAAATAAACAGCTGGGCACTTTTATTAAAAGGGACATGGAAAATTTCTGGACTTCACTAAATATATATCTACTAGCGACTTGCCCGTCAACAAATGATAAAATTTGAAGCCATGGCAATGCTGTTTGGCACACAATGTTAATCTTTTTACACTCTAAGGACCTTCGGCGCGCATTGTGAGCCTCTCCTCGCGGGTCCTTTGGCTCCTCTATATATTTTTTTAAAATACTAATTAATTAATTAATTAAATAATAAATTAATATAGTTTACCTTTTTGTAATTAATATATGTAACAATCAATAGCCTGAAGAGGTAACAATCTCTTTTTATTGTCCTGCAGCATATAATGTCCAGTTGGCATGTTGCTGGCCTGAGGAGATAGTTTTATGAATGTTCCAAGTGTGCAAAAGAAATAGTCTGCGTGCGCGAGGGCAAACCTCTTCTTTATTTGTGTAAAGCGCTACTTTAGATGCGTAATGTTGTTAGTGGCAAGTTAGGATTGTAAAATAGCGTTGTTTGTCTATGTCTAGGTCTATTGTCTACGGTTCGCGAGCATTTGCCGTCCTTTGTAATAGTGTATTTTGTAGCTTGTACGTTCCTGAGTGAAAGTAGTACGCGATTGGTGGTGTTTTGCGCGGTCAAGGGTCGTGTAGCCTCATTTTCATTTTGTCCGCCAATTTTTTTCTCGCTTAGCCGAATTTTGAGTGGCGAAACTCTGCAAAATAGACTTAAATTTGCGTCCACCTCACTCCCAGACGTCCTGGCTGTTCTTCCGTGCTGTGTGTGATATTTTTGTTGTATTTTTTATTTTTTGTGTGTTTTGTGTTTTTTGCTTTTCGCTGTTCGGTCGTTAACTTCGTATTTTTTTTCTCTAAGTCCCGCGTTCTTCAAGTGCTTGCAGCCTAAGGCAATCCCGCGTTTCCTACGGTGATCCCGCGTTGCCCAAGTGCTGTGAGTTTTAGTGCCTTAAGGCTCGCAGGCGTACGCACCACGCAATGCGTGACAACGTCTTGTATTTCGACACTTATAATATTATGTGATGTATCTGTTAGTACTCTATTTTATTAAGAAATGCTTAGATGCTGCTTTTTCTGCCTAAAATAATACAATTTGTACCTGTTTGAGACTGCCCTCTGTAGAATATGGAGTTCATGAATACACAGACTATGAAGTGCAGTGTTTCAATTTAGCCAATCAGTGACCTCTCTCAAGCAGCATGTTGCAGAATTCTCCACTGGTTGGTTACTATGAAACACTGTAAGCTCTTTTTAATAAAATAAAGTACACAAAAGTAAAGAGATACATAGGTATATTATTACCTAGTGGAATCCAGAAACCTTCCATGTCTCTTTAAATAACTTCCCGATTTTCCCCCATTTTTGTATAACATCCATAAAACATCCCCTTACACTACTTACACAAGCTCAGATTTTTCCTTACATACGTTGCATATCTTAGCTTACAGATTCAGGATGACTGACCTGTCTTCCACAGCAGTAGCTCCCAGTAAGTGCATGTCTGTTTCTATCTCATCAAATACTTTGGCCAACTTCTCCTCTCTTTCCTGCAAAGCCATTTTAGCCTCATCAAGTTGTTTATTGATGTTGTCATACTCATCTGGACCCAGCTCTTTGAAGGCCACACACAGAGTCCGATACCCATCCTGAAAGAAACAATCCACATTTAAAGTGCCACTGATGATAGGTTGATTTTCTTTCTAAATAGACTGCTGAGGCCATTTATCAAACATCTATGTAAATATAACACATTTATCTATTTCATCATGAATCAGATAGCAATTAACACTATTATGTCTATCAGATCTTACTTTATATCTTTTTTTTTTTTAGTAGCTTTCCTTGGTGTAGGAGAAATGAGAAGCTACTCATACATGCTTGTTTTACAGTGTTTAAAAAAACAACGCAAAGGTTCAAAATATGGAGCAATGTGGCTCCTTATTTATGGTTTTGTATAGTATAAATAAAACAGGCAATAGATTATTATATAAATGCATTTTCACACAGTATTCTGTGAAAGAAAACCATATATCCACAAACCAATATTTTACTCCAAAACCCAGTCATGATGTGAACACAGATTTCTCTTATTATTTTCGATTTATTTATATGTCTGCTGCTGGCAACTAAAACATAAACAACATGTCTTTTTATAAAATTTCTACATTTAGGAAATGGTATGCCCATTTCCAACCACTTCTAGACCAATAAAAGATCATATATATAGTTGTCAGTGTTTGTCACGCAATGTTAAGTAATTGCTGCCCTCTCGAAGCAAGGCTCACAGTCGCTGGGCTGCAATGAGCGCCGCAGGCGCTCATGGCAAGGCCCGTGGGACTTTGGAACGAAGCACGTAGAATAGACGAACCACACTGCAGGAAAGACCACCAAAAAACACAATTATGCCTCAAATTAACTTACCCACTCACACACAGCACAGGGGGAGAGCTAGGGAGCCTTGAGTGAGGTTGCAAGTTAATTTGAGGCATATTTGGCGTTTCACGATTGAAAATCGCCTAAGTGAGAACAAAAATGTCGGCCAAAAAAACGTAACGGGATGAAAATTAGGCGGAAGGCAGTAAAAAAGAGCCAGAAGGCAGTAACACTCATTGCGATACCCGTAAACTACACAGGGAGGGGGGAGAGGCTCGCAATGATTGCCGATGGTGATCAATGCAAAGCAGAAAAGTTGCAGCTTGCCAAAAACAGCAATGAGCACCAAAGTCCACTGGGGAAGAGGCTCGCTATGAGCACCGAAGGTGCTCAGAGAGACATAGCCTCACATTGTGTGGCAAACAGGATTGCCAGGCTTACAACTTTATTCCCGCCATTTCTGACAGGCATGTCCCAAGTTATTTATAAGCCAATTAAGAGTCAAACACGTACCGGGCATGCATCAAAAGCATGTATGCCGTATGTTACCTAAATCTTTGCACAGATCACCCTATTTTTACAATTAATTTGCGGTAAACACCCTATCTTCGGCCTTCACTTGGCCTTCTCACAAAACATTTTGTTATGGTTTCAGAAATATGATGGTCTTATAGTGAAAAGTACTGAATTAGAGAAATGCATAATTAACTGTTTCAGAGCTAAAGTTAGCCAAATACTACACACACGCACACATAATAAATCATTTATGGTTATTTGTAAATTTCCCCAACAATTCTTAGACTGAAGTTTGCAATGTTTGTCAGTCGGTTACTTGATCTATCTTGGAAGTTGTTCTGATCTTAGTGTTAGAATCTAACTATTGCAAGTGATTGCTCATCACTAAATTAGGGTTTGCACATGTAAAAATGTATTCTAGCTATTGCTTTCAGTTCCTTCTGTTTCATTAATCATAAGGGGCCTCATTCTATTAGCGCCCGCAGCCGTTGCGGGGCCGCAAGGACCGGCCGCAAGCTATTCGGCTATTCTATTCCCTTACGACCGGGGGCTCCGGCAGGCTTGCGGCCGGCGCCTTGCTATCTCTTGCGGCCGCTCGCGCCGGAGGAAAGCCTTTGATCTAAAACGGCCGCAAGAGTTTCGGCTGTAAGAAAATCCTATTTGCAATTCAATTGCTCCGGGAACCCTGTCTGCAAGGCTAAAAACGAGCCGCTGCTTACTTGCAGGAAAGAGGTCCCGCTAGCACCAATTAAGCACATAAAATAGCTCAAAAAAAGCCATCCTGCACTTTGAGAAGACTATAAAGGGATTTTAGGTGTTAGAAAAAATAGCACATAATTATCCTATACTCAAATCCGTAAAATATTTTATTTTTAATATCCGTAAAATATCCATGTAAAAAGTCCAGAGTGCTTGGAGCACCTCAGACCCGCCCACGCCGCATCCGGAAAATAAACAGTTAATTTGAACTTGGGTTTGGGCTGATGTGCAAGCTTGAGAGGGGGTTACTTTTAATCCTCATGTCCCCCAATATGATCCCTAGCATTTACAGAGCTGTACAGTGCAGGCTTGAATTTATTTTTGACTTTGTAGATTTCTGAGCTTACGGCCGGTTCCAAGATATGCGGCCGGCCGTAAAAGGAGATCCTTGCGGGGCCGTATAATAGAATCGCGAGTTAACAGAACCCCCGCAAGGAATCGCAGCCTTACGGCCGATTTACGGCCGCTAATAGAATGAGGCCCATAGTCTGTAAGCTTGCAAACTCTCAGTCTTGCAAAGTACTTGGTATAAGTGTCATGTCTTTGATTGTTCGCTCAGGGGCAGGGTAGTCAACTCCTTTTGCATTAGTCTGTCGAATTATGTATTCGATAGTAAAACATGTTATTCCCTTGTTTTAATATACCCCACCTCTACGGAATATGTTAGAGTTAAATAAATAAAGAGTAAAAAGCCCTTACTTTATATAGTTGCATTATAGGAAAGCTTAAGGAGTATGTCAGAAATAAGTCATTTTTTTCCCCCATTTTCATTGCAAGCCTCTCTCGCTTGCAGTGCTCACCGTGAGCCCCGTGATGAGTGCCTTTGGCGCTCATCTTATGGCTCACAATGAGTGCCTTCAGGGCTCATTGCGAGCCTTTCCTCCTGCACGGGCCGCTTCCCTTCTCTGCGTGTTTTTCCTCTGTGTGTCTGGTGAATGTTTGCATGTTATGCACTGAAGGGTGTTTGCTTTATTTTCAAAGTCCCACGTACTTGGTGTTCTTGGTGTAAGTGTTCCAGTCTTTGCCCTCATGTCCCGCGTGCATGGATTTGCTCAGCCTCGTTTTCATGCAGTTTCAGTATTCTTTACATTTTTTGGCCGCCGTTTTTCCCCCCTCGTTTAGCCGATTTTAGATTGATGAAAACTCACAAATACTGCTCAAAATCACTTGTAACCTCACTTCCAGACTTCCTGGCTCTCCTCCTGTCCGGTGTGTGTTATTATATTTGTCCTGCCCGTACACGGCTCGCCTTGCAAGGCTTGGCAGAGGAGCGCCTTTGGCACTCATACAGCCTAAGTCATGCGCCATACACGGCTCACCTCGCTTTGCGAGGTCGCAACTGCGTGACCAACATCGCAAGATCCACAACTATATATATGATGTGTTATCTGCCACTACTCTAACCCTAAAAACAAACAAAGTAAAAGAAGAAGCGGCGGACAAATCGGCACGGGAATGAGCAGATCGGAGCGGGAATGATCAGCAGCATGGTGGGTATATTATAGAAAAGCTCCACAAAACAAGGGGAAAAAAGGGTAAAAGAAAAGAAGGGTAAAAAAATTAAATTAAAAAAGCTAATTTTAAAATTATTGCACATTACCCCAACAAATTGACACAGGATATGCACCAATTCAGTAACCCTTGCCTAACCGTGATTTGATACATACCAGAGCGTTCTGTTCAACGTGCACCTTAACTCTTTCCACTTGATCCTGTGACACTCTGTGGAACATGGATGAGTCTGCTCCTTTGCAGAAAAGGAATATCCTTCCTGAAGCGTTAAACAAAAAATGTCACAATAACATGAAATGCTCCACCTGATTCAGAAGTAAGTATAGATTTAACTAGCAGTACATTTAGCAAATTTAACTAAATGATTTAAGAAAAAAAAAAAATCAATACTTGTGACTATCTGCTGATGAATGAGATATTTTTTAATAGCTTTGATATTCCAGATTACATTATTTCTTACAATACATTAAAGGGCCACTGCAATGCCCTACCTTCCTAAGGAAATAGATGTTTTACTTATCCATTTATCATTAATACTCCATATTTGCATGGAGCTGCTGCTGGCTTAAAGGTTAGTTAAAGGGTTAACATATGTACCCAAATGCAGTGTTTCTATTGGGAGGTTCACTGTGCATATGTAAGCAGCTCTGGGGTGAGGGAAACATGTTTTATGTTAAAATAACATAAATCTGTATGTTTAGAATGACTCCATGTTATGTGTGTGTCTGATATAAGCAGCATGTGTTAGATTAGGTAAAAACAGGGAAAGGTAGATATGCCTTTAACATTATTTCTCCTTGGTAATAAACAATGTATTAGTTCTGGTTAGGAGACAGCAAATGAAGAGCCCCTTATACATACCTAACTTTACCGAAATTAGCTGGGAGGAGGTTGTGAGGAGCTTTCACATAGACCATCCCACCAGCTTCATTACCTCATAAAGTTTAATTTTGAATATTACATGTTAATTTTACGATTTGTTTCTGCTAAATTAAAACATAGCTATCAAAGCAAAGTGAATAATTATGCAACAATAACTCATTTAGAGGGCCACTGTGGTCATATATTTTAAATATACCCTTTTGAAGAACTACACTTTTAAACTAAGCAACTTGTTGTTAGAATATGAAAAAGATACAGCCTCTAATTTATTATTTCCAATATTTTTTTTCCACTCCTTGTGTATGACGAATGCTGTAATGCATTACATGGGAAGAAAAAGAGCCAAGACTTAAGTGACCAATACACGTTATAGATATGCAATAAACAACAAGGCAAGTTTACAACACAACATTTTCTAATTTTCTAGGAAATCAGATATTTATTATTTTATTAGTTTATTATTCAATTATTCTTGAAGTGGAATCAACAATTTTAGTTTCCAATGGTCTATTTTGAATACACAGGAAGTTTATAACTGTGAATATCTGAGCAATGGGAATGTTGCTGACATATCTGCCAGTGCAATCAGTTCATATAATCACCTTGAATTAAGGGAGTTAAAGATTTTTCTCAAAATGAAATATCCAAGACCTCCACAAAGTTTATTAAAGAATAGTTGCAATAATATTAGATTGCAAATGTTCAAGTTCTCAATCTCGTAATGTGCTCTGGGGCGCAGCACTATGTACGTTTGATTTTAAGACAGGGCCCTCCTTACTTCTGCACTGCGTTAATCTTGTTTTTGCCTTGTACTTAACCCCTGTACAGTGTCACAGAATATGTTGGCGTGTTACAAATAAAGGAGGATAATCATTTATATGTGAGTTTGTCATTTCTGCAGTAAATGGGACCTTTGCTGTGTCCCTGCAGTTGGACAGGAACAATAACAGGGAGCAGACAATCAGAGAAAGATTTCTACTGCTTACTTAGTGATAGCAACTCCTATATCCTACCTGTGTGTGACCTCACAAGAACACTCATACGCCTCCGTACGGGGTCAAAGTTCAAGACATGAAGGAGCTGATAACTGAAATAGAAACAATGTGCTACAATTGTCTAAGAACAAAAATGTACTGCATATGGAATGTGGTTACAAAAGACATAGCATTAAGCACTATCAGTAAAACATACCTTAGTTTTGTGCTTTATAATTTAAAGAGACAATATCACCCTGAACTACATGTTTGCAGTTTTATTGCAAAGAGCATAAAAAACTGTATATATATTCTCTGTAGCAAGTCATTCCTGAGATATATAGCACTGTTTGTGCGGCTGCTACTTTGCGGCTTGGGGCGCATGATAGGGTTGGGGGAGGGGATTTGATAACATTGGGGGGCATTATTTTAGCCACCACACACAGACAAGCAGACTGTAATTCGAATTAACACACCAACCATCAAATTCATATTTATGAGCATCTACTTTGCATATTAATGCTACTCAAACAATGTGAAATATCGCAGGAATGGTTCATGACAAAGAACATGCGATACTGCCTATATATAGTTGATTAAAGAACAACTTTAAAAACAAACAAAGTTGATTTTGGGTTGATAGGGTCACTTTAAGTGCACTGACTGGCAAATTCATGGTACTGTAACATTTTATCAACTTCCATTTGTACTTTACTAAAGACTTAACACATTTGAGCTATATAACAAATTACCAATGATAAAATATATATATGCCAAAAGCATGAAAATATTTTAAGAATATCTTTGTTTCAGCACACTCTGCTAGTGTCCATGTTAGTGGTATTGCAAGGCCAGTAGGATTTCAATATATTTTTACAGCTCAGCTCCTAGGTTTGTAAATATAAATAAAATGTAAAAAAAAAAAATATATATCGCTTTTTTACGCTGTGTGTTTTTCTCTTTCTGCCTATATCCTCCTATTTGTGTCTATCAGGCATGTGGCCAACTCTCTGTATGCTGGACTAAAAATAAAGTCTGACCAGTTTAGGTTCTGCTTCAGACTGAGCGTGCTCAGTACAGGGGGGCAGGGTTAGAATTATTAGCAGTTAATGAGAAATGGGATTTAATAGACATTACTGAAACATGGTGGGATGACTCATGACTGGACTGTAATCTAAATGGTTATAAGCCATTTAGGAAAGATAGGGGCAATGGTAAAAAAAGAGGAGATGGGGTTTGTCGGCACGCCAACCTTCACGAGCTGCAGAACAGCGCCCTGTCCTCAGGGCACCAAGAACTGCACCCTGATTACGCTCTGCGCTCCAGCCTGCATCACATCTGCCACAGAGGCCCCATCTCATATTTACTGGACCTGCTTGGCAAGGTAAGAGTCTGACAGTGTGCTATATGTGCCAGGCATTGTGTGCAAGTGTCATTAGGAGCATGTTACATTGCATGTTTATCATGTATGTAGTCACTAACACATGTACACAATAACAGTGACATTACATACAATATGCTCCTAGTGACACATGTCAGTCCCACATGGCACACTGTCAGCCCCTTACCTTAGACTTGGCAGCCTCCAGCAAGCAGGTCAAATAAATATGAGATGGGGCAGATGGCATGCAGGCTGGAGCGCAGAGCGTCATCGGGGGGCAGTTCTCGGTGCGCTGTTCGCCAGTGCTCGAAAGACGTGCCACCGGGGTTTTTCTGTATGTTAAGCCTGAATTTAAGCCTATTAGTTAGAGAAGATATTTATGCTGGAACTAGCTACAAATGTTGAATATTTGTGGGTAGAGTTAAACAGCGGAGCAGCAAATTCCAAAAGAATGTTAATAGTTGAACTCCCTCCTAAATCATGCCAAAAATTCATCTCCACCCATTGTTCTAAGAGCATCCCCAGTCTAACAATCCAATATCTAGAGTTGCAGTATGAAGCTGCAGC